>OZ020265.1:4726908-5006869 GCA_963971285.1 Astropecten irregularis
AAATGATTCGGAATCCGAAACGGAGGAGGAAACGGATAACTCATCGGATGAAGATGAATCCAGTTTGGAATTGGAAGACAATGTCACCTTTCAAGACTGGCTGCAAGAGGCTAAAGGTGCTACGAAGAGATGTGGACTGAAAAATATGAAAAGTATCTCAACGAGAATTTGAGCGAAGGTCAAGCCAGAGAAAAGGCCAATAGAAAGACTCTCTGGGCTGTCAAGAGAATCTTCTTCAACAACTACAAGGAGTTTCTGTCAAGTTTCCAGTACCTGGAAGATAATAATACTCATGAAGAAATTGTGGAAGATCTCAAAGAAAAACTAGATAAAGGCATGACACTTAACAAAGCCTTTAATAGAGTGTTGCCTAAACATCAGGCTAAATTTGAAGGTCTCTTCCAACACGAAGATGAAGATGGCGATAAACGAGAAAGACAATGATGATGATTAAAGATTTCAATAGTTTCAGACCGGCTATTAGAATTATCAAAAAATGTATCATTAGCATTATACTTTTCCATTAGTCACTCTTATTTACAAAAAAACAAACTGCGTATTACCTTGGAAACATGATTTCCCATGGCGAACAAGAATAAACCTACTGAAAGTAAAGCGTAGCAAAGTATTGCTTCTTAAAGTGTCTCATTGTTTTATGTTTATAATTATGTAGGCCTACTTTTATATTCTTATTGCACAAAATGTTGTAGCAAATGAAATGTACGAGTACGATTATAGTATTATTGAAAACGGAGTAAAATGGATAGTCTTGGAGCGCGAGCCCCTCTCCTTATAGAAATAAACTTCACTCGGAAGTGGCGCGTAGATGAGGTTTATACATGATCATAGTTTTATACAATTTTACCTATGATATCAATCTCCCCAACTGGCTTTATTATGGACATATTATAGCTAGCTGGTGCCTTCTTGGTGTGGTCCGAGTGGACAGCTCATTGTCCGGGGGGATTAAAGCCGATGCCAAGTACGGTACAGTGTCTAGATCCGGTGGGTTGCATGGTCTATTGTGTATAGGGATTATAACGGATCTTTGTTGACTTCCGGACCTCCTGTGGTGTCACTCATGGGTAATACCAATGATGTAATTTCTCAATATAGATCATGACTCATGTTTCTAACTATAGATCACTATGACTCATCGTAACAAAAGGACGCCGCGCAATCACGGTCTATTGTGTACGGATTAGTCTATACGGTTGCTCATTTTCACGGCGCCCCGAACGGCCTATTGTGTACACGTCCTAATGTATATCGTACCTCCTTTTCAGATATCACGGTGAGCCAACGATATAAATTATATACGCGAGATTATCTTATTATATAAACTATAAAATTACTTCCGGACCTCCCGCTGAGCCATCTCCCTTTATATTTACTTCCGAACCTCCCGCTGAGCCATTTTCCTTTATATTTACTTCCGGACCTCCCACTGAGCCATCTTCCTTTATATTTACTTCCGGACCTCCCGCTGAGCCATCTCCCTTATGATTATTATACTTCTATGACTCTATGACATCATTTTATAACCTTATACATATTGATGTGACCTCTATTGTTTTCTGGGCAGAGGTCACATAACCTTATACATATTTATGTGACCTCTATTGTTTTTTGGGCAGAGGTCAATGTGTACCAGACAGGCCCCCCCACTACTGTTACGTTTTGTGCATCATTGATAAAAATAGAGTGTGTCCCCCAAAAAACAATAATAATAATAATAATTATGAATTTATAACGCGCACACATCTGTCCAAAGACACTCGTGGCGCACAAAACAAAGAGCGAAAAAGCAATTACAAAAAACAATAACAAAGAACATAGCCTTAAATGCAGCTACAAACAATTACACATGAATAAAGCAAAACAACGAAACAAAATGATGGACAAAATCTACTGAACCAGGAACTAAGATATCAAAGATGCATCATCAGCTAAGAGAAAGATTTATTAAAAAGGTGGGTTTTTAGGCTTGATTTGAAAGAAGATAAGGAACTGCTATGTTGTCGCATGTTATGTGCGAGGCTGTTCCATAGGCGTGGGGCAGCCACAGAGAAAGCTCTATCACCCCATGATCTTTTTGTCCTAGGAACAGTTAACTTGGGTGCAGATGATGATCTTAAGCCAGTTCTCCCAGGGGTATGAAAACTAATTAAATCATTGATGGTTGTCTGGAAAAATAAATTAATTTTGCTACCGTAGGGACTCCCCTAGGGTGCGACTAATTATAATTGGATGTATAATAAGTCACAGCGGTGGATTCGGAATTGGCTGACTGTATTGGTGATCGGATCGGCCCAGCACCAGCAACGTGAGGCGAGCAGAACGATGTTTTTATTCAATTCCACAAGCAGATACATGAAAAAAAGAGAAGAAAACAATCAAACTAATAAGTAAACAAATTCATACAAGAGGCGTGACCCAACATGTCATGTATAAGGACGGTATTATCACAGTTAAGGCTGACTTAATGCAATGCACAAGAAGAAGCAATGGATTCAAGTCAAATCTAGAATATTTTCTACCAGAAATGAACCATTAATTCCTTGCAGGGTCAATATTAATTTCACCCACAATTTAAACCTCAACAATCCACTCTTGCAGTACTCGTGTGTGAGGACATGAACCTATTGTACACGGTCCTACAATCGTAGCAATCACCACCAGAGGGCGCTATTGCACCTATAAACCCTGGCCTCATAGCTGAAGAGTTTAGGCACAAAATAACGAAATATCATCACACAATTAACTACTGCTCAATTGTTACTCCTACTTTACACTAGGGTCTGTTATTTGAGTGTCCACAGACTCCAGTGCGGCATATTAGTATCAATGTTTACACACGACTGACATTCCTTGTGACGGCAACATGAGTAAACAGCATGGTAGCCGCCATCTTGGATAAAACTTCACGAAAGTAAATAAACTTATTTAAGCACTTCCCAATACTGCATCTCTCCATTAACTATATGGGCATCTAAATCATATTATCATTAAGTATCCACCTTATCTTTATGGCATAATATTTGGAGAACAAAAAGGAGCAAAAATGGTACTTGAATTGGTGATCGGATCGGCCCAGCACCAGCAACGTGAAGCGAGCAGAACGAAGTTTGACGCCAACACGAGGGGGCGCTATAACCGATCCGATGCACCGGCGCTCGTCGTCACCATCTCTACACTACCATTTCAATTGAGTGATATTGATGTTGATCTTTCATTCTTAGTTTAATGAAATTGGCCTATATGGTCAAATATCACTAAAGTTAGTGTGAGCTGGTTGTAATGGTCCGAATCAGTCGCTCGAGGGTGCACTACGAACACCGCACTACGAACAGCAATCGATCCACTGACGTCTTGGACCAAGACTAGGTAGTGCATGGATATAATAGCTTTAATCTCTGGGTAATTTCATGTCAGACCAACACTTTTTTCACCTTAGAATTTTCAATCTTTATAAAAACAAATTATAAGCAAGTAGGTATCAATGAGTAATGAATGTATGCCGATTTTTAATTGAATCCTTCCATCAATTTGGCCAGAATGCACGCACCGAAAACACGGACATTTTCATGTTCTGACATAGTCTTGGTTCAGGACTATATTATTACTCAACGTACAGACCGATTCCCCGCACTGACCCGCACGCACGTACGTATGTACGTAAAGACCTGTCTAAAACATAGTCTTGGGAGTCGTGTAAGGGCCGTGAATTGTGTGCGCACGTTGTTGTGTAGCGCAATACGTCGTCTCCAAGACAACACTGTTGAATATGTATTCACAGGCCGCGTAGGCAAGCATGCACGGACATGTACGTACGTATGTATGTTAACAGGCTGCGCCTGATTTAAAAGTAACGCATGCGCAGTGTGTTTCCCCCGTTTTCGGAGGAAGATTTTACTCGACTCCCGAGACTATGTTTGAGAGAGTCCTTTACGTATAAAACGTACGTACGTGCGTGCGTGCGTGCAGGTCAGTGCGGGTAATTGGTTCGTACGTTCGAGTAATATCATAGTCTTGAACCAAGACTAGTTCTGACACTACCTTTGTATAGGATTCAATTATAACTCAGTCATATTTCCACAAGAAATTATGCAAGTGTGGTATACAAATTACTGTAATTACATGTAGATGCTCTAAGTGTCATTACCCTAAAAATAGAGAAGTATAAAAGTGGATACCCATAACCTTTGACACACGAACTTTGAATTTTGACCAAGATTTATAAAGAAATATCATTCAGAAATTTCATCAAGCAACATTTCCTTTATAGAACAGGCCTTTCCATTGACATTTCGTTGGGCACTTAAAAATGGATGATTTTATGACATTTTTCTGATTGGTGCATGAGCAGTTTTGTCCCCTTTTACAGCAATACCTATGTGTTCATTTGTCGACGCATACGTAAAGCACACGTATATTAATTTTTTTGGTACAGAAGTGAGTTATAAAAGCTAACAGTTCAATCCAATTAGACATAGTAAACTCAACTCAAACTCAATGCTGAAGGCCTTACAAGCTCCAAGCGTGATCTGATCGTCCATATGACAAGGGGAAATGGTGCTAACATTATCTGTCTCCAAGAAACACACTGCGAGTCAGAAGAAAGAACAATTACACATTGATGGTTTCAATCTGATCTGCTTTATACCTCACAAGAAGCACGTATTGCATCTTACACCAAACAATACATTACAGCATCTACCACTGACTGGTCCCCTGAGAACTCTGCTGTGCAGTGGACCCCCTTTGAAGCAATGGGCAATCACCTTTGTAATCATTCTGTACAAGCCCCCACCAGCAGACGTTGAAATTACGCTCCTTCCTCCATTGCCCGGAAACTCTTTCATCTGTGGAGACTTCAGCCGTAACACTGCTCGTTGATATCCGAACACCAACAAGAACGGAAAGGTTGTTTTTGACTGGGCTGAATCCCAGGAGCTAAAGGTACTTTATGACAGCAAGGACCACCCTACTTTCTACTCAGGCAGCCACAAATCACGGACCTGCCCTGACCTATCTTTGGTATCATCAAACATTAGGCATACATGCTCCAGGTCGGTGCTCCCAAAGTTCCCAAGGTCTGGTTGATTATCATCACCAGTGATATCAAACTTCAACTCGCCAATCTTCCAAAGAAGAGATGGAACTTCAGGAAAGCAGACTGGCCCAAGTTCAAGGAGCTCACCTCTAGGTTAACACCCATCTGCCAGACCCCAGCATTTGCAACGTGAATAACTCCCACTCCGCCTTTATGTTCTATGCTACACCAGGCAGCAAAACTCCCAATCCCTAAGGGTAGGAGACACCCATGCATTCCATGTTGTGACGATGAGTGTGACCACATCTACAAAACATACACTGACGGGTCCAAGACCATGGAAGTAAGGGAAGCTGCAGGCAGGGATCTACTGGAACTACTAGGTGATAAGAGGAAGACTAGATGGGAAAGGATGGAATCTGCACTGGATTCACCGAAGACCGGTAAATTCACCAGGCAATGACAACATCCACATAGAGTTTCTCAAGAATCTGGGCCCTAAAGCTACATCATGGCTGCAATCGGTCCTCTCCACCAGACTGACATCAACAACTCCATCTAAATGGAAGAGGGCCCACAAGCTGCTGGAAAGACTGATACTTTTGAGGATCCAAGACACTGTCGAGGAGAAGCTCACTACCCCTAGGCAGGCTTCAGGAAAAGCAAGGTCAACAACAGACCAGGTTGTCCGGCTCACCCACGACATAGAGACCTTTCAGAAGAAGCATAGGTTTGGTGTAGTCTTCGTAGACCACACAGCAGCATACGACACTGTATGGTAGTGGGGATGACTGCCTCATTCCTCCTCCTGCTGTCCTTGATGCCCAGCGTCTACCTAAAAGACACTTTGCTACACAAGTTGCTGAACTGCCGCTCGTCAGGCCTCCCTCAACACTTGCTTCCTTGATGACTGAACGAAGGACAGACCAACGGAAGTCATCAAACACCAGGCTGAAGGAGTTCATCCCAAAATCTTCTACCTCTCCACCTGGCTGTGGTCTGCCTCGAAAAGCCTGGGTCAATCTAGTCCGAGTAACTTGGACCCTAAGAATAAAAATCGCCTTTTTTAACATTTTGACATGATCTGGCGATAGTAAGGTCAAAGTACCTTGTGTGTACATGAGTGGCAAGAGCTCCTTTTTGCCTCTACCCCGAGATATGCCACCTCCAAAACGATCCTAAAATGTCTCATGCGGCCAGCTATGGACCAAGGGAGAATTGGGGATTCCAATAATGACAAGGTTTACTCAATATTTTTGTAGAAAAGAAAATTGGTTCCCTAAAAATGGGCACAGAGACCTCCTATTCACAAGTATTTCACAGCTGCCATCTTGTTTTTCAAATTGTACACTGGTACCCGGCTACCATTCAGTGTATGCAGGGCATCTAAAGCATCATTGGTAACCATGAAGTGTTATGCACTACGTTGGTAGTTGGTATGGGTTGGGTGGGTAATCAAATGGCAGGGCTTTCAAACAGACAGTTTAAATTTTCTCTTAATACACCATTAGTCGATTTCACCAAGCACTACGATCAATCGTAAATCATGAACCAATCTTAAGTGCTAAGTATGATGTCACAATGCAAATCACCATGGTGATATTGATCTATGGTTCGCTTTTCTTATTTGTTTTAATCGATTAGATCCTATTTCGACGGAAGATTCAGAGATTGATTCCACCTCCTCTTTCCAATCCATTGATAATGATGAGTTGTCTGATGAGGGGAGTATATCACATTATACCCAAGTGAACTACCGTGATGAGTATCCAATACGCCTAGTGGGCGGAGACTCAAAGACTGAGGGGCGTGTGGAGATTCTGTTCTATGGCCTATGGGGTTCCGTGTGCAGTGATGGTTGGGATCAGACAGATGCCAGTGTGGTGTGTCGACAGCTTGGTTTCTTCGGACACGACTCATCAGTCATCCCTACCTCCATCGCCCCGGGGTTTGGTCAGTCAGCCGGGCTCTTCCTCATCAATCATGTTCTTTGCAATGGCAATGAAAGTCAACTGAATGAATGTACATTTACAGGATGGGGTGCAGACTGCTTTTCTCAAAATCAAGCAGGTGTCGTGTGTCAGTATGGTAAGAAAGATAATAAACATGTTCCCCCACACACCACAAAAATCGCGATTGATTGCGCCGCGATTTGATTCACGATTCAAAAACTGTGTTTTTCGTATGTGAACACAAAAAATCGCACTGATTGTGCGTCTGTTTGAAAATAATCTCCATTGTAAGCTGGACGTACGGTGCGCCAAAAAGAGACTTTTTTATATCCCATCGTTCAAGGCGCGCGCTATACTAACTTCCCGTCACAACCTGTTGCGTATATTAAAACTACCATATCAATTCAGTGCGACTCCCGCGTAGCACCGGGTGCAGGTCAACTTCAGGTCAAACTTGGACAATCGCACATGCGCAGTTTGATTATGAAATCGTACCGGTTCGATTTGGGTCGTGAGTTGCCCCATTAGTATGTGTGAACGGGCCGCGATTTTTTCCCCATACGGTTCCGGTAGACCAATAGAGGGCGTCATGTATACACGGAATATTCTATGAATAATGCATAAGAAAGCGAACGCGTGGATGGCCATGTGGAAGAACGTGTAGTATGTGTACGAACGCGTATCCTTGTACGCGTATGTACACATACATCCACATAAAACTGTGCTACTAGTATTGTGGATGGACTCCGTTGCAGAGATGCCAAGTTCAAATTTTTTTCATGAGTGACATTTTCATGACGCGGCGTCTCAGCGCGCGCACATGCGCGAAATTGAGGGAGCAGAGCAACCAAGTGGGGGGGATGGGGTGTCCCCCCTCCCATGGTAGGGAGCTTTTTCAATTTTTAGCTGTTAATGGTGCGATCTGGTGCAAACTTAAGTGACCTTTTTCTCTTTCTTGTTTTATTTATTTTTAAAAACAAAAGGGAAACAATGCAAAACAATTTTTTTTTCTTGTCGGGTCCCGATGCGTGAGAAATATGGGTGTCATGCGTGAGACCGTGAGACGGACCCTAAATGCGTGAGTCTCACGCACGATGCGTGAGACTTGGTAGCTCTGCCGATGTGAATGTTTGCATTGAAGACGACGTCCATTCTGGGCTATAGTGTAGATAGACCTTGATAGCGGACATAAAGACGTCATAAGCCGGTCGTGAATTGGTTTACTACTACTACTAGTCGTGCGTCGTATGTAGGACGTATTAAATTACGACGTGATTTTTAAGTCGTGCCTTGGATGAGTTTTAGCGATACATTTACTTCAAGGAGTTTGAACTAAACTAATAATGACGTAATTTTTACGTAAGAAATTTTCCCCTTTGCACGATTAAAACGACGTAATATTCACGTCATTTCACTGACCAATTTGTAATGTAATTTTAGCCCATGCAGTAATTATCTGATCCAAGGTGGATCTATGCCTGATTACACGCCCTATATAGAGAATCCCAATGTGATTGTGGTTACACTTTAATACACAGCGCATAAGCCCATGGGTCAAGATTCAGATGAAGATTGTACTTCATGTGGTTGTGCATGCTCTCACACTGATTATATAAATAAGCTTTGCAATCATACTACAGTAACACTAACACGTGCAGCCTATGCCTATTAATTTTGCGTAATGGAGCCTGGGGCTGCACTGAAATGGAAGTAATGAGATCCTTAATTCAGATAAGAACAATGGGCATGTGGGTCGGTTTGCGCAAACACCACGTAAGAATAGTTCGTACTTTCGCACTTCTATTTCGTTCGCATTTCTCGCAATCATGGGTTTCTTGATGGTTGACCATGCACATGCTTCACAAGCACACTGTCACTGTCACTGTCAGACCACATTAGATACAGACAGGCAACGAGTGCGCATCACGATCTTCAGTTATTTGAACTTCGCCTTTTCCCCTCTGTCTCAATACACTGTACGTACAGTACATACATGTTAGAAAGTCGTTAGTTTATTAACAGGGCGTGTGGGCGTGGCGAAAACTTAACATGAATCATTCATGAGCAATGTGTCGTCTATAAATGGCGCCCTCTATTGGCCTGCCGGAACGGTATGGGAATAAACAAATCGCGAACGGGCGTATTGATGTACTTGTAAAACTCTTTCGTTAAAAGTTACCTTGGTCAAGCTTATTTCGAAAGTAATAGTATCAACCCTACCTATATTGGAATGGGAGATTGGATTTTTCAGTTGAAGGTATAAGGTGTTAATACTATTTCTGCTACTATCAATCTTGTTGAAGAGGATGATTTTGCTATTCGACTCGCTGGTGGGACATCTGAGATGAATGGGAATGTTCAGGTATCATTCAGAGGCCAATGGGGAGCTGTATGTGATACAAACTGGACAGTATCAGATGCAAGTGTGATGTGTAGAGAGCTTGGCTTTAATGGAACCAGCGCAGCATTCACGAGAATCCCCGGATATTTTGACGTGATAAATCTCTACAACCCTGAATGCATCGGCAACGAGACATCCTCGGCAGACTGTGTGATCAACCTCTGGGGACTGGGAAAGAACTATCGGCCTGAGACTGACTGTTTGGTTGTGGGAATCAATTGCCATATAGGTAACGTTGCATTGAGTTGAAGTAATGCGGTTTAATACAATTTTACAGTTTGTTTTACATTATGAATCTCTTTAGCAACCGCGCTGCCTTCACAAAGTGCAAACATTACGCTTATTGGATCGCGTTCTTTGCACATCATATTCCTGAGGAAAAGTACTATGTCATCCATATGTCATTCTTCTGAAATCGCAAGCGCTTTTTTCTTTTCTTTTCTTTTTTGACTGCAACAGAGAGTGATGAAGATTTCTTGTCTGTTCGACTTACTGCTGGATTATCTGAGAATCAGGGGAGGTTGGAGATGCTCGTCAATGGTCAGTGGGTTGGCGTTACTGACTCGGGCTGGGACGATGCTGCAACCAGTGTAGTTTGTCGACAACTTGGCTTCATCGGACCCAATATCACTGTCCGTTCGTCCTTCTTTGGCTGGAATTATGGGCCAATATATCAAAGTAGCTTTAAATGCAATGGTGATGAAGGACACTTGTTAGAATGTCCAAGCACACGAGTGCCTATGATTTCAGTGATATGGGGATACGAGGACGTTGGTTTAATGTGTCAATCAGGTAATTTTGTTTTCTTTTGAAACAGATTTGATTGTACAGTTGATTGATGTGCTAAGATGCCATGCATTTGTTAATGGCATGCATGGTATGCAAGCTACTAACCTTATAGTTATAATAAACATAATCTTAAAGGTACAGTACAGGATTGGTAACATACCCAAACAGAAATGTCAACACAAATTTCACCTGAAATTCCGCCTGAAACTGTATTCATCTAGAAATTAGTAAAAGAAAGACCGAAAACAATTTTGATCCCAGGGTAAGATAAAACCATTCTTCATTTATGAGAAAAAAATGAGTCAAGCTTTCGCTATTTTCGCATGACTCTGGTGTCTGATTGAGTTCAAATTTCCACAGATTTATTTAAGTCATGCACATTATATCAGACAAAGTGTTAGTGCTGCTCTGTTTTAAACCTTTAAATACATGATGACCAGGGGATTTGGAGTATCCAAAAATAGACAATGATGAAAAGTAATACGATAAATAAATGAGACAAATGATTGAACAACTTTATTTAACATCAATCATTGTTTGTGTTTCATATTTCAAGTTGACGATCACCCTATCAGACTGATAGGAGGATTTAACTCTTCAAGAGGCAAGGTTAAGATGTTCTTGAACGGGTACTGGACAGACATATGCACTAATGGCAATGGCTTAAGCAAAGAAGCAGCCAACGTCATTTGTGAACAACTGGGAATCCCCGGAAGGAGCGTACCCTTTCTCAGCACTTACTACGATGGCACAGACGTTAAATACGGCGTCAGCATCAATAACTAGAAGAGGCGTCTGCATGGCTTCCATACATCTAGTAAAGAGGTAAACTAGAGGGCACTCATTATCACAACACTGCGCAAACATCACACGTACGTGATGTCACTGAGGCATTGATAATGATGAAGACGACATGGGATCGATTTTGTACCTGGGCGAAAACAACACTGGGAGGGTAGATGGGCATGTAAAGAAAAAGAAAGAGACATGGAAAAAACAGAAAGAATAAGAAAAGTCAACAGAAAAAAAAATGGACATGAAAAGGTCGAACAAAAGAACAGAACAGGAAAAAGAAAAGAGAAAAAGAAAAGAAATTACAGTTAATAAAGTTGCACAAACCCAAGCGCTGTCAGCGCTGTCATAAAAACAATCCATGGGCTAAAAGTAATTTTTTTTTACGTTGAGATATGGTCACTTTTAAACCATATGTCTTAATAAAACAAAATACAAATTGCAAAATATTTACATCATATGCACTCAATGACTTCTGTAAATGGCAATGGCTTAAGCAAAGAAGCAGCCAACGTCATTTGTGAACAACTGGGAATCCCCGGAAGGAGCGTACCCTTTCTCAGCACTTACTACGATGGCACAGACGTTAAATACGGCGTCAGCATCAATAACTGCAGTGGCACAGAGGACATACTCACAGACTGCGATGTGACGCAATGGGGAGCGCCACCATGTGTTGATCGTGAAGCAGGTGTCGTGTGCGATTTTGGTAAGCAAAGAATTTGTACTTTCTTTATCTTCATGTCGGTGTTGTAGTCGAGTATCAAAATTCGAGTACCAACTTTTCCGAGTACATACTGTGCCGAGTACGGGCCGAGTCCGAGTAGAAAGACAAGTACAGCATTGGGGAAATTATCATGCACCGTTACTTGCATGCGATATGTAAAATAATTACCCAGTATTCTAGGAAATTAACACGTAATGTCGCATACAAATATTAAAAGTGTTAGGACATGAATCGGTTCTGTAATGCCTGTAAGTACTTTTTTCATTCAATGTCACCTTACTTGGTTAACACCGATTTATTTGTGAAGTCTTGAAAATAAAAATACAGAAAAGTACCAACTTCAGAAAAGCAGTTTAATGAAGGACTTTTGGAGAGTCGGTATTGAGTCAGCAGCGCACGCGCACGCACGCGCAATACAACGCGCTCATGCTCACAATTGCGCAAGCATGGTTTGCGCGTGCGCTTTTGAGTAAAGACCGACTCTCCAAAAGTCTCCCATTCTCAAAGGTGTTTTTTTTGATGGTTCATTTAACAAGACCATTTAAAAAATTACCAGTGCTTCACTGAGTCCGGTCAGAAACCGCACCAAGGAAAGGTTGCAATTTATTTCGTTGGTATTCTTGAAGAATTCAGTACGAATAGGACCATAACAAATGTAACACCAGCGATACTTCCTGCGCTGCATAGAGTTAATAACGCAATACATTCACTCATAACAAAATCCGAATTTTCGTTCGAGTACTTGCAACTGGGATCGAGTACAATTTGTCGTGTTCGGGGACGAGTACGGGCAAAAAATACTTAATGGTGCTCGAGTTGTACTCGAGTTAGAGTATGCTCACATTATCAGTATTGCCGTTACATCGGTGTTGCTGCGGCAGCCTAATGTGTTTGCCAGAAGCACTTTTCTTCATATCAGGGGCCAATTTCATAAAACTGTTAAGCACAAGAATTTGTTAAGCATGACATTTCTGTCTGAATTAAAGCAGGGTTAACAACCAAATATCCATGTGTTGTGTATCACTTGTGATTGTTCTTTGGCTGTTGTTCGCTGACCATGAATATCAAATAGAATTTTCAATTGTGGTTTGATTTATTTGGCGAGACATTTTGGTGCTAAGCAACTTTTTGTGTTTAACAGTTTTATGAAATTGGCCCCTGTTCAATATCACCTGTTTAGCAGAATCTTTTTTTTTCTTGAACGTCTTTTCAGGAGATGACTTCCCAATCCGACTTGTTGGTGGTACATCCAGTAGCAATGGTTGGGTAGAAATCTTCTTCAATGGTCAGTGGGGAACAGTGTGTGATGACGGCTGGGATCAACTCGACACCAGAGTCGTGTGTCGACAACTCGGTCTGCACGGACGGAACAAGACATTATACATAAAGAACCATACCAACCACCTGAACTATCTGACTAGCTTCGCATGCACAGGTCATGAACAGAGACTCACAGATTGCTTATTCGTGGTTTCGATGGCGGTATGTCGTTTACATGCAGGCGTCGTATGCCAACAAGGTGAGATATTTGACTTTTACTCATATGCCCAGCATATACTACTTCATAGTGTGACGGAATTCCCTATTGAGACATATATAAATCTAGAAGTATGGAGAGAGGTTAACAATCCGTGATGAAAGTTCTCCAACTCTCGACTTAAATCATACCACAGACCCAGGAAATGATTCGAGCAGTCTCGGGCCCAGGGATGCAGGCTTGTTTGTTGGAAACATACCGCCCATTTGGTTACTGATATCTCCACTTACCACCTTGCTCTCAATTTCTCCTCTTAAAGGTATAATACATGATTGGTAAATGTCACAGAACTGCACCCACACTTTTTTCCTAATCCAACATGTACATTTAATAATAAACATGTGAAAATTTGAGCTCAATCGTACATATGAGTCACGAGAAAATAGCGAAAACCCGACTCAATTTTTCTTATAAAACATAAAGAATGTTTTTTATCTTGGTTTTGATCTTACCCCGAGATCAAAACTGTTTTCGGTCTTTGTTTCACTATTTCCTGGATAAATACACCATTTCAGAAGGAAATATTTTAACGGCATGTTTCTACCAGCACCCTGTCTTCATACCGTGAAAGTTATACATAAATCTGTGCACATTTCTGTCTGGGTATGTTACCAATCCTGTACTGTACCTTGACATGATCGGTCCATCACATTCTTCATGTATTTCAGCGCTCATCAATGTTTTTATTATATACCCAAACCTTCTCCAACCAACGCTCTCCTCTACCAGATGTTCAAGATATTCCGATCCAGCTTACTGGCAGCAATTCCAGTTCCGAGGGAATAGTAGAGATATTCTTCATGGGTCAGTGGGGATCAATTTCTAGCATTATGTGGGACAACGATGAAGCCACTGTGGTATGTCGCCAGCTTGGTTTCCAGGGTTCTAGTTTGGCCATTACAAAGCAGAGTTTAGTGGGACATTCCAGATTACCTTTAACTATGATGGATTTGCACTGCAACGGCGACGAGGAAAAACTGGCTGATTGCAGTTACAGAGCTTGGAGTATTGATGTGGGCATGAATTGGCACGAAAATGCAGTTATCTGTACAACATCATTAACAGGTCAGTGACATTTCAAAATAAGAATGCTTTCCGAATTAATGTTGATATATTCTGATATAAATGTACAGGATATCCCAGAAAAAACGCAACACTGTGTCGGGAACCATTATGTTAAAATTAAACTGACTATCACTTCAAGATTCAAGTACAGTGTATATGGTACAGCAATGTATTTAGCAATGCATATTGGCGAAAATATGACAAATTGAAAGAGTACTCCTTAAAAACAAATTTGCAAAGGATAACTCGCATAGTGGTCATTATACACATAATGTGTATAGAAGAAAGATGACAACTGGGTTTTGAGGTTGGGTAATTCAGTCTTAGTCTTTTCACTAAATTTATATCATATTTTGCTCAAATTCGACATGGTGATAGCCAAGACATTGCTGCATCACATATGTGAATCTTGAAGTGACAAACAGTATAATTTTCAAATAATAGGTCTGACGCACAGTGTCGCGTTTTTCGGGACATGTACCTTGTATATGAAGTGTTAGACCCAGTAACTGTGGCGCAACTGGGTCTAATTAAGTGTAATTAGCTGTTGCAAGACTATGATTTCCGTTCAAAGGTACAGTTCAGGATTGGTAAGATACCAAATCTGAACAATTCACAGATTTACATAATACTCTCAGTGTATGAAGATGGTGCTGATAGAAAATTGCAGTTAAAATATTTCCACCGGAAATTCTGTATTTATCCAGAAATTAGCAAAACAAAGACTGCAAACAGTTTTGATCTCGAGGATAGATCAAAACCATTCTTCATGCTTTATAAGAAAAAAAACGAGTCGGGTTTCCGCAATTTTCTCGTGACTCAGCTGTCCGATTAACATCAAATTTACACAGGTTTATCATTTCATGTACATGTTTGATCATACAAAGTGTGCGTGCTATTCTGTCACCTTTACCAATCATGTATTATACCTTTACAAAGGAATCGTGTACTTTACAAAGAGGTTATATGGACTAAATATTTTATGTTTTTTTTTTTTTTGTTCAGGTGATGACAACCACTCAATTCGTTTGGTAGGAGGATCAACCGCCAAATCAGGCTTAGTTCAGCTATACTTCAACGGCCAATGGGGATATTTGAGAGATGCTCAACTAGAAAGACATGACGTCACTGTCATTTGTCATCAGCTGGGATTTGATGAGGATGGCTACACTGTTCAGCCATCCTTGTTGGGATATTATTATATACCAAGGGATCAAGACCAGTATCTCATCGATATCACATGTACTGGTAATGAGCGCAGTCTGATTGACTGCCAACTACGGGACCATGTGGCCTCATTTAGCAATTTCCCTTTAAGAGGAGTTGTATGCCAACAACATGGTGAGTTTATTTACGGCGTTACGTAAAAATATAATGTGTCAATTAAACACGATGGCCAGGGCAGATTTAAAATGGTCATTCTTGTGTTACGCATTCAACGAGTGTCATTTCACTTAAATCCAGATACCACAATCTATCTCGCCAAGTCAACTTTTGGAGTAGTAAAAGTCCTCTTGTCTCAATAACTATCTCAACAAGATGACTTTTAGGAAAAAATTTAAAGTCAAATTATCCTGATCATTTATTTATCAAAGTCAACAAAGTGCATCTAAAAAGTCGTCTTAAAAACCGCCACAGTATTTCGTAAGTCTTTTCTCTTTTATTTTTGATCTTTTAAAAGATCAAAAAGATGTCTGGTCGTTGTCATACTAATTTCTGGATAAATACACCATTTCAGGCAGAAAAAAGTTAACGGTATGTTTCTACCACCACTATCTTCATACCTTGTACGTTATACGTAAAACTGTGAACATGTATGTTTAAGTTTCTTACCAAAGATGATACTTCCATAGAAACTTTCTTCCATATGATGATCATTGTGAATTAAGAATGTCATGTAGCAGATTAATTCAAACGTGTAATGTGAATTATTTGTTTGATCTTGGAATGCAGATAGATCATTCCCTGTACGCCTTGTCGATGGTAAAACATATGAAATGGGGCGAGTTGACGTTCACACAAACGGCCGATGGCTGGTGATACGTAGATGTCATAATGACGAAAGGAGCTGGAATGATGCCAATGTAATGTGCAATCAAATGGGCTTCAATGGAGTCCTTGTCTCCTTGAACAGAAACATATTTGGACATGGCAGCGGTTACCACATAATGAGTGGTGTCAGGTGTTTTGGCAATGAAAGTCGTTTGGCTGACTGCTCATACCGTGATGAAGAGGAAGTACTGACATCATGTTTACTGGAAACAGCCGTAGTTTGCAATGGTAGGATCTTATTGTAAGGGGTATGGAAATAAGACAATGACATCATCACCAACAACGATAAAAAAACAATTACAATCATTATCGTCAATATTAATACAAATAATAATCATAGCGTGAGAAGACGAGCAAACATCTGCAGAATACATTTGGTAGTGCATTCCTCGTTCGCGATATGCTATCCAAACGACCCTCTCAAAGGAACTAAAGGCATTTTTTTAAAAATCATTTCAAGCAACAATGTTACAAATGAAAAGACGTTGAACATATTAATGATCTCATTCTAATATGTCAAGATGTGTGTTCAATGATCAATGATATTTCTTCAGCCAACTTTTCAGCTTTTGGAGACACGTGTCCACCACCGGAGGTCATTAGATTCCCTAATGGTCAGCCTACCATTGTGGCCATCGCTCCTCTTGGTCAAAACTCAACCCAAGTCTTCTGGACCAAACCCACACTAGTAAACCCACCACAACGCTATGTGGAATCAACCTACTGTGTGGCAGGTAGCGGTGCAGGTGATTTCTTACCTTGTCAGAGTGGAGACATCTTTAACATCACCTCGTTACATGTCCACGGCATCACCATGGAAACATCAGTGCGGTATTCTGTGACTGATCTGGATAATCCTGACAATTTCTTCAAGTGTACATTTTATATATCTGTCAGAGGTAAGTCCTTAAAGCCTGCTGCACACGAGCGCCAAGTGCGTACGCCAAAGTTCATTCGTGAACATTGGTGTATACGCACTTAGCGCCCTTATGCGGCAGGCTTAAGCAATGATATGCATACACACATTTCGTTCGAAGATTGGGGCTCAGAAATTAATCTTTCCATCTAACCGATTCGAATTACCTTTGCCCTGCGACATATCCACCGACCTATAGGCCTGGATCGATAATAGGTTTGGATCTGCCTATCTGTCCCTCATACATTTACAAACTTACTCAACGCTTCATTTTGTACACAGATCAAGAACAGCCACAGATCACCTGTCCTACAAGCTTTACTTTGGCTGCTGAGGAAGGTTCATCTAATGTCACTGCTAACTGGTCGGAACCTCTTGCTTCAGATATAAACTCGGGCATTGTAACAACAGAGTCCAGCATTGCATACAGCCCACCAGTTATCCTTGGCTTCGGTATTCATGATTTCACCTATACAGCGACTGATGGTTCAATGAACACAAACTCATGCAGTTTTACTGTCACTGTACTCAGTAAGTATGGTCCTTATGCAAATTAGGCTTACCCTTCACCGACGTGGATGGTTACTGCATACTGTAACAAACTTGAAACTTGAAACAATCATGTACTAGCTCAGATGGAATTCAAACCCACGACTTCCTGCTTACTAGTGCAGATGCCATACCGCTTGGTTACCGAGCTAGCTGGGGTCAGTGGGGTGAATCGAATCCAATATTGCGGCGGGTACCGATATTAATCATGAACTGTTCATTAAATGTTGGGTCGGGAGATAGTATAGTCCACGAAACATTATACAAACAGAATCTTTCAAAAAAGGGGCACCAATTACAACGAAGTGTTTAGTGGTGATTTGCATGGAATAACAACTCTAAAACTATTTACAAGGAATTGACCATTCGGGAGACTTTCTCAAACAATCTTTACTCATCTATTTCTATACACCCTCCAAACCAATGAACTTGAAATTGACATATGTTCATATTGAGCACATTCTCTGTCTTCTTTTAAAATATGTCTCTAAAAGTTAGCTGGTACCTTAGGGAGACATCGAAAAGTCTCCTTAAGTCCCGATGTCTCCTAATGCCCACCTTTTGATGCTAACGTGTCTCCCTAATATCCCATTTATAATTATACATGTACTACTAATCCTTGATGTGACCTGTCAATGCCAGGAATCATTACAAAGACATATACCAACTTGGTTGATGTATAAATCTGACACATAGTACATGTATTATACTGCTTGCAATGTCGATGTCAAAGTGTCTGTAGTACCTAGTATGCAATTTAGATAATAATAAACAGCAGATATGAGATCATTATGTCCATATTGTCCATATTCAAACACTTGTTTGTAGATTTACGTGTAGGCCCCTGCACGGAAGCAACGCTTACCGATGAGGCGTTTGGTACGATTACTTGGCCAGTCACAGAGTCAGGATCACAGGCGATGTCCATCCAAAGATGCCCACTCTGGACCGAAAAAGGTATGACCTTATGTCATCCCAGTTCTTATAGGGGCAAATACATACACCTTTACGTGATCACCTAAAGAGAATGCGTCGTTAAAAGCGATATCATGTTATCCAGTACATCACTTGGTATACTGACGAATTTATGTTATTCAAAGGTGGAGAAAGAAATTGAGTAAATCGGGATTCGAACCTATTGCCTATTACGGTATTTCAACTAAGCCACGCAATGCTAAATTGGCGGTGTCCAAAATTGCCCTTTATTCTTGTTTATTCATTTGCAAATGATGAGCGTATCAAATATAACTGCTTCGTATCAATAATAACTTCCGTTTCTCCCATTTTTTTTCCAGCTGGTCATCCAATGTCCACCCGTACCTGTTCGTCTAATATGCTGGTTGAGAATGCTAGTTGGGGAAGCTTTGAGATAAATTGTGGACAACTAAGAAGGACAACATCCCTTGACGATATTGCAAAGGTACACGACTTACTGTCAGACTAAATCAGCAGCAGGATGGCTAAATATCCAAGACATTTGTTGGTGAAACTTTCTAAATAATAATAATAATAATAATAATAATAATTTGGGAGGCTAATCATCCTTACTCTCAGCTGGGGTGCTGAATTGCGAAGGATGCGACTTCAACGTGATCGAGTAGCAGGCTTTCATGGGCGCCCTTTGCTGCCAGCCACATCAACCCATATATGATCACAGAGTACAGCCTGAGATCGAATGTGTCTGATTTTGTGGAGGGAGGAAAACCGGATCACCTGGAGAAAAATCCTCGTAGCATAGAAGAGAACCAACGCATAACTCTACTCACATATGACCCAGGCCGGATTCGAACCCGGGCCACATTGGTGAGAGGCGAGTGCCTAACGCACTTGCCACCTTTGGCCCCCTAAATGTGTGAAATCATATCAGATGCACGTCAAAACTTCAGTTGCTTTTGTGTGTGATTGCGTTTCAGATGCCAATTGTTGATGCCAATGTAGTGGAGATTGCCGAGAATGTAGCTGTGATGGTTGGCTGGAAACGAGATGACGTGTTGTTTCCATATATGCTGCAGGATGTGATTGGAATACTACACAATATTGCTGATGTCAGATCTGGAGATATTCAGGTAAAATGGCAGATTTTTACTGACACAATGTTCCCGGAACCACCGGTAGGTGGCGCTGCACACGACTATTGCTTTATCGGAACACTCTTTATTACTTTCAGGTAATGCCCTAAAATGCCCCAGATATGTATGTTGTAGCCAACATTTTGACATTGTATCGCAAGGAACTCCTTAGAATGGTTTCAAGATGGTTGGAAACTCTGAAAAACATACGACACAGTAAATATCTGAGCCAAAAAGTGAATTTGTTGACTTTATTTAAATGACCTGTGACGTCACAAAGAACGTCATCTCCGGCAGGTCTTCGGAAGCAACGTTTTCGGATAGGAAGCATTCGGAAGCTCGAAAATGTCACCCAAAACAAAGTTCAAAGTTCAAGATGATCATGAAGATAATGAATATGTAAGTGAACATGTGATATTTTCTCTTCAAATGGATACCACATTTGACCGATTTGAAGTAACTGTTTAGATTTTACAATCGAATCATTATTCGCTACGCAAAGGTGTAAATTTAGAAATCGTGGACTTGACCATGCGAAAGATTTTTTAGTGAAATGGAATGTGTTCTGAAACTCGTGACATTGTAAATGTTCATGTAGGCTACCTCAATGACCCGGCCATGGTTAGGACAGTGCAATGATTCGGACACCTGGGGATTTCAAATCGTTTTTCATCAAGATCATGATCCAATTCCTATTATAAAATGTCACGTTTTCTGATAGGAAATTGGGGTGCAGCCTCAAGTTTAAAAAAAGTGTGATCCTTAAAGGCCATGTTAAAAAGAGGGTTGTGAGAAAATGCATTAAAAACACAGATTATGAGTGAAATTTAACTGGATTTTTTAAAAATATGAAACTGGTATATTCTGTTCATCAATATACCATCAAGGTCCAAATTATGGAGAGCTGCGAATCTAATTCGAACTTGCATAAATTTCCTTGTCCAGAAGCCAAGATATGTGTCATTCGGACACTCGATTGATTAATGCTACCCAGGCCCCCAGAATCGCTAAAAAATATGCGAAAATGATTTTGTGGCTTGTGTATGTTCTATTTTAGAAGTAAATTTGAGAAATGCCGGCATTCTCCCGAACTTACACTCCACTCCATTGACTGCCATTTTTTAATGGCTGGAGTCTAATTTCTACGCCATTGACTTTGTACACACTAGAGTCATGCGCACGGACGGAATGGAGTCCATTGGTGTGACATCATTATCAATTATCTGTGTATGATTTTTCATTATTCTCGAAAAATTAGTTGAAACCTATTACTTGCATGATACGTGATCGTAAGATGCGACTGTACGGTCATGTGGCTAGATTCCCTGCTAGTGATCCTGCCAGGCGAATTCTCTCTTTGAGAGAGCCCACTGGAAGGACTCGCCAGGTAGGTGGTATGGCGTTTCCACATGACACGTGGGTGCGTCAGGTAGATCATTATTTTGCCGAGATAGGGATGGGTCGCGTGGCTGCCTGGGGGATGGCTATCAGAAGACCGAAGGAGTACCTCTCGAAGGTAGATGCGGCAACAAGCTGCCGCGGCGCATGCTCCCACTGTTTGGTTGATTGTAAAATCCTAACTAAATGCTGGTACATCCTAACCGGTGCAGATCTGTAGATCCACAAACCAATATTAAAATGTATTTTATCATTGAAAAGTGCGGTATCAATTGATAGAAGGAAAATTCATTTAAATGCTATAGGTATCAAGAGCTGTTATCTACACTATCAATGACATCATGGGTGCTTCAAACGCTAACGGGCAATTGGAAGCTTTGGAGAGGGACCACAAGACAGCTTTAGTCTCTGCATTGCGAGTTATTGAGGACCAGGTCAGTTGGACTCTGAACCAAGAGGAGAGGGTCAGCATCTACAGAGAGTTCATTCACGTCGAAGCTCTCAACATCAACGCCTCCAATGCTGGGAATGGTCTCAGATTTGTCTCGATTCAGAGTGGATCATCTCTCAGACAAACACCAGAGGGCGTTTCTACACTAGACGGGTCAGAGGTCAGGGTATATGATCGAAGCATTGATACACCAACTGATGAACATTTAATAGCATCAGTTCAAATACCCGACTTGAACAAAACAGGTACATTTTCTCCTTTTTGTATTCGTTTGATTGATTTCTTGTGATTACCATGTGTTTTTCTTTGCTGATAGAGCATTTTCTGTATACGGCCCCAGACTGTGGAACAAACTCCCAGAATACATCAGAGTCACCACCTCAATTCACACATTCAAGACACTCCTGAAAGCTCACCTGTTTCAGGAGATGTACCTTCAATAACTTTTCTTCTGTTTGTGCATCGGCGCCTCTGAGCAAACGTTTTGATTTGGCCGCTTTATAAATGTTTTTTTTTAGTTGATGATTGATTGGTAACACAACACTCAATCCCAATACATTGTCTTCAGTTCGAATCTTTCTGTCTTTTTCATGGCAATACCCGATTGACATATATGATTATAGCTTTAGTGCGATCATGTTTATTGACTATGTCTGGGCTTTAGCTACGACATGCCGTGCAGGTCACATTTTGACAACGAGTTCCGAGAGTATAGCAGCATTTTAGATTCGTTGTAGTTAAACTGTATATAAAAATTGTTTCCTAGGTAACCTGACGGAGCGTATGCAAGTCAGCTTCATCCTGTTCGCTCATGACACTTTCTTCCCGTCCACCTACTTAATGAGTGCGGAATCTAAACTCACCCTCGAAGGAGGCGTGGTTTCAATGGCTATCGAGGGCGTGATACATCTAGCAGAACCACTTCTTATCCAGATTAAGGTATGTGTGCATGTTGACATCCAGATACCTTTAGCTACTCGTAAACATCACCAGCCTATCCGTTGTTTTGCAATAGTGAAGTCTATATCCTACAACGGAGAACCACTTTTATACCTGACTTTGAGACAAATATTTCTGATTCTCAAGTTTAAAAATACATAGGAATGACACATACGTGTTCAGTCAAAGTCAGTAGTTCGTTTTCTTTTAATCTAATCATACATATGACAAAAATTGTACGGAGAATAACGAGAAAAACTCGTAAGGAGTGTCACTAAACGCATACAATAATGATGTAATTCGTAACAAAAGTGATTGATTTCCAATGAGCTTACTATTAAATGAATGTTCCCAAATTTGATATAATATCATCGATTTTACTTTAGGTTGGGTTGTGTTGGGTTGAGATCAACTGGGCTGGGTTGTAGTATTTCTCGACTGAGTCGGTAGGATGGATTGTAAAGGATTGGTTTGAATTCGATTTGGTTTGAATCCGATCCTGTAAATGAGCAATATAAGTCTTTGTGTTCTTATTTTCTGCTTTTCACAATATTCTTCCAGGCTTCTACAGGAAAACCCACTAAGGTTAAAAGCACAAAGTGTGTGTTCTGGGATTTGACTCTGGAAGATGGCATCGGCGATTGGTCAGATGCTGGTTGTAAGTTTGATGGAGTGACCAATGGAATATATACATGTCGATGTGACCGCACAGCCATCTTTGCAGTACTCGTCGTAAGTACAGAATGATGAAGAACAATCAATGTGTATTGGCCACGTGTATAGTAAAGAACAAATCAAAAAGAAAAGCAAGTTCACGAAGCAGGCTAATTGGAATTTAACAATATACTCAGGTATTGTAATTGTCCTGTTTGAACCTTTACAGGAGTTTAGAGATGTATTCGAGGATTCACCCCATTACCTCATCAGTCGAATAAGTTGCGTGGGTTCTGCTGCTACCTACCTGATTGTCATCGTACTGTATTTTGCTTTGAGGTATACCGACTAGGCCAATTAGGGCGATTCACAATAGTGCGCCACCATGAGTTTGCAACGCGTTGGCCATTCACAATGAGGGTAAATCATTTTGCAGACAAACTGCGCATGTGGAAAAAAGATACGCAGTTTGTCAATCAATCAATCAGTAGGCAAGCGGTACTTCTTCGGTGCAGCCGATTTCACGAAATATTGTGTAACTTAATTACGCAATTGACAAATGTTGCCTACGTTTTGTGAAACGGACATAACTTGTGCAACTAAAGGCAGGAACGCAACATTTGAAGTTTTGTGAAATCGGCTGCTTACAGCTACCCCCAGGCAGCTACGCGACCTCGCTCCCATCTCAGCAAAATAACGATGTGAAAAAACGCTGACGCAACCACGTGTCATGCGGACGCACTTTCGGCAGTTTGTCGACAAAATATATTTCGTGAATTGTGATTGGCCAACGAGTTGCAAACTCATTATGACGCACTATATTGGGTGCATTTGTTTAGCTCCCCCGGGTCGACCCCATTCTCTCGTTTGTAATGTGCAGTAAAACACGATCATTCCCAGTAAGGGCTGACCCATGTTAGCTAAACGAATGCACCCATAGTGAATCGCCCGAATTAAAACTTGCATGAAATCATTGAAGTTTGTCAGTGTAATATGTATCTCGTATTAACACTCTGTGGATAAGCATAAACAGTTCTCCTCTGCCTTGTGCTTTGTCTATCAGGTAGTAAATCTTGGAATCGGATTAAAAACTCATCAAACATCGTCTTAATCCACTCGAAATTGAGAGCTGAAATTTCGACGAGTATCTTTAAGAAAAGCTATAAATGTTCATGTTTTAGGAACTTATTTCCGAAACATTGTAACACGATAATTTCTTAAGTAATCAAAGTATAGGTGATGCGTAATAATGTTATGTTTTTGCGTGTTTGAATATTGTTTGGTAGGATGTACGCTACAGCACCGGTTCATAATATTTCATACTGTGCGAGATGGAAATATGTCATGAAATTTATAAAGGTATTTTAGTTGGTCACTGTAGATGTCATGGTGCTTATTATTGTCAATACATGTAGGAGACTGCGACGTAATGCATCCAGTGGAATATTCCTCAACTTTGTTTTCTCCCTGTTGCTGATGTACGCGGTGTTCTTTGCAGGAGTACAACATGTAAAGGTATGTGCTTAATTTCAACGTTTTATACCAAGTTTCACGCTTATTGCCTGATCATGGTATAAAGTGTTGGTAAGCTCGGAGGTGTGAGGAACATTAACATATGAAGCTTTGCCAGTCAAAACTTGGCTTAGCGTTTCCTGTCTTGGAAATAATGAGGAAGTGAAATCTGTTCTAAGGCAGTACAGGATTGATAACATAACCAAACAGAAATGTTCACAGATTTACGTAAACTTGCAGGGTATGAAGATGGTGCTGGTAGAAACCTACCGTTAATATATTTCCACCTGAAATTATGTATTTTTTAAGAAAGAAGTAAAACAAAGACCGAAAACAGTTTTGATCTCGGGGTAAGATCAAAGCCATCCTTTATTTTTTTATATTAAGAAAAAACAAGTCGGTTTTTCGCTATGTTCTCGTGACTCAGATGTCCGATTGAGCTGGTCTGTGAACTTTTCAATCATGTGTTATTCTGGGTTCGGGTTTGTAAGTAGTTTGACCAATCTGACATTATTTCTATTCATTTGCCAACTCACTTGTGACTTGAAATGATCCATGAATCTTGTGAACAATAATGCATTCGATGTTGTTTTCTTAGCTTGCAAGGACAGGATGCGTAGTTGTGGCAGCCATGTTGCACTATCTGCCTCTGACAGCCATGATGTGGACAGCCATAGATGCTAGGAATATGTACACCACCTCGCTTAAGGCAGAGTCATCACATAACAACCATCGTAACTGCATAGCTGGCCTCTTAGCGTGGGGTGAACAGATATTTTAATTCGTTTTTCTTTAACAAGGTTTCAGTTTCAAAAGCATTGCAAAATGACTTTTCGATCCTATAGCAGCATCTATCTGAAAGGCTTTAGCAGGATTATTCTATATAATTCTGTTCATCTTTCTTCTTGATAAGCATTTTGCAGCGGTGTTACTTAACATAGCAAAAATAAGTTTTGAAGTCAGTATTGATGAAGCAACAGTTTTGAATCGCTGGTTAGTTTTATTGGTTTCCGTTAATGATATCAAAATGTAAAAAAAAAAAGGATATTGCAAACTCCGGTAGGGTATTTCAACCGTCCATTTCCAAGGAAAATATACTTTTGCAAGGAATATTTAATTATTTAATTTCAAGTTGAATTTCTTAGGAGTTAGTGTATACTAACAAACTACGGTAGCCATGTATTTCGTCGATACAGTCTCAAAATTTAACTTCCATGTTTGTTCCTTCGTCCTTAGGAGCTCCACTGGTTGTAACCGCGGTAGCTCTATTCTTCGCAACAAATCACTATGGCAACAACAACTAGTAAGTTATAATTCCTCCAAATCGGGACACAATTATATTTTGTGCCGACTTCAAAAAGTTGTGTTGCAAAGTTCCTGCTTAAAAAAGCGGTGAACTTAACAGTTGGAGTTCAGAAATACCCTAAAACATACTGGCCAAAATATGTAACTGGCCCTTGTTTTCATAATCTTCAAATTGTACTATAGATCTGTATAAGATGTTTTGGTATTTCAGTTTCTAGATCTCATCAATGTCGAGATTACTGCTCCCATGTGCAGATTCATAATGTTACCCATTTTCATTCATTGTAGCTGTTTCCTGTCTCCTGGTCTACCCATGTACCTCGGCCTTCTCCTTCCCATCGGGCTCATTCTGAGTCATAATTTCATCACCATTACCATGGCAATTCTGAACCTCTGCAGACACAAAGGGGAAGAGGGTGAGACTACCAGACCATCTGGGTCAGTAGCCAGACGTCTGATTGGTGCTGTCTCTATCTACATCATGTTGATAATGACCTGGGTTTCAGGATTCTTGACTATTCATACTACGGCCTTGGTCTTCCCTGTTACGTTCAGCATTGCTAATTGCATACAGGTAAGGAAGGTAAAGGATACTGATGTACATTGTGGACCCTTGGGCATGTCAATCAAACTATGCGCATTGACCAATTGGAGTCGTTGCCGTCCATTCCCTCGGTCAAACTTAGTCACGTGCTGTATCTAAAACACATGGCGTTGCTGGGGTGGGCGGGGCTTAAAAGTATAATACATGATTGTAAAGGTCACAGAACAGTACTCACACTTTGTCTGATCCAGCATGTACAAGTACATTAAATGATAAATCTGTCACAATTTGAGCTCAATCGGACATCTGAGTCACAGGGAAATTGCGAAAACGGTTTGGATCTTACACCATTTCAGGCAAAAATATTTTACGGTATGTCTCTGCCAGAACCATCTTGATACCCTGAATGGGAAATACGTATATCTGTGAACATTTCTTTTTTGGTATGTTACCAATCCTGTACTCAACCTTTAAGAGCAACGCTTGTACGGTCCATTGGTATGAAGTCTAGGTACAGAATTGATAAAAAGTCGCAGACAGTCGACACAATTAGTCTGTATCTCCCTCTGTCTTCTGTTTTTCATTTTTCAGTGATCCTTTACATTTGAACAATTTTCGTCGAATATTACAAATTGTCAAATATTGCTTATCAGATACATTTCACGATGGATAGTATTTTATAATGGTGTAACTAAAAAACCAAAACGCTTGAGACAATTTAAATGTCTTGTTAATGTTATAGCCCTTGCAACCGTCATTCTCACGTCATGCACAAACTTTACTTAAATATGGACAGTAAATAATGTCTTTAAAAGGTAGCTGGTACCTTAGGGAGACATCGAAAAGTCTCCCTAATACCCCATTTGTAATTATAATTGATATGATCTTAATCACCCTCGGTGAGAAATTGAGCTAATACTGTATGCAATATGTACTAGATAATTAACTGTTTGGGATAATTATTATTCTTGATTTCCTCAAATGTCGTAGATCTTTACTATCTGCTGTATGGTCTTTGTGCACTGGTTGGAAGGACCAACAGATTCCATTGCAACAAATGAAACACGTCAAGTGGATTCACTGGATGAGGGAATGAATGAAGGGGAGGAGGTTGGAGGGAAGACGGGGCAGATAGACCAGGAAGCAGGATAATGAACACTACCGTACATCTGCTGCACTAGGAATTCCATACAAGCTTTAAAGGAAAAAAAAAACACTTTAAAATGATTTCTGCCAAATTCATGTTTATGAGTCCCACGTCGTGTGCTCGGTCTTTGAGGTCGCCATATTGTGCAAACGCGCCGCTTTTCAGCTAGAACTGTGACGTTACAGCGGACTAGCTGTCCTAGTAGTGTTATGAGCGACATACGCTTGCAAGTGCTGGCAACATTGTATTCTGTTAGGCATTCAGGTGCTCCGATTTCCTGTCAAAAGCCTTCTCACAGTATTCCTAACAAGGAAAGTGATCCTCCTTTGTTCAACAATGGCTGTTTACATCTTGATTCCGAGCAGTTTTAGCAGATCCAGCGTGAGTCACGTGCATTTCTTAATACATATGGAGAACTTGCGCGCATTTGCTCACTAACGTCTGTGGGGCTCTGTTTAACACGGGGGATTTGCGTTGAATCGGGACTCCCCCGGCAAACTTTCTTCCGTATGCGGAAAGTCCTTTTGTTAAACTTACCACTTCGGCTGGAATCATAAAGTACATCTTATTCTCTTTCAAATGAATGTAGTTTCACTGTTCTTTTGGCGGTATAATAATATGCACTTTTGAGTTGAAAAACAAGACAAAAATCCCGAATTGTCCATTTCCTATGGAGGTCAAGCCACATTTCGTTGGTTTATCAGGGTGGAAGTTTACAAGATTCAACGGCACTCGCGCTAGGTGGCTCGTATCAACTCACTTCGGGCGGTTTCTGAAAGCTGACGAAATAAGCTTTCATTTTATGTAACATTTTTCATTGGTTGAGGGGAACTGGTTGCACTTTTTCTGTCAAATCGCGAACCCTGTTTCATCAAAGGATGGGCTGATGGCTTAGTGTAGTCTGGTATACGGACCTGGTGTAAACAGTACAGCGGTGTGGGTGTTCTGCACGTGGATTCAACGAGACCGTAAGCAGACTCGTTGCGTGCTCTGGTATACGGACCTGGTGTAAACATTGTCTCGTGCTCACGATGATTTTAGCGTGTTACATCTTATATTTCTTCAAGTTTTCATGCCGACTTTTCTTGTGATTGTACCTCTGTTCATAAATGATATGTGTAGGTGTTTTTTATAGTGAAAAATATCTCTTTTTGTGGCATTTTCATCCACAATCTGGACCTTGCTGTACGCTCGATCACATTTCCGATCGGCCGGATCAATTCATCGCCTTCAGAGGGGTGTCTCTTGCAAGGTTGTGCAGCGCAACATTTAATGGTTAACGGAACTTAACGCTAGATGAAAGTCATACAATTACTTCAAGCGAAAGCTTTCAATTAACGTTCAGTTCAGTTTAAGTTTTGCAACAAATCAACTGTACAAATTGTTGTTTAAATCGCGATGTTTCTGCATTCTCAATTATTGGCCCCTGTTTGTGAAATGGTATAGCCCGGCTTTGTGTGCAGTGGACTCCACATACACTGGGCCCACGTGTACGTGTGGCCACACAGGGTTGGCATTTAATGCGCTTATAACTAGCAAAGTTCTCTATATGAGTACATCCCCGAGTCCTCTAAAACGTCATCACAGGGCGGATTGCTTGAAACCATGGCGGCCTCCAGTGGGAGATGCAAGCAGACGACGATGGTCCAAAAACATTGAATAACTTCATTATTAGTTATTCACAAGAAGTACTAGACAATAATAGTGCCAGGGTTCACGCTCTGAAAAATAGGCACTAATTTGCCAACTTCAATTTCGTAAAACTGTTAAGCACACACATTTGCGAAGCATGACATTTCTGTCTTAATAAAAACAGGGTTAACAACCAAATTTGCACGTGTTGTGTATCACTTGTGATTGTCCTTTGGCTGTTGTTCGCTGACCTTAATTATCAAATGGAATTTTCAATGGTGGTTTGTTTTATTGGGCGAGACATTTTTGTGCTTAGCAAATTGTTGTGCTTAACAGTTTTATGAAATTGGCCCCTGGGGTTTTCTTCCCTTTAACGTAGGGAAATGACCATAAAAACAGCCCATGTTTAAACTAAATGACTTGAATCTTTATAACAGACAGTCTAGTAATTTTATTTTGCTTTTTGGGGTTTATTTATTTATTTAATTTTGTTTTTATATATATATTTTTTTATTTATTTATTTATTTTTCTTTTGGGGGGGGGGGGTGGAAGGTGGTTTTATTTTAAAGTCCATATATGTCTCGCTTACAAAAACGGAAAAAAAGTGATAATTATTTTTTTCTCTTAAACATGTGGGGTATGGGGCACTTGCCTATGGAGTGGGACTAAACATTTCCATTTTGTGACAAATCTTTTGGTTATTTATCTCAATTCATTCATTTATTTTGGCAATTTACAAAAATACAATAAGAAAAAATGATAATGTATAAACGGGAATAGAAAATACATTAAGAATAACAAAAGCCGAGGATAGCCCCAAAAGCTGTACAATACGGCTTATTTCCATTGGGTTCTTACAAAAAACAACATTTTGAATATACGACATAAAATCAAGAATTGCACAAATAGAGGATGTAAAAAGCTATAAAAAGCTAAAGAGATAAAAGGGAAAAGTTCCAAATTTTTTTAAAATGTTAAAATTCAAGCTTCAGATTTAGAGGTAAAGTTTGTTTAAATTGCTTCTTTGAACTTGCGGAGATTGCTACATCATTTCACATTGTTCGGAAGTGAATTCCATAAGTGTACTCCAGTATAATAAAAAAATAATGCATTAATTTTAAGCAAGGAACAACAACATCTGTTCACCTACCCCTCAACATATCTTGAGAACAAAATTTGAAACGGTTTTGAAAAGAGGATGAAAATCCCTTTCCACTAATGTTAGGGCCTAAAAGGTCGGTTTGATTGGGTGAAAAAACGCTGATCATATTTTCGTCAAATCTTTCCTCCAATGACTGGATTTCAATGTCACTATGTGGAGGTGTACTGGTGATTGCCATTGTGTTCCGTGTGATATGCAAATCATGTGGCCGTTTAGCAAGCAGTGGAGCTGCCTCACATACTTAAATCTTTTCCACGTCATGTTTATGACTTTCCAGGATACTATCACAGATGTGGTGCTGGAAGAGGAATGTATTAAGTCAAATATCAGTACCACCACCTGCCGATTGTACCACAGCGTTGTGCCACCTGAATCCTAAAAGAGATTTCAAGTTAAATCTCAAGACTTTACAAGAAGGTTCAGTTTTATTCTATTGAGAACTGTGTATGGATACTTTGTATTGACATTTGTGGTGTTTTTTTTAGGATATTCACACCTTGTTAATGAAGACATGCACGAAACATCAATGTTTTGCTGACAGTTATTAGAATTTTATTATCACGCCTGCACTTAAGCCTAAGTAATGGTCGTTAAACTAAGTGTCTGAGCATTTGTATTTGTCATCCTATTTAAGACCCATAATTAAGCACCCCACTTTTCGAAGAGAAAAATCCTACATAGCCAGCTTGAGCTAAAAGCCGTGGGACACTCATCGTTAATTTTCATTTCCGTGGTGACCACCTGGTAATTAAGTGCAATTCACTTTAAAGTGTTCTTTATGTGTATTCAAATAAAATTAACTTGTTACCCGTGTCTAATAATTGTCAGTTAAAAAGAATGTTTAGTTCAAAAATCATAGTTTATTTCTGATGTGTCATTTAATGGCTTCCATTATTTTGAGAACAAGGTTGCATTATCTCTGTATACATGCTACACTTAAGGTCATTTGTTATGGGATTGAGGATAAGACCAAATGGCGGCACGCAAGACATGTAGGCCATGAGACAGGGTCCAAAAAAGCCCTAAATTTAACATTTCGTGGTGACCATTTGGTAACTAAGAATTTCTTTCGTAGTTCAGTGAAAAATACCCTTGCCAAATAAAAAACACTTGTTACCAAGTTCGAATCTTGCCAGTTTGGCTAAATATTTTTTTTTACCTTGATTACAAATATTAATTTCTCAGATTTTAATTAAATTCACCAGGTTTATAATAGTTTTCAAAATATCAATACAACCAAATTAACATTACCCAACAATATAACAAATCTTCTGAAAAGTAATACACAGACTAGTGCTGTTTTAAGGGGAAATAAAATGCAATTTAAACTAGAGCTTCAATTTTAATAATGTAAAGCACGAAAAATGTGTATGTTACACCAGGCAAAACGTGATCAGTGGCAATACTGGGTAATTGTCAAAACTAGATCAGGAAACTTTTCTAAGCACAACATTTTTTTCCCGACATATCTTTTTTCTTTCTGACTACAGCCATAAGATGAGGTTGATCGACATGTCAATTTAGTAAAATCTTAGTTTTTTACCCAAAATGTCGTCGACACACTTATCCACCTTATTTTTGAGAAAAAGATAATTCCTTAGTGATTTGAAGTACTAAAATAGACAAAAAATACTTGCCATATACATTGGCAAGGACCTAAGGATCTATAAGGTGTCCAAGAAAAAAACGAAACCGAGGTTTGCCAATGTTGAATCCCATTTTTATTTCACTTTTGAATAATAAATGACACATATCTGAACTCAGCTTTCATTTGATACCATTCATATGATACACACTTAACGCTTGATTGAGTAAAGTGAATATAAGCGAGGCTATCAAAAAGTAATTTGCACAACGATAATTTTATTTTTAAGAATAAATCACATTCTAGAAACTACATTTTCTGCCCTTTCAAGTGATGCCTCAGTCAGGAAAAATTAGCAAAGGATGACAACGATATCTGCCTTGAAATAAATTTCCATGTTTTTGAAATACTTTGTTTTTCAGACCCGACCGATTTTTCGAATGAATGATGCGTATACATCCATCTGTCCAGTAGGAACGAACGTGCGTGTTGAAACCTCCTCCCTCCCGTTCCTTCTCTCTAGCCCGGATTTATTTACTAAGTCATGGAAAAGTACGCATAATTTTGCATCAAAATAGCTATGTCACTGCTGGTTCCTTTTTTTTTTTTTAAATATAGTGTCTCTAACTATGTTCCACAATTTTCCATACATGTCTCCTGTTATTGAATTTTATCAATATTTCCCATATAGATTGGATGGAAGGTACACAATTCAACTATTTAATGATTGCAGTGGAAGCAGGATCCATACCACCAGCCTCCAGTAGATTGAGCACAATTGCCTGACCATTCGTCATTGTCAACATCCATGCTTCAGAGAGTCATCAGCAGTGCTATTGGTATCGTATTGGCCGATATACACAGTTTTAATATCCGGAGATAGTGAAATTCTCAGATTCGGCCACGCTGAGATGTTATCCCAGTCCTCCAAATCAACACGTACCTCTCAAGTTCCACGTGAATCATCGGACGTCAGAGTCACTAAGTGATTATTGCCAAGCCAGAACTCACCGGTCAGATTACCGAAGTCAGACTGGTACTCGGTCCAGTTACGGTAGAAGTCCACACTGCCGTCTTGTCGCCTCTGAAAGACCAACCAACCACCGCCATCAGATTCTATATCACAGTAGACCAGCATATCTCTATCAAAGCTGCCACATAAGTAGATTGTGCACACACCGCTTGAATTTTAACCGGCATCTAAGAGCATCTTGCAACTCCTTTTTTTTTTATACAAGGAGGTATCACGTAATGATGAGAGATGTGTGTCCTTATCTCCGTCAAACTAAATACTCCCATGCGATTCAATGAGGTATTTACAATGATTCTTCCGAGTCATATTGTTCAATTCGCAGAGATAACTACTTAAAGTAATTGAATGATTTGCAAGTCACATCCATGCTGCATTCCCTTCCACAGATGACTTGAGAACGCACTGTGTAGTTTGCATAGGCAAACCCACTCAATGTTCTGTTTTCAGCAGCATGAAACATCAAGATGCGTTGAATGCAATGCTTCCCGTTATCAGTAGTAGCTATCGCTATTCCTAAAAGGATAAAAACTCCGATGAGCCGAAAGTCATTACCGATTGCCATCGTTCAGCTGGTTGGATCAAATTAAGGCTTACAAAAAACTTAATGTCAGCGTTACGTTGAACACCAATTCCGTGTGTGACTTGTGTTGCTTTGAGCTATTGGCAGGCCGAAAAAACCTGATTTACACTTTATTTGAATTCCCGAATTTTCTTTAATATGTTAGCTTCCTACATAATACACGTATGTTCTAATACCGATGTGCTCAAAAAGGGCGCGATGCTAATATCCGTGCGTCTTTGTCGCAAGACAAGTTAAAAGTGACAGAGTATTTGGAAGGCTTCACAATTCCGGCTCAACCCGGTGCGCCCCGAAACCACGTTTGATTCGTGGCCCTGCCCGATTGGCTATAGTCGTTAGAAGTATATGAATATTCATTACACGTTACCAATGCAGAGATACGATTGGTTAATTGCCCTAAGGAATATCTGACGTTCGTTTGCATGCAGTTGATGTATTCATTATATAAGCTGATTACACACTCATTATACTCTAATGTGATATCGATACGTTTTTGCATCGTCCAAGGTTGATACACGAAGGAAGGATACTGATTCTGTAAAACGAATGAAAGCTGCAAAAACTGTGCTCCATAACATTCCTGTTATTCCAGTGCATCAATCCGCATATTAGCTGTTCGCAGAGATTTACCGATGGCCACCAAAATGGAAAATTTGGGTCACCTTGAATCTAAACAAATACACGAAGAAAAGAAAAGGAAGGTTCCACAAAGTAATTACGGTACTGCTCGCGTGCGTAATGAATGTTTTCATTAAATATTTTAAATTTTCACGTAAACGAATCATTCGAATTTGATTTGAGAATGAAAATCATCGTGTTAAAGATGAAGCTCGAAGCCACAAAACAGAATAGGCCTATTACTGGGATTTCCTGGGTATTATGCTTGCATGTTTGTGGCATGAGCTTGGTGTCTTTGCATCTGACTCCCAAAATGGAGAAAATGTGGACGAGGAAACATTGAATTTGGATGAAAACTTGCCCCGATAAAATGTATCAAATGTTACGCAATTACAAGGGTTGCCATTGTTGACAAAAAACAAGGGGATTGAACACCTTAACCACAAATGAATGGAGTTCTTTGTCATCCAATGCCAAGTGGTTTTTTATAATAAAAGTACATCTCAAATCTGTTTAAGGACCTCTAACCAATGTAAATAAACTAAACCTACTAACTGTACTGACATTTGAAAATAAATCTTAACATCGCACAATGAACCTGTACGGTTTGTGGTAACTCTTGGTTGTGAAGCAAGGAGCTTTTTGTGCCTGACATTTAATTTAGTGCTCATAAACGCTCTAAATGTACTTGATCGCTTGCTTGAACGGTAATAATTCGCCAATTAGTACCTGAGTAGTGATTGAGAAGTGGTAAATTATTATTTCATTATCGGCCATGAAGGATAAACAACTATCCAAGGACCATCATCTGCAAAGTTGACAGTTTTATTAGTAGTCTGATAGACAGACGGAATTGAATTTAGGCAGATCACTCGTCCCTGATAAAATTAAGGAGATCTAGATTGAACACGACCCACTGACTGGTTACACACTGGTTGCATTCGCTGGTTACACACACGCATGGTCACGTGCAGATGATGTGGCGTTCAGAGAGCGAGTGCCAAGTATATTTCATAGGACTGCAGTCGTTTGTAGCTATCACGCAGATGTGGTAAACAGTACCGAGTTGTCCATACTTTAAATGCAACCGTTACATCATGTGGGAAGTTGATGCACGCGGTATATCAGTCGTTTACCTGGCCGTGGTCAATAGAAAATTGAAACATACTTCATCATACCATTACCTCCTAACTCATATTCTCAACTCGACTGTGTGCTTCTAACGAGGCAGACACGTGGACCGAAGAGCTGTTGTTATTTGAGGTAAGCGAAATATCGGAGATTCAAGTCAGCTGGTAAGAAGTCTACAAAGGCAGTTTAATAGCGTGAATATCCGGAAACCATTGGTCACTCGTGTCTACAAATAACTGGCAACCACGAAAAAAGGGATAAAACCAATAAGTGAAATAGGCAGGGATAGAAATCGGATCCCTTTACGTCACTGAAAAGCTCGTCTTCTTTGGACTATTTAGGACGTCATGATAAACCACTATTTCCATTTGACTGTTGGTCCTTTTTACGAAAGTAAATAAAAGAAGAAAATGACGGACTTAACATCAATGGGAAACGTGTTGTCTCTTAAGAAATAACTTTCTGTTGCTGGTTTGGTTTTTTCAGATATCTCTATCATAGTAATTACCATCATCACACTACCTAGAATGGAGGTATCAAATGTTACGACCAGTGTGTATAGTGATGCTAGTTTGGCTGTCTCGGTAACCCTAGGCATTATCGGTACCCTCGGCAACGCCCTGGTCTGCGTCACCATCTACAGGTCAAAGTTCATGCACAGAGCCACCAACTACCTGATCGCAAACATGGCCGTTGCTGACCTTTTGGCCAATGTAGCTTATGTTATTTTTCAGGAACGTTACTTCGGATCGTCAGAAACTAATTTCAATAATGTGATTATATGCATGCTGTTTATAAAACGTCTTGTGCACGAGCTTGCTTTCGGCGTTTCTATTGGGACCTTAGTGGCGGTGACCATTGAGCGCTACATAGCCATAGTGCATCCCTTGCACTACCCCCGCTACTTTACAAGTTTAAGAGTCAAACTTACCATCACCGGGACGTGGCTTATTGCTGTACTTTTGGTTTGCTTACTTGTGTTTACGCCTGCAAACCATTTAACCAGTCTGTCGTGCGTCCAGTCACAAGTCAGTCACGGTTTGATCTTGGCAAAAATCATCTTAGGTCTCATATACATCTTAGCCCCGATTGCTGTGATGTTCATCTGCTATGGGAAAATCATCCTGAATTTGAGACGAAGTGCCCGCATGCTGCAACGCGAGAACAACCAAGGCCCTGCAGACGAACTCTCGATGGCGCAACGACGGGTAGCAGTGGTTCTTATGATGACTTCTGCAGTTTTTATGTTCACGTGGTGCCCGTTCGGGGGCGCGTTATTTATGGCACAAAATGGAATAACCCAAGGTTTAATTGCGTACTTTGACGTAGTTCAAGTGCTGCCGCTACTGAACTCCCTGGCAAACCCGATAATCTATGCTCTTAAATACAAGGAGTTCCAGCGGGGCTTGCGTGAGGAGGTGTTCCCGTGTTGCTTCAAGAGGCAACGGGCGGTAGCCGCGATAAACGCTGACATTGAAGTCACAAATAAACCCGAGATACAACATCAGTAGCTAACGAGCTCAAACTCTTGGTGGCAGCAGATACAGTTTTGTTCGTTATAATTAAAATGAAATTAAAAAAGTAGGCTACCAGCTTTAAAGTCGTACTCACAGCAAGGATGGGTTGACACCTAAAATTATTTCTCAATTGAAGGGAAATTCAAATTACATCTTTAAGTTTTACATCTTAATTTGAACATGTCGTACACATAGTACCCCGAGTGTCACACGGAGTTCCTAGTGTCACATGGAGTACATAGGTTGCCACCGGGATTACAGTCACCCGGATTAGAGACTCCCATATGGAGTGCGGAGTGTCACATGGATCATCGAGTGTCACCAGGAGGGAGTTCACTTGGGATCTCTCTTTTTGGGCTGAAAACTTTGTCGTGGACAATCTCAACAAGCTCATTACAATTCATATAATGATGAACTGCCAATATCTTTCTGATTTTTGTCTGTTTGCATTTAAATATCGATATCAGTATTTTCTGTTAACAGCATCCTAAATACAGAAACAGCTATATGGACGTCGTGTGGAACCTTTGGCGGTTGAGAAGTACCGGTTCTCTTTGCTTGACATTTATCTACTTAATGTGCTCATAAACGCCCTGTTTTGTGCAAAAGGAAGTGTCTACACGTTGTCGCTTGCATGAAATTTAATAAACCGCCAAACAGTACCTCGGCAGTGAGAGACGTGGTAAATTGTTCGTCCATTATCGACCATGAAGGATAAACAATTACCGGATAGCCATTTCTCCTGAGTTGACAGCTTTATTGGTAGTCTGAAACAAAAATCAATATAGGTGGGCCACTCGTCTCCGATAAATTAAGGATATCTGGATGAATGAGATTGATGAAACTGTTGCTATAAGATTCTCTTGCTGGTTGAAATTCGCCGACAACAAATACCTTGGTGGTATCAGACACTTCTTTTCTTTCATAATTAAAATGGTATGACATAAACTAGGATTTTACCCGATTCATCATAAGATAACACTAAGCATTTATTACAAAAAATTTAGGATTGGCAAATTCAAATTAGGTCCTTACCACTTATATTATTTTAAATGAAAAAAATATATCGTGTGGCTTTCTAAGGATTATGCTCAAAATAACAGACTCACATGGAGTGGAAAGGGTATCAGTCACTTGGAGTGCACCGTGAGTGTCACTTGGAGTACACAGTGTCACTTGGAGTGAACAGTGTCACTTTGAGTACACAGTGTCACTTGGAGAACACAGTGTCACTCGGAGTACACAGTGTCACTTGGAGAACACAGTGTCACTTGAAGTACACAGTGTAACTTGGACAGTGTAACACGGAATGCGGAGTCCAATCTAGAGTTCAGAGTCTCACCGGGAGTACAGAGTGCCTCAGGGAATGCATACGGCCATCCGGAGTACACTGTTTCACCTTAACTGCAGCGCTTCACCCGGAGTCCAGAGTGTCAGCTATTAAACAGTGCCACCAAAAGTTCAGAGACTCACCCAAATTATTGTGTCACTGGAGTCAGCCTCAAAGAACATAGTGTCACCCGGAGTACAAAGTGTCACCCGGAGTACAAAATACCACCAGCAGAAATTTGACTTGTGGCCTCCCTTCGCTTGACTGAAAACTTCGAAGAGATGTAAGCACGTAGTCGCCTACCTGAAAGTTTATAAATTTGCAATTATTACCTCAGAAGTGAGAGACGTGTCCAATTTTGCGTTCACCGTCGGCCATGAAGGATAAACAAGTACTGAAGGTTGTCATCTTCTCAGCTGACAGCTTGATTGGTTGTCTGAGACAACAACAATTTTTAATTTATGAGAACTGGTTGAACACGACGATGTAGAATTCTTGCCAATCGCCAGTTATATACGTGGTCAGGTGCATCTCCCGACTAAATTGACGACCAGAGACAGCGAGTGCCGGGTATATTTTGTTTGACTGTGCCCATTGGTGGCCATCACTTAGATGTGGTAAACGGTGGGGAGTGTTCCATACTGTGAATAACACAATATATGAATTACATATTCATATATGTATGGAATTGACTCACGCATGGTTTATTAGTCTCTTGCGGAGCCGTCGTCGTCACAAACTTCATGTTGGGCATGACAACCTAACTTTTCGGTAGCTCGTGAAACCAAAACAAAGAATCATTTTAATCATACAACAAACTTCCCTGTTCATACTCTCACCTCGGCTGTGTGCTTCTGACGAGCAGGACACGAGGACCAAAGAGCTGTGATTATTTGAGGTAAGCAGCTTTATGTCCGACTCAACAAAATCAGTTACCCACAGATCTGAAAATAGCCGAACACTCTTAACTTGGCTCTACAAATCCCAGGCCACCTTGGGAAATTATAAGGTGATTACCGTGAATTAAAAGAGGCAGCAATTCCAATTGGATCAATATATCATTGAAAGAAGCTTCTGTTTTACACAACGTTGAAGTATTAAAGGTTTACTGTAATCAATATTTGGAATGAGATGAAAGTACTTTAAAATGATCGCTTAATTCATTATTAATTACTTATTCATATTTTTATAAGTGATTAGTTTTGACCAAAAAGATAAAACAAAACCAGTACACTAAGGCCAGACTCCCCTTCTGATACACCCAACAATGCGTGTGACGTTACCTACATAATAAATACAGGCTCGCACCCCAGTATACTGCGTGGCGTTCTCTATTGTGATGTAAGTGAGGTTTTTCTTCGCAACAAGTGGGATGCTAAATCATCGGTCAAAAATACTTTTTTTTCTATATGCAATATTTTTTTCCACAAGCAATAATATACATATGAGTTACAATACAGATGTAATGAACATCCAGATGAGTTTTGATTATAGTTAACCTCGAAGAAACCGTTATTTGTCCGTGACTTTGGTTCTTTTTACAAAAAGGAAATTCCCAGAAAACACAAAAATCGGTCTTTACATGAAGGGGAAACACATTGTTTAAAGGTAGTATCAAACTTTGGTATGAAAGCAAAACAGAAATGTATACAGCTTTAGCTTCTACAGTGTATAACATACCTTTATTTTTCCGCCTGAAATGTTGTACTTATCAAGAAATTAGTAAAATAAAACGGTTATCAAAAATAACGGTGAACAAATTAAGGAAAATAAGTGGCCGTTTTTCACTGGTTACTCAAAAAGTCGGCACTGTACGGGACTGTGAATTTTACAGATAGCTTTTTCTGTGTATTTCTTTATATTTATGCCCATAAATCTGAAGTATGATATTATCTTTGTTAAAAACTGGACGAGTTTCAGGGTTAAACAGGTTCGGCAGAAATAAGTAAAATATTGTTTCTATTTTTATTCTTCAAACAGAAAAGATCTTTATTAAGTGATTAGCATCCACACAACATAGCTCGAGGAAGGAGGCATCAAATGAGACAACCATTTTTCACAGTGACCACAACGGTAACCCTCGGCATTATCGGTTGCCATTTTTCATGAGCGTAACCTCGGATCGTCAGGAACTGATCCTCAGAACGTGATAATTTGCCTGCTGTTTAGAAAAGAAGTTGTCACAGTGTTTGCTTTGAGCGTAACCACTGTAAACTTAGTAGCGGTTACCGTTGAGCGTTACATAGCCATAGTGTATCCCCTGCACTATCCCAGCTACTTAACAAGTTTTAAAGTCAAACTAACAATCGCTGGAACACAGGTCAAAGTTCATGCACAGAGCCACCAACTACCTGATCGCCAACCTGGCCGTTGCTGACCTCCTGGCCAGTCTGGCTAATGTCATATTTGATGAGCGTTACTTAGGATCGTCAGGAACTTCATTCCAAGAGTGTGATCATTGCTTGATGTTTAGACGGACACTTGTCCCAGTTCTTGCTTTCACCGTATCCAATGTGACATAAGGGGTGGTTACTGTTGAACGTTACATAGCCATAGTGCATCCCCTGCACTACGCCCACTATTTTACAAGTTTAAGAGTCAAACTTACTATTATAGGGTAATGGCTAGTTGCTGCACCTCCAACTTTCTTACAGATGTTTATTCCTGCAGACGAATTAACCAACCTGTCGTGCCTCCAGTCACAAGCAAGTCACGGCTTGGTTTTAGCAGACATCATCGTATATGCCATATACTTCTTCGCCCCAATTGTTGTGATGCTCTTTTGCTACGGGAAAGTAATCTTGGATTTGAGACGAAGCGCCCGAATGCTGCAACGCGAGAACAACCCAGGCCCTGCAGATGAACTCTTGATGGCGCAACGACGGGTAGCCGTGGTTCTGATGATGACTTCGGCAGTTTTTATGTTCACGTGGTGCCCGTTCGCGGTCTTGCTACCCATGACGCAAATTGTGAGTAATAACCAGCTGCACGTGCTGCCGCTGGTAAACTCCGTGGCAAATCCTATTATCTATGTTTTTAAATATAAGGAGTTCCAGCGGGGCTTGCGCGGGGAGGTTAAATTGAAATTACACCTAGAAATAATTTCTTCATCTTACTATAGTATTTGAACGTGTTGCTTTTCAAGCATACTTATTCAAGATTTCAGAGTGTCTCTCGGATAAGAGAGTATCACCCGGAGGGCACCGCAGAGTGTAACGTGAATTACGTGTCACCCGACTACAGAGTTACCAAGAGTACAGAGTGTCACCCGAATGCAGAGCTACCTAGAGTAAAGAGTGATCACCAGAAGTACATAGTGTCATTCGTATTTCACTGTGTTACCAGGACGGACTTGACTCGTGGGTAGCTCTTTGCTGAACAGAAAACATTGTTGCTGAGACAGTTAATTCTGTGCTCGATTTCACATAATTCTATGATTCATGTTTTATATGAGCTGCTAGGATCGTTCAAGTCGGACTTTTTTGCGCATTTGAAGATCGATACATTTTTTTTTGTATTCAACACCCTCAGAAACTCATAAGCTATGAATGTCAGTGAAATGTTTGGTGGTACTTGTGGTGGTAATATAAGTAATGTATGTGCTTAAAATAACAACTACATGCCCTCATAATGGATGCTGCTTTGTCCAGAAAGAAGTGTACACACATGATCGCTTGCCTGAAAGTTAATAAATCTCAAATTACAATTAAGTAACTAAAGAGTGAGACTTGAAGAGATTTTGAAGTGGATGTCACAATGAACCCTTTTTTTTGCTTTCTTTCTACGCACTCTTTCAAATTCTTTATTTAGTCACTCCTTATCATTACCAAATACATTTGATTTACTTTAACTTATCAATTATTAAATGACTTTATAGTTCTATCTTGTCAACAAGCTTCTTCACCCTGTGTATGTTTATCTAACACAAACCAGAATAAATTTAAAAGCCAATCTTCGGTAAATCTAAATTTTAGTAAACAATATTCAAAATTAGCTCATACATATATGTTTAACCTGTTAACACATTTGCAGCAATACATCTCACTTTAAATTACAAAATGAATTTCCTAAAGGCGGAGGTGTAATGCAAAGCTTTAAAGTTTGATCATAGAATAATTTGGTGAAAAAACAGTATTTCCATATTGAGTCGAATTGTTATGTAGTAAATATCTTTCCTGCAAATGCAAGAGCAAAGGTTAGGAAAAAATAAAACAGTACCTACAAAACGTGAATAGATAACATTTTATCATTATCTGAATGGAAAAGATATTTCTCACAATGTTCCACAACGCCAAGATCTCCTATTCAGTAATTTTAATCTTAATCGTGAAATATTTAATCAATATTTCGCTTATACATTGGATAAAATAATTGCAACAATTTAATTCACAGCTTCTAAATAATACAACAATCAACTACATTTTAAACGTATTTTTAATAATATTTTTACATTTTCTAAAAGAAAAAGTGAAAAAAAACAAAAAAAAAAGATATGACATTCAAATATACATGTAACAATTTCCGTGCAATGTTTGTCATTGTATTCCAGTAATTTCAATTATCAATGTTTACATCATATAATAACGACTGGTGCATTTTAAATCACATATGATTACAAATATTAATCTTAAACTTTTTCATTCGACTAATATATCTGAATGTGAAACTGACTAGTGTTGTACTATTGTGCGTCTCAATAAAACCTTGTTTTCGGTTTTTTCTTAAGGTTCAACAACTTTATCCTACAAAGAAAGCTTTGTTATAAAGAGAGAATTTATGCTGTGTAATTTTTCCAAATAATACTGAGAGGTTTAATCTACCCTAGCTGCAATTAAAACCATTTTTTTTTATTTTAACTTATGCAACTTCTACGCATTTTGGCATTTTATAATGCACACTCTTTTTTGCTCAAAAACAGGATTGATTTGTGATCTGAATTTAAGTTTACCGCAAGCTAACAAATCATGTTTCACATCATTGATCATTATGATACTAGATAAAGAGTTATCTCTGTAGTTGATAACCATGTGAAAATCAAATGGTAATCGCAGTCAACAAAGCTACAACAGGTTTACGGTTTGCGTGCTTCAATTTAAAGATAAGCATTATTCCAGTACTATGTCAGCAACATTAGAATGAATTATCAGACCTCATGTACTAAAAAACATTTGAAATTCATGTATAATGAATGGATGATTTTATTTTCGGATCGATACTTTTTAGCAGAATGGTTTCAAACACCACTTTCACGTATTTTCATGGTGCTTCCCTTTAAAGAATACTGAAACCCTTTCCATGATTGCCAAAGAATTCCACCTTTCCCTCGTTTAACATCATCATTTAATTCGCCCTGATAGCAGGATTTGTACCACCAACCTCCATCATATCTTGCACAATTGTTTGGCGATTCGTCATTGTCATTATCCTTGGTCGAAAATTGACGTCCCCTGTGATATCCCAGAGAGTTATCAGCAGTGCTACTTTTATCGTATTTTCTATAACTCAGAGAGTACTTCCCCGGAGATATATTGAAATTCTTGTATTTTGCCCATGCTGTGTTGTTCTCCCAGTCCTCCAAATCAACTCGAAGCTCCCATGTTCCTCGTGAATCATCAGACGTTAGAGTCACTAAGTTATCATTGCCAAGCCAGAAATCACCAATCAGATTACCGAAGCCAGACTGGTACTCGGCCCAGTTACGGGAGAAGTCCACACTGCTGTCTTGTCGCCTCTGAAAGACTGTCCAACCACCGCCATCAGATTCCATGTCACAGTAGACCTGGATACCGCTATCAAAGATGCCACATGGGTAGATTGTGTACACACCGCTTGAATTATAACCTGCATCTAAGAGCATCTTGCAACTCCTCTTTCGATCCAAGGAGATATCACGTAATGATAAGAGATGTGTGTCTTCATTAACATCAAAGTAAATACTCCCATGAGATCCAATGATGTATTTACAATGACCATTCCGAGTCATATTGTTCAATTCGCAGATATTACTAACTTTATAGTAATTGAATGATTTGCATGTCGTATCCATGCTGCATTCCCTTCCACAAATGATTTGAGAACGCACTGTGTAGTTCGCATAGGCAAACTCTCTCAATGTTCTGTTTTCAGCGGCATGGAATGACAATGTGCGGTGCTTGCAGCTATTCTCGATCGCTGCTCCGGCAAGCATCTGTAGTCCAAAGTAGGTGAAGATACACAGAAGTACCGTGCAAACCATGGTCGGATTGAAATGTTGAAGATTTGACCGCCCAACAGAGAAATGACAGGATGCTCCTGGCCTGGCAAATGATCCAAATCAAATTTCAAAATCAACACTTAAATTGCGTCGCCTGTGAAGTCAATGATATATCAATCTTGCATAACGGTTTGGCATTGAATGAACAATTGCAAGACTTGTCGTGGCACTATGCAGTTTTAAATATCAACTCCACCCTTGTTGCAGACGGTTTGCGATACAGTACTAGTTTCAAAATGTACCGTTGAATATATAGGCTTTATTTCCAATGTCAGCTTGGTTCTGCTAGCAACACATGTGGGCTGCACTCATTGGCTACTTTACTCTTACGTCATTGTCACGGCTTCAGGTCGTGACATGAAGCGAAAAGACTATTGCAACTTGTCACTGCCAACGTGTAAGGCAACGTTGAAAATGTGTCTTACAGACAATTTGGCGGCAATCAACTACAGCGCATGCACAATGGAAACAGGGGTGCAGATCTGCAGATTGTGGGTTCCAGTCCAGAAATGGGCTAGTGGTGCTTGCGTCCTTGAGCAAGACGCTTTGCACATATTGTTTCTCTTTAACTTGGAGTTAATGGGTACCTGTGAGATTAGAGATGGCTGTGTGTGCTTGACTAACCTTTGTGCACCTTACAGTAACCTGTGCTGTATACTTCCAAGGGAGTTGAGATGGTTTTAGAAAAGAACAAAAGGGACTAAATGAAAAGACGTGCACTCACAAGCACTGAGTATACATTTATCATCCACTTCGGTGTAGGGCAAGCCTAATTTGCATATTATATATTTCCCGACCAAGTCATTTAATATTAAAGATTTACTGCGGTACCCGCCGCGATATTGGATTCGATTCATCCCGCTGGCCCCAGCTAGCTCATTGGCCCATCGGTATGGCACCTGCACTAGTAAGCATGAGGTCATGGGTTTGAAACCCACCTGAGCCAGCACGTGATTTTTTTCACGTGCACTCACAAGCACTGAGTATACTGTACAGTGCTCATCCACGTCGGTGAAGAACAAGCCAAATTTGCATATTATAGATCCCCCGACCATGTCATTTAATATTCAATGAAAAGACCAATCAAGAAACAAAAACAAATAGAACAAATAGAACAGTTAAAAAAGACACAATAAAAACACAAAGAAAAACCAATGAAGGCCAATGCAAAAGAAGTACAAAAAAATACAAACCGAAAAATAAATTTAAGTAATAAACTGCTGCAAACTGCTCATCAGCCAAAATGACCTGAAATTATATCCAATGCTTAAAGTTAGGAGGGCCTGACGCGTTTCGATCCTAGCAGGATTTTTCTCAAAGGCTGAGTGACAAAGAGAGGACAGGAACATGCTGGGGAAAGAAACATGTATTCATGTATACATGCTTCTTTCCCCAGCATGTTCCTGTCCTCTAGCATTCCTGTCCTTTAAGCATTCGAAAAAGAAATGATTAAAAAATACAAACACAAAGACTCAGTCGGAACCTTTCCTTCTAGTGTACAGAGGTAAACTAGAGGGCAATCAATATCACAACACTGCGCAAACATCACACGTTCGCGATGTCACTGAGGCATTGTTAATAATGAAAACATAAAAGAAAAAGGGAACAGAAAAGGAACACAGAAAAAGTGAGTAATAGAAAGACCAGACAAGAATAAGACAAAATAAAATATGAACAATATTTATGAATGATAAAGGCAAACAAAAAAGAAAACAAATGACAATCAAAAGGATAAAGAAAATGCCCCCAAAATACAGAACAAAATATTAAAAAAGAAAAATACAAAGACAAAGACGCAGTCGAAATATTTCCTCCTGTGCTCATCTCCTCAGCACCACAACCTGCCTAAAGGGAATAAATAAGAAAAAAATGAGAAATTCGTTATTTAAAATTAAATATAGAATAGGCGTCTGCATGGCTTCAATACATCTAGTAAAGAGGTAAACTAGAGGGCACTCATTATCACAACACTGCGCAAACATCACGCGTACGTGATGTCACTGAGGCATTGTTAATGATGCATACGACATGGGGATCGCTTTTGTACCTGGGCGAAAACAACACTGGCAGGGTAGATGGGCATGTAAAGAAAAAGAAAGAGACAAGGAAAAAACAGAAAGAATAAGAAGAGTAAACATAAAAAAAAATATGGACATGAAAAGGTCGAACAAAAGAACAGAACAGGAAAAAGAAAAGAGAAAAGGAAATGAAAGTACAGTTATTAAAGTTGCACAAACCCCAGCGTTGTCAGCGCTGTCATAAAAGCAATTGCCTCTGTGCAACTTGTTGGCAGTGGTATAACGTCCTCAGAACATAAAAATACAGGAAAATGTTTTTCCCAAAAAAGACTTCTGAAGGTTCTAAAATAGATAAAGTGACCGTGTACAAGTTTAATTGATTACATGAATAAAGCGAAGCAGTTCTCGAAGCAAACAAAAACCAGGTCGATACAGTTCAAACAGGAACAGTTCAAATGCTCAATAGATATGTGAATTCTCCAATAAGCTTTTGCTCAGATATTTGGAAAAAAAATGGCTTATTTGTTAATGTTGTTGTTTGAAACAGCCGATATTGTTCAAAGGTTAAAACAAGTATCAGTTTGCGATTTCTAGATAAGAAAAGATTGATGTGTGCGGAGTCAAACACAACGTGTGAAGTCTCACTGTGCTGCAAAACGACAGAGCAGTGGACTTGTGAGACGACGAAAAAACGAGCACGTATTCCACCTCTGCCACAATCATCCATCAAGAAAGGAACCAGTTGGCGTGGGACGCGCTGATTGGTTAGCCTTTGAATATCGTGATCGGTTTTCCTCATGCATATGCATGTTTGTGGCATATAACCGTCCTTACCGGGATATGATTGGTCGGCTTAATTTGCATAAATTATGTAAAAGAAACAACACAGACATGACTTTCTAGATGTAATAATTATATTCCTGGAATGGTTGTTTGGTGTCGTACAGACAATCAGTGATGATGTCATCAAACAATGATAATTCCTTGCTCTTCTTGTATCTACAACAAGAAACTTTGCCTAAATGTGCAATTAACAGGAAATATTTTGAAACAGTTGATATGGTATAGTAATGGGAATCATTTCACCTCGTGTCATCTCGTTTCCTTTCATTTCGAACGAATTTTGAAATGTCTGTCAATTTTTAGACTTCATTATGTCATGAGTCTTAAAAAAACAAAAAAACTAAAACAATAATAACATAACAAAACAAATAATTAAATTAAATCAAATATAAAATTATATCGTAAAATAATAATGAACAATTGAGAAAATGGATTAGAAAAATTAAATTGAAAAAGACGAAAGACAAACACATAAAAAACAAGCAAAAAAAGAACAACGAGAAACAGAAACAAGAACAAAATAAGAAAAAGAAGGAAACCTGATAGAAACACTATAATTTATACTTATTCTCAGACTACTCAAATTGAGAACACAAAAAAACACAGTGAAGAACAGACAAGCAACAAAGAAAAAGTGAAAAATAGTAAGACCAAACAAGAATAAGACAAAGTAAAATAAAAATGAAAAAGACGAGGAAAAAGATAAAATTAACAATGAAGAGATAAACAAAATGCCCCCGAAATACAGATAAAACAAATAAAAAAACAAATATAAAGACAAATACCCAGTTGAAACCTTTCCTCCTGTGCCCATCTCCTCAGCACCACAACCTGCCTAAAGGAAATAAATAAGAAGAAACAAAAAATCGTGATAATGAAATAATATGGAAGAGGCGTCTGCATGGCTTCCATACATCTAGTAAAGAGGTAAACTAGAGGGCACTCATTATCACAACACTGCGCAAACATCACACGTACGTGATGTCACTGAGGCATTGATAATGATGAAGACGACATGGGATCGATTTTGTACCTGGGCGAAAACAACACTGGGAGGGTAGATGGGCATGTAAAGAAAAAGAAAGAGACAAGGAAAAAACAGAAAGAATAAGAAAAGTCAAGAGAAAAAAAAATATGGACATGAAAAGGTCGAATAAAAGAACAGAACAGGAAAAAGAAAAGAGAAAAAGAAAAGAAATTACAGTTATTAAAGTTGCACAAACCCCAGCGCTGTCAGCGCTGTCATAAAAACAATTGCCTCTGTGCAACTTGTTGGCAGTGGTATAACGTCCTCAGAACATAAAAATACAGGAAAATGTTTTTCCCCCAAAAGACTTCTGAAGGTTCTCAAATAGATAAAGTGACCGTGTACAAGTTTCATTGTTTACATGAAGAAAGCGAAGCAGTTCTCGAAGCAAACGAAAACCAGGTCGATACAGTTCAAACATGAACAGTTCAAATGCGCAATAGATATGTGAATTCTCCAATGAGCTTTTGTTCAGATATTTCGAAAAATTGCTTATTTGTTAATGTTTTTGTTTGAAACAGCCGATATTGTTCAAAGGTTAAAACAAGTATCAGTTTGCGATTTCTAGATCAGAAGAGATTGATGTGTGCGTAGTCAAACACAACGTGTGAAGTCTCACTGTGCTGCAAAACGACAGAGCAGTGGACTCGTGAGACGACGAAAGACCGCGCACGTGTTCCACCTCTGCCACAAGCATCCATCAAGAGCGGAACCAGCTTGCCTGGAACGCGCTGATTGGTTAGCCTTTGAATATCGTGATCGGTTTTCCTCCTGCATATGCATGTTTGTGGCATATTAACCGTCCTTACCGGGATATGATTTGTCGGCTTAATTTGCATGAATTATGTAAAAGAAACAACACAGACATGACTTTCTAGATGTAATCATTATATTCCTGGAATGGTTGTTTGGTGTCGTACAGACAATCAGTGATGATGTCATCAAACAATGATAATTCCTTGCTCTTCTTGTATCCACAACAAGAAACCTCGCCTAATGTGCAATTAATAGGAAATATTTTGAAACAGTTGATATGGTATAGTAATGGGAATCATTTCACCTCGTGTCACCTCGTTTCCTTTCATTTTAAACGAATTGTGAAATTTTTGTCAATTTTGAGACTCCATTATGTCAAAGGTCTTAAAAAAATAAAGCAAATAAACAAAAATAACCAAAAATTAAATTATTAAATTAAATTAGAAATAAAATAATATCGTAAAATAATAATGAACAAATGAGAAAATGGAATAGAAAAAAAGTAAATTGAAAAAGACGAAAGACAAACACATAAAAAATAGATATTATGGTTGTGGGAACAACCACTAGGTGTTCGGGGTCTCATTTCGCAGTGGAACTGTTATGTGAACATACAAATTATGTTGGAACGTATGTGGTCAATCGTCGCTAATACAATGGCATATTGAAATACACACTAAATTTAAACTGCGTGACTGATCAAATACTGATCATGTGATTGCACTTCGTACACTGACTGATAGCGTGTACAAAATGGCGTCACCTTTAAATTTGTAATATTGTCTGGACGATAACTTCCAGTTAGTTCATCACAAAGAAACTGAACATTTACAGAAGTCATTGAGTGCATATGATGTAAATATTTTGCAATTTGTACTTTGTTTTATTAAGACATATGGTTTAAAAGTGACCATATCTCAACGTAAAAAAAAAAAAATTAATTTTAGCCCATGGATTTAGTTGCAGTGTTTATGGAACACATTGTCATTTGACAAAATGCTGTACAATACTCCGCAACCTACATCGATAGCATTTTGATTAAGATTTGGTGCTGGTATTTCATGATATATAATAAGATTTACGTGCAAAATATCTATGGCAAGATGTAAACAAAGTTTTGAGTCACGCAATTGGACATTACATGTACATGTACATGAACATGACATGTATGTTCTACACAGTGAATTATGTACAATTTTTGTACATATATATAGTGTATGAGAAAAAGAGTCAATCGATCATCATAGTTTTTGTACATGACCATATTTTCACGTAACACAATGTGAGAAATATTACCAAATTTATATAAAATCAAGAGATGCCGTAAATGTTCAATTCAAATCTACGCTGTAAGAAATTTGTCTGGGCCTTTGTATGGTTAAAATTGACTGTTTAAAAGTGTATGAGGTGTATCAAACTCCTGTGTTGAGGCTATCACTCAGTGTTTCCACTGAGACAATGTAATGAAGCACATTCCAATCACTTTGCAATGACTGCCATCTGGTACATATCAGAGTCTCTTGTAATCACATCAGAACTTAAGTGGTTAAGTACACAAATTGATTGAGGGACCTGATGAGAAGAAACCTGCCTAATACCATGGATGTATACATGGCGTCTCCTTTAAATATATATAACATTGTCTGGACAATTACTTCCGGTTAATTCATCACAAGTAGCTGAACATTTGCAGACGTCGTTGAATGCATGCAATGTAAATATTTTTGCAGTTTTCACTGATGTAATTACTGAGTAAACAGTATTTGAATAATTACGTCATTTTCCCTTTAAAAGCGTATATTTTCCGGTTGAATGACGTCACAAAATTCAAACTTCACATACATGTCAAGGTGCATTTGTGCTTCACATCCACGAAATTTGGCAGAAATCCATTGTTTACTTTCGGATTACGTAATAACTGTTTATCTTTAACCAACCGTAGAGGGCGCTTTACAGCTCGCATGACGTCATCGTTTATATTTTCTGAAAGCCCAAGACCTTCTCTATCTTTTAGCCAAATATGTTTTATGTGCCCAAATCCTTCCGTTTTAGAGTTATTTTTAGTCAAACTTCAACTTCCGGTAACACCGGAAGTGGAGGTCATTTGTACGCAACATTAATTGTTGAGATTTACGTGTTGAGTAACATATGTCAATCTTAAAATCATAGGTCATTTGGTTCTAAAGTTATAGACCATTACGCGTGTAATTTGATACCCGATGACGTCATCATGACGTCAATCTTCTAGGTACAACTTGGGATCACGACCGAAGTTCCCACCAAGTTTCAAGTCAATATCTTGTAACTGTCATATAGAAGTCCTGCTGACAAGTTTGGGAAGAAAAAAATAAAAACGAAAGAAAACTCGAACAATAACAATAGGTGTTCGGCATGAACCCGAACACCTAATTATCGTTCGTACTTTCGCACTTCTCTGGTCTCTTTCTGAATAACTTTTGGCACCCTATCCTCCCACACAGCCAAAGCCATGTCCAGCCTACTACTGACATACCTGACCGAACAGGCAATCCTCACTCACACAATACGCCCCAGCGAGCAGCCACTGGATCCACACACACTCCAGTGAGCACCAATCCGAAAAGCCCTTCCACACATCGGATCCTCTCACACCCCAGTGAGCACCAATCACAAAGCTCCCCCACAGAACAGGATCCCAAGGAAACACACATCCCTCATTTCAATCGTCTCCTGATGAGGACTAGAGCAGACTAGTCGGAACGTTGCGACCTCATTGCGGGAAGTGCGAAAGTACGAACGATAATGTTTCCGCAAGTCATTAACCAAGGTGACCAAGGTGCAGACGACATCACACCCTCCGCAAAGAGAGCATGGCGTACGTGGAAACTACATGACGTCACATTGTTTAATAAGCTGTTAATAACCGCAAGCTCACTTACTATTTGAAATGGAAATATTGGGATTACAAACATTGATCTTAGAAACTGATAACACTCTCTAAAAAGGTGCTTATCAAAATTTACGAAATTTTAATAGATTTAATCACATAATTTGTTTCGCTCCTTATCTATAATCATACATTCTGAAAATTTAAACGAATCAGTACAATGATAATTTCAATAAACGCGCATTAATAGATAATTCAATGTTCAAAGTCGTGCACAGACTTTACTTACCTATTTCTTAACATCCTCCAAACCAATGAACTTGATATTGACTTATGTTCATGTTGAGACCATTCTCTGTCTTTTGTCAAAATATGGAAAATATAAGAAATGTGTCTTGAAAAGGTAGCTGGTACCTTAGGGAGACATCGAAAAGTCCTTTTAAGTCCCGATGTCTCCTAATGTCCACTTTTAGACGCTAACGGTAAAATGTTAACTTCAGTGGAGCGGGTTACCAACCCTCAGCCCATATCTCACTTTTCAATTCAGTCGAATAACATTGTGGTTATTTGATGGTCAATGTTTATTTGGTTCGATGGTTATATATACAAAAAAAAATATTACAGTTTTGTATAACCGTTATTGATTTGTTATCGAGTGACCTTCCGTTGATGTCCAAGTTGCTTACGGAAGTTGTTTAGTAGCAGCCAATCACTTCAAAGCGCATGTTGCAGTGGATGTTCGACTCAATGGGTAGAATACGAATGAATTTGGTGTGCAGAGCAGTCGGGAATCTAGTGGTAACGGTACTGCCTCTCTCGATGTTACCAGGGAACTACATGTAAATTAGGAATCAAATTGAAAAGAGTTTAATAACAACTTTGTTTGTGGAAGGAACATGATTCCTGCAATGTGCTAGGCATTGGGCATTCCAGTGAATGGTTAATCCATGGAGTACCGAATGTGCAACGTATGCGTTTTTAAAATAATCAGCGTATATAGGATCCTATATTGGTTGATTCTTCTGCGTCTTTTTCCTCTTCTTCGGACGGTAATGTTTAGGAAGATTTTCATTTCAATACTTGAATAAATTGCATTTTTCACGATACGGTGTGCGTCGTCAGACCAGTGTTCAATCTGAAACCCCATTATTGTCAAGAACATTGACTTCATTACTGCCCCTTTTTATTCTTCAAATAATATTTTTTCCCAGAGACGATGGTTTCATTATGTATCACTACGGGACATATAAATAATACTGACCGTTGCTGCAGTCCCATCTTTAGAGGTCAAGTGGTCCCACGACTGACCATCGTCACTCTGCGCCACATTGTACTTGGTCACTCGTTGGTTACCATACCCATCTTCCCCACGGCCTTGAGTGATGAGTCCAGTGATGGTGACTGTGGTTTTGAAGTCAACTTGAATCCACGGATTGACGTCACCCGCACCAGCAGCCCATGCAGCAGCATATCCTGCCAATCCAGGCAGACAAGTCGGAAAAGACAATAGAAAGATCGCTTATACATTAGACAGAGGGAAGGGAGAGGTGGGTGGAGAGAGAGAGAGGAGGGAGGGGGGGGGATTGGTATTTAATGTGTTTGAAAAGTAAAAACACAAAACAAACAAAGAAAACAAATTCACTGGAGAGGGATTTGAACCATCGCCCTCTGTAATACTGTACCAGCGCCCTTACCAACTGAGAACGCCGACAGTCACTACAGGCGATTACAGGAAAAAAATGTTGTCGACAAACTTCGCTTGTGGAAAGATGCGCAGTTTGTCAAAAAATCGCCTAAAACGTTGCAAATTAATGGTGGCACAATACTGTGAAACGCCCGTAATTTTCTTTGTACACTTTTAAATCACTTAACATTATGTTTCTTTGTTTGCCCGTTTGTTGTTTATATTAAGCTTATAAGTTTAACCATCTTAAAATAAGCCGAATCTCTGTCTTAATATTGATATGGTTAGTGATCATGTTTAATTCTCTGAATAACCCGAAAACAATTTCATTTTACACCTTCATGCCTCCTTCTCGATTTCACGAAGAGCAATTCCTTCACCGAGTAATCATAAATAATTGTTAAATAAGACTTGCAGGTATGCATGGTGGATATAATAAGGTGGGTTTTTGGTGACATCATGTAATCTCTGCTGTGAGAGTGTGTGGTTCTGAGATGAACGTTTTCTCGACGTTCCGAACAGTGTGCTCTGTTCGTTCTCAGAAAAGTGACTGCTATAATAACTGTGACTACTATAATGATAATTGTTGATTTATAATTTCAGTTATCAATTGATGCAATCAAATGCACAAAATGCACCTTGAACATTAAGCCGTGCCCTCGCCGGTCCATGATCTGCCCTATTGTCCCAATAGGATGAAGCAGTGATGCTGTCAACCAGGATGCGTCCATCTTCCATACCAAGAGGTTCCTCCTTCGAGCACTCAACTGCACCTTTTTCAATACACATCATTAATACAATTTAAGAGTTCATTTGCAAAAACAGATAACTCCATTTATGAAAAATTTACTTAATCAGGTTTAACATTTAGTATTCATGGAAACCACTTACATTTGGACATATAAAACTTATCAATTTATTGCAAATTTAACAAAGTACAGAAAATGGAAAAAATGTATTGTTTTATCCTTCAATAAAAAAAAATTGAAGCATCGATGATGCTGTAAATTTTTCAACAAAGGAGTTATCTGTTTTTGCAAATGAACTCTTCAATTTAAAAAGTCCCCCATCCATACCTCAAGGTATCAGATTAAAATGTTTAGATGATCAATTAAAAAAAACATATGCACTGTATTCATGCAAGAACCTCATAGTAAGAAATAGGAATCCTCAAGAGTTTGATAGTGAAGTACCCATTTCAATTACACGCCCATCTGTTGATTCATTTTCAATAATTATTGTGTGGGGCTATCGAAGACTTATAACAATCTGCTCACCGGGGCAGCGCTTTTTGCGTAGTTCTCGTACGGCTGCTTGCATCCAGTGTTTCCCAGGAACTGGCCTCGGAGGAGGACCAAAGTACAAAGTCCTCATTTGACTCTTGTTCTCAGCCGAAACTAAAATAAAATATTTGTTGAAATGTATCTTGTTTGAATGTCATGTGTATGAGTCATTTTATGTGACATTACCCTAACTGAAAATCACACATTCAATTTCATTGAAAATACCAGTAACCTTCAAGGGTCACACCGGATTCAAAAAATAACAACACAGGTTGTAACTCTATATTTCTAGAATTCGTGAAAAAAAAATATGTCATTTAAATAAGGCTAACTAACGGAAAAAAAAATAAAAAAAAATATTAGCGTATACGCATTTCCAGCCTAAATAAAGGATATGGCACACCTATTGTTTTACACAGGATCTCATTGCTGTGACCAAATACTATTGCAGATACCTTATGAATATTTTAGGAACGTTATACACGTATGCGTTAGCCTTTGGATGGAAAATCATCGGCAAAAGGCAAACAATTACTGAATTAGGCAAAAAAAAAAGAATTTGAATTTATTCGCGAAATGTTTTCGAGTTCAGGAAATGTTTTCGAGTATAGGAATTGTTTTCGAGAGAACGGAATGTTTTCGAGAGAACGAATTGTTTACAAGAGAACGAATTGTTTACGAGAGAACGAAATGTTTTCGAGAGAACGAAATGTTTTCGAGAGAACGAATTGTTTACGAGAGAACGAATTGCTTACGAGAAAACGAAATTTTTCCGAGTTCACGAAATAATTCAAACAAATGAATTTTAAATGCACAAGGATTTCGAGGGCACGACGAGATGTTGGTGGCAGGAAACAATTCCGAGGACACGAAACGATTTCCACATGGATAATTCAAACTACAGGGTTTCCCAGAAAAAAACGAAACCGAGATTTTTCAATGTTTAATACTATATTAGGTTCACTTTTGAATAATAAATGACACATATCTGAAAAACTTATGTCCTCATCTTTCATTTGATACCATTCATATATACTATAGTGAGTAAAGACAAAATGAAGCAATGCTATCAAAAAGAAATTTGCACATTAATAATTTTATTGAAAAGAATCAACCACATTTCTAGAAACTACATATGCCTTTCAAATGATGCCCGAGTCGGGATAAAATGAGCAAGTGATGGCAAAGATATCTGCCTTTACATGTGGATAGAATTTGTATTATTTTGTTGAAATCCTTCGATTTTCACACCTGACCGAATTTTCGCATGAAATGGATGCGGATATGGCCATGTGTCCATTAAGAACGTGATGCTATGTCATTCAAAGGGGCAAAATTTAAGTAATTAGTGGTAGGATTTTCCAGCCATAGAACCCATAATGCTTTCATATCTATCAACTCCAAATTCAGGTATCATTGTGAACAGATTTTGCTTTCTATTTCTATTCACACATGGGTTAAGTTTGACTCTCATGAGTGGTATGTAATGGAAGAACTAAGCTTTCCACATGTAGCATTTGTTTTATTCAAGATTGAGATTAATGTGTGAATAATCATAACAAGTTTAATTAATCTCCGCATCCTTTCATGCGAAAAATCAGTCAGGTCTACAAAAAAAAAAAAATTACAAAAACAAGGAAATTCAATCCATATTTCAAGGAAGGATATCTCTGTCTTCCCTTGCTCATTTTTCTTGACTGAGGCATCATTTGAAAGGACAGAAATGTAGTTTCTTGAAATGTGATTGATTCTTTAGAATACAATGGTTGTTACCGTTGTGCAAACTACTTTATGATAGCCTTGCTTTACACTGTCTTTACCCACTCATGCGTGAAGTATATATCATATTAATTCTATTAAATGTAAGCTGATGAACTAAGCTTTTCAGATATGTGTCATCTATTATTCCAAAGTGAAATTAAAACAGCATTAAACATTGACAAGGCTCGGTTTCGGTTTTTTTCTGGGACACCCTGTATATTTTTACCTATAAGAAAATATTTCAATGACACAAATTTAATCAATGACATAAAATATTTTAAGGGCACAAAATTTAAATATTTCGAGGGCAAAACACGATGTAAATGCATGACTCGAAATTATTTCGAGGCTTTTGCGCTTCGCTCGGAGAAGCAAAACAAAAAAAAGATGACAGGATGCTTCAATACCAAGCCTCGCAGTCTTGTACAAAAATGTTACGCGTACGTGCTCAAACCGTGCTGCGAATTATCAAATCAAATGCACACTTTATCAAATTTGGCATGTAGTAATTCTGAGGTAAAGTCTGATAAACTGTGATAGATATCTTTCTAAATTAAAGCGTGAATGAGAAACAACATTTCATTGAGGTGTACGCATACATCAATTCGCATACTATACATGACATACTATGGGTGAGATTTCTCAAGTTTATGGCAACACAATCCCCTGGGTTACTTTTGAGTACTTTCGTTAATTAACGAAATTAATTTCGTTCTTACATGAAGACATTCTTACATTCATTATTTCCATTCCCCAAATGAAGAAATCTTACCTTGAAGTTTATCAGTGAGCATGGCCAACGCAACAAAACCCAAAATACGCACAAACACCGCCATTTCATATGCAATTCCACTGATGACAGTTACAGGATCAGACTAAGTGAACATGTCCCTATTGCAACCAGCTCAGTCCTTAAATACCTCACTTGATGGAGAATATATCCAATAGCCGAATCGGTTCCCATGGTTACAATAAACAAACTGATATCAGGTTAATTAACGTTTTAAATAATAATAATAATACTAACAATGAATTGCTTTGACTGGTTCATATCGGAAATGAAAAGAAGAATACACAAATTGTTAGTACCGATACATCATTGTGTATAATTATGTGTTTCAGTTAATTAAAGTTTGGAGTAATAATAATACTAATAATAATACCTGTAATAACGGTGATTTGCTTCGACAGGCTTATACTGGACATGAACAGGACAATACATCAGTTGTTATAACCGAAATATCATTGTATATATTCGGTTAATTAAAGGTTTGAATGATAAGAATGACAATAATAATGATATCCTGTGACTGGAAGAATAAATCAAGTACCGAAATATCACTGTATAGATTTGGTATATATACTTGATTCAGCAATTTGGTTTAATATGGCAACAAGGTTGTTATGATTATTTGAGAACTGCTTTTTGTAAATCTACAAATTAGTTATGCTTGAAGCAATAAAACTAGTTTTGAACTGGAATGAAGTCATTCTCAAAACTACCGCGTTGTTTTTGTTGACAACGTAAACGCAAATTGAATTTCGCAATTTTATGACTTGCATTTAAAAAACTAGATGCATGGCTGGTATTGAATGCTGTCAAACTATATATAGCTTTATCTCTTCGTGTTGAAGTGTGAAGAAAGTGTTTAATTTGGCCTACTGTAAATCTCATTAAACCTATGACAGTTGACTGTTTTATAATGGTATAATCACCGTATGCAACAAAATATAAACGGAACAAGTTATGAATGATAAATAACCCACAATCGGCACTTAGAGAGACTTTTCCATGGATTTGTGTAAAAGAAAACAAACTTCTTTTTATCCATTGTCAAGAAACCGAGGTGATCCAAACTTTATAGACAAGGTAGGTTTTCCCCTACCAAATTAAGATCCAAATAACAATTTTCGGCAATACAATTCTTTCTAGCTTTCGAGATGTTTTTTAAGAAGATATCAACATTTCTGCCTGATAACCAATGTCTCCCAAATGATCACTTTCAGACGTTTTCCTGCCTCCCTATTTTTTAATATTTTTTAAAAACATTTTCCGAAGTCGGTTAAACAAAATATACATCGCATTTTTTGAATTCGACTTAATATAACCCCCCAAAACCGCTTCGATCCTAGCTGGATTTTTTTCGATACAGATCCTGCTAGGATCAAAACGCGTCAGGCCCTCTTAACTCCAAGTATCTTATAAATGTCAGGTCATTATCTTGGCTGATGAGCAGTTTGCAACAGTTTATTGTATTGAGTTTATTACTTGTATTGATAGAGACCTTATTACATCATATTGAATAATAAATATGTACAATGTAATAACCCCTTTCTTTATTTTTATGCCTTGATATACAAGGCCAGAAACAACAATGGGTTATTATGATAATTTATAATTAAGCAGGGATAGAAATATTGATACACGCGTGGAAGATTCTTAATTATGAGGGATGTGTTTGGTTTGTCCCTGGTTTGCCTTCAAACGAATCAAACATTCGCTTCGATACACAGGCATGAATACAGCGGACGACCTGTCTTATCTCACCGCGGACGAGGCCTTTATTCAGCGTGCGTTGAGCCCATGGGAAGCAGTGAAACGCTTCGATACACGGTATATATCTCACCGGTCGACCTGTCTTACCGGTCGACCTTTCTCAACGGTCGACCTGTCTCAACTGTCGACCTGTCTCGGCCTATCTCACCGGTCGACCTGTCTCACCCTTCGACCTGTCTCAAGTCGAGTTGTCCCACCGGTCGACTTGTCTGACCCCCCCCTTGTAATACCCTACAATATGGGATACCACACTTGTTACAGCTAGGTTGTGTAAATAGAAAGTGGTGTTAAGCCAAGTCTTCCTCAGAAATTCCCGCAATATGGGATACCACACTGGGTACTGATAGGCTATGAACGCGAGAGGTCGTGTAAAGCCGAGTCTATTATGCCTTACGTCAAATGTCCATCTTGAATTCCAAATGTTGTTTGGGGGCCAGTTAGGGTACTTTTGCTTCTTGCAGGTGCCTCAGTCATTGAGCCTTTGATGGAGTTTGATAAAATATGATATGAAATTCGCAGTACATTTAGTTAGGAACAGTAAGATACATAGTTATATGATTTGACAAATAGAGAGATGTTTTACAAAAAGAAGATACTACGGTAAACTACAGGTGATAGGTGTATGTATTGAATACATGTATATAACTGTGCTTGATTCAGAGTTTCATGGGAATCGGTAATGAATTGGTGGAGTACATCTTGCATGATGACCCATGGATATAAAGACCAGTGAGGGTTGATGTCTAGGGCAAATTAAAACAAAAACAAAAAGAGCACTTTTGGGTCAAATCTACATGACTTAAAATGGCACCGTTTCTATTATCATAAATTATGTCACTGGCATGTCTTTGCTTGATATCATTAGATCCGTGTCTAAAATGATCTATATGTTTTAGAATTCAACATATATAAGCAAACGGATATACTTGATAATTTATGTCTTCTCGGTCATTTTCGGCAAATGAGCGGACAATCTAAACCCTGCTCATTCCATTTCGCGTGAAACAGCAAGGCACCTCAAAATAGCCATTCGATTTCACTTCATTGCAAATGCAAACAGACGTCAGGCGAATTAAAATAATCGCCTTTCAATTTAAAATTCCATTCGAACAGCATTCAAATTCACAATGGCTTTTGGCAGTGTGCTTTATTGAATGTTGATTTTACATGGCTAAACTGAACGGCTTTTGTATTGAATTGAACGCAATGCTATATAAATACGGATGCAGCAAAGTGAAATCAAGTGACGGTTTCAACCGAGAAGGCAAAATCACGTCAACACGAATGCGCGAAAATGAAATTGGTCGCTCATGTGCCGAAAGACCTGGAAAACCTTTAGTTTCAATCTGTCTTGAAGACAATCTTCATGATTTGATAATCTCAATTCATATCGTTTTGTAACTAGTAACCTCATCGAGGTATAAAGTGAGAACTTTTTTGTAACAGATAGTGTGAATGATGGATAACTCATCAGACAATAGCCAACGAACAATCACAAGTGTTACACAACATGGGAGTTTGGCTGTTGGCACTGTTTTTATTATTAATGTGATAGACGCAAGAGCGCCCTCTCTTGCCAGGCGCCCCTTCCCACGCTCGGTATATATACACGGGTTTACACTTCCAAAAAAGCGCATGCGTGATAGTGCCTCGTTTTGAAGTCGCGATCAAAACTGCCGAAGTGTAAACCCGTGTATTGTCTTCGACAATGGACGGGCTTACACTTAGAAAAGTGCGCACGCGTGGAAGTGCCTCGTTTTGAAGTTGCGATCAAAATCCAAGATGGCCGCCATGGTGTAAACCCGTGTATTACGACTTTCGAAATTGTTCTTTGCTCGAATCATCAATATCTCTTTCGGGAACAATCCTCGTTGTGCAGGAAAGGTCTGCTTACCAAGTTAATAAATCGTTATCCAGTACTAGGTGAGTCTAGATTTAAGTCAATAATTACCTTTTTTCTATGATTTCTGTGGTTAAAATCTGACCTCCAATCCGGGTTCATGTCAAATGTAAAATATACATGTATTGCTGTACACAGCGTGTATATACGTACATGTACACCCATATGTTTGTGTATTGTATGCATCAATAAATCATATAATGTACATGTGTACATGTGTTCCTATTGGCACATGCACACAGCATTCATCATTGGCAATTTCAATATTATCATGTACTATGTAGGCTGTAATATTAAGTACAAGTTGTGTATTTTTCATTTAGGGTGTTTTTTCCTGTTGAGGGGGAAATAAAACCAGTGAAGCTGAAGCTGGCGATCGACTTGAACCACAACTTCAAGCTGTGTCATTGTGCGTGCTTGTGTGCGAAGTCTCCTTGTCTCAGTCCGACATGGGAATTATCTCCCATCCGTTGAAGATAACACTACGACGAAACAAGGGGCTACAGGCATGGGCGTAGATTCCGGGGGGGGGGGGGGGGGGTTAAGGAGGTTGCGACCCCCCCCCCCCCCCCCCAGGTTTTCATTTTTTTTTTATATAATTATATCAAAAATGATTTTGTGCACAAACGTATTATGGAGGAACTACCCAGCTACACGATCAACCCCCAAGGTCTGAGGACGTGTCTACACGACTGGCTACATGTCAAGTAGCTACCATCACATTAAGACAGAAATATCATGATTAGCAATTGTTTGTGCTAAGCAGGGCCAAAACTGGACCGGACATGCACGTTTGTCTTTACAAAAGCATTTCAAAGGGCAGTGCTTGCACACGCAATTTGAAAAAAAAACAAAAAACGACAAGTTCTGGCCATGATAATTCAGCAATAAAGGCTCATTCAGTACAAGGATATATACAAAGGCAGTGGGACTTTGAAATTGAGTTGCTTTTTCAAATGATTAAAACGCCCGCAATTTTCAAATGGTAATTAAATTCAGCCGAATGACACTAGGCTGGTGCTTTCACACACACACACACACACACACACACACACCCCCACACCAAATAGCGCGATTATTTGGGTCTCGCTTCGAATCGCGATCCAAATAATCGCGCTTATTTGTTTGTGAACAAGCGCGATATGAAGCGCGATTCACATCGCCGCGGTAAAACATCATCATCATCACCGTTTTAGCAGTGCGTACCTGCCGACCTCTGTTGGCAATAGGTTTTCTTGCAAATGTTGGGTTGACTGTGGTAATTTAATAAACCTGGAACAATGCACCTACTCCATAAGACCTTGTTGTAATAATTGTTAAATGTCTTCAAAGGAAAACTGCATACAGCTCATATAGTAAATCAGGAATATATCAAAATTTTATGGAATTTCAGATAACACTAGTCATTTGATTATTACCAGAACTCGAGCAAGGAATTACAGCTTTGAAAGTTGGAAATATTGCTGGATATTTTTGGAGATGCATTTTTTCAAATCCAGTGTAAAGGTGGAAAATTGTACTCCCTATTTTGTGACGTTTCACTGATAAGCTATCAGTTTCATCAGACTGGCGACTCATACCACTGCTCACTGTCCTTTTATTGACGTTGGAGACTGTCGTAGAGGGCGTGGTTATGAGACCGTCAAAGATGTTGAGTACAATTTTCCACCTTTACACTGGATTTGAAATAATGAATCTCCAAAAATATCTGTCAGTCTACAATCCAGATGAATCTATTAAAAAAAAATATTGCTGGAGATTCCATATAGGGACTGGGAACCAGACTAGCTAGCTCTGGGCATGCACGCATTGTTGTGAGCATGCGCACGTTGTTGTGGGCATGCCCACAACAACGCACTATTAAAGTCTCCCATTGCTCCAAAGTATCCCATTTGCTGGCAAATCCACCGAATGCAAAAGAAACACTAAAGAAGCAGAAGATATTCGCCTATACCAGATATTACTAAAAGTATTTTTTTATAAAAAAAAACAATACTTGGATATCGAAACGTTTCTTTTCATAGTTTATTTCTGCAGAAAGACAAATAGATACCACAACCTGACAAAATATACTTGAATTATTTCATCCAAGTCATTGAAATATCAGTGAATTATTTGAGCTGACTGATCATTCCATTCCCACGCACCGTACACAAAGTTGTACTGTTAATTTACCAAGCACCGAACCGAAACGCATTTCATCACATATAAGAGTGTTACATACCGTCATTATACCTTAACCATTATAAGAGTGTTCCATACCGTTTTAATACCTTAACCATTATAAGGGTGTTTGTCAATAGTCCCAACTTAACCACAGATTTATTTTTGTACCTGTAAATAGTTTTCTTTACTTGAATGTCTTAAGTCTATTTATCTGGTATGTGTAGTTGCTGTTATATGTTAATTGCTTTGCTCTTGCAGTAAGCCAGAGAGACTTGACAATAGGCATTGTGTGTAGGCCTACTGAGTTAGCCTGGGTATATGAATGCCCCACCAGTTGGCCTACCACTTAAAATGCTAATATGTTCTTTTGTTAGTGCCAGGCCTTAATAGTTGTATATAAGGCTCCAAATTCCCAATCTCATCAGAGTGCCATACTGACACAGTGGGGAGTGGTGGTTGGCAGCACTGCACTGAGGCAGCCTGCACTGAAGTTGAGGCGCGGTCGACCGGATGTTGTGAAGGAGGCCCATAGCTACTACGCTACGTGGATTGACTGAAGCCTACCCCATGGTCAACCGCTAGCCACCACACACCCACTGGCAGTACCTGCATGATTTATCTTGAATCCGCAATTTATATAATGCTCCTTGAATCGCCCAAAACCAGAGGCCTTAAGCCCGGCACTCTCAGGCTTTCTGTAAGTAGAATTCCATTTATTTGTGCTTAAATCATTGCATGCTTTAAATTGCTTTGCTTTATATTGATTTGCTTGCATGGCTAATAATTTGCTTGATTTTCTGTTGATTGCCTCATTTTGCTGGCTCTTTAATCTTGCTGTTGCATTATTCAAGTTGCACCCTTTTTATTGAGCTGAAGCTTATTTTTGGTCTTTTGCTAAAACGCGTGCATTTTGTTCTTTTCATTTGTCACGCAGGGTTTTCAGGCTGGGCTCAGCTCAATTCAAGGCAGCCAATCCATCCATCCAAACTTTGTGTTTAATTTTGAATCACCTTGTTTAGTTATTTGCATGCCATTTGTTAATTTGTTACGTTTATTGCATGTGATCCTAATTTGCTTACGCTCGGCAGATTGCCGAAGTCATTAATTTAATTTGTTAATTTGTTTAATCTTTTAATTAAAGCATATTTCTTTTTTGTATTTTGTGAACAAAATCTTGGTTTCTTTTGTCGATTTTGTTATTTCTGTCAGAGTCCTGTAAATCTATATTTGACTCCCGTCTTTTACTAAAAACACACACACCATCTGTGACATTTTGGGGGCTTGTCCGGGAGGATTTAAAAAATCCCTCCCAATCAAAAGGGAATATTGACGGTTGAGTCGAAATAGGACATGACTTTGATGGTATAACAATTTTGTCATTTAAGTAGTATGTAAGACTGCTAAATACTTTTACTCTTGTAGTGTTGTAGTGATGATACATGTTCTTGATTAGTTCTCTCTAAAACGTGCTTAGATAAGGCAAAATGGAGTTTCAGAAGTTCATAGAAATAGGTAAAGAGTTAGACTTAGATGGTAAGGAACTCATTGAATTTGCTAGGGCTAGACAGGCTGAGGCCAAGGAAGAAAGACAGTTGCTTAGAGCAGAGAATATGGAAGACCGAGAGCATGAGAAACATATGAAAACACTAGAGTTAAGCATAGCACAGGAGAAAGCTAAACTAGGCCAAACAAGTGAGTCATTCTTTGAAGCCAGTATGAAAATACAAGCAAAAGGTCAAATCCCAAAAATGCAGGCTTTCAATGAAAAACTAGATGATATGGATTCATATCTTGGTAGATTTGAAAGATATGCCACACGTATGAAATGGCCACGTGATGAATGGGCACTACCTTTAAGCATGTTGTTGACAGGGAAAGCAATTGAAGTATATACACGCTTGCCTGATCAATTGGCAGAGAATTATGATGAGTTAAAGCAAGCATTATTGCAAAGGTTCGAACTTACAGAAGATGGTTTCAGAGCTAAGTTTAGACAGTCTAAACCAGAGACAAACGAAAATTACACCCAGTTTGCAGAACGCATTAAACGTTATTTGTTGAGATGGATTGAGCTAAGTAAGACGGATAAAACATTTGATAAACTTGTTGATCTTATCCTGCGAGAGCAGATAATCAATGTATGTAGTAGGGAACTGAAATTGTTCTTGAAGGAACGTAAACCAGGGTCAATACTTGACATGACCAAGACGGCAGATAGGTATCAGGAGGCTCATAGATCTACGTCTAGATTTGAAGATAGTAGACATGTTAGGAAAGATGGTAACAAGAAACCATTTGATAGAGGTGCAAAAGGAAATGAAACTGAACGTCCGTTTGGTAGCACTGAACATAGGTCCCGTGAAGATAGGACATGTTTCAAGTGTGGTAAAAAGGGTCACATAGCTATGAACTGTAGAGTCAAAGCTAAAGGCCAGCCACAGGTAGATAAAACAGCAGGTTTAGTTGAAGTTAATTCCAAGGCACCTCAGGAAAAAGTTGAAGCTACGAATTCAGCAAATAGTAGTCATCATCAAACGTTAGCTGCTTGTGTAGAGTTGAATTCAATTAGATATGAGTATACAAGACCTCCAGGCACTTATGTAAGATTAGAGACAGGAGATGAACTCCCAGTTGTCAATGCTGTAAGCCGACCAGCATATGATGAAAATATGCCAGTTAAGCATGGAAGGATAGGCAATCGTATTGTAACAGTGCTAAGAGACAGTGGTTGTAGCACAGTTGTTGTAAAACGTACTTTGGTGAATGAAGATCAATATACTGGTAGAATACAAAGATGCGTTTTATTAGATGGAACAGTAAGAGATGTAAAAGTAGCCAGGGTATTTATTGACACTCCATATCTTGTAGGAGAAGTTGAGGCTGTTGTCATGGAAAACCCTTTGTATGGTATCACAGTGGGCAATGTAGAAGGTGTAAGGAGTCCTGACGACCCCAATGTTAGCTGGTCTACTAATGTAAATGAGTCTGTAAATGCATCAATGCCACAGGGTAATGCTGTAGAAACTCGTGCCTCTAAGGCTAAGCAGAGTAAACCAGTTACGCCACTGAAAGTTAAGGAGATACCAGGAATGTCTAAGTCTAGAGCAGACCTAATTAAGGCCCAACAGGAAGATACAAACTTATCCAAGTTATTTGAATTGGCTACTAAAGGTGTAAGATCAGTGAATGACAAAGGTGTAGAGACAGGTTATTGTATTAGAAACAATCTCTTATATAGGGAATACCAGTCTCCACAAGTACAATATGGTAAATTAATCAAACAGCTTGTAGTTCCTCATTCATACCGGGAAAGAGTAATGAAATTGGCACATGATTCTCCACTAGCTGGACACCTCAGGGTCAAGAAAACAACTGACCGAATCATGGCTAACTTTTTCTGGCCCGCATTACAGGCAGATGTGCGTCGATACTGCCAATCCTGTGACGTTTGTCAGAGAACAGTCAGTAAGGGTAGAGTGACAAAAGTTCCTTTGGGGGAAATGCCACTTATCGACACGCCATTTAAAAGGGTAGCCATAGATATTGTAGGACCTATACAACCAATTACAGAAAGAGGTAATAGATACATCTTAACCTTGGTTGATTATGCAACTCGTTATCCAGAAGCTATCGCACTCCGTACTATAGAGACAGAAAGAGTAGCTGAAGCACTTTTAGAGATATTTTGTAGAGTTGGCATCCCAGATGAAATATTGACAGACAGAGGCTCCCAGTTTACCTCAGGTGTGATGAGAGAAGTAGGACGGTTATTGTCCATTAAACAATTGCTTACCTCTCCCTATCATCCAATATGTAATGGTTTGGTGGAACGTTTTAATGGTACACTCAAAACAATGCTAAAACGCATGTGTTCCGAAAAACCAAATGACTGGGATAGATACTTGCCTGCAGTATTATTCGCATACAGAGAAGCACCTCAGGAAAGTTTGGGCTTCTCGCCCTTTGAATTATTGTATGGGAGAACAGTAAAGGGCCCATTGACAATCTTAAAAGAGTTATGGTCTGAAGAAGTTGAAGATGAAGAAGTAAAAACTACTTATGAGTATGTAGTTGATCTTAAAGAGAGACTTGAATCAACATGTAGAGTTGCCCAAGAAGAACTTAGTCGTTCAGCAAAACGATATAAGAAATACTATGACACGAAATCGAAAGATAGAAAGTTCAAAGTTGGTGACAAAGTATTAGTTTTGCGTCCCACAAGTAACAGTAAGTTACTCATGCAATGGCAAGGGCCATTTGTTGTAACATCATGTGTAAGAAGAAATGATTATCTTGTAAATGTAAAGGGAAAAGATAAGATCTATCATGCCAATTTACTTAAGAAGTATGTTGATAGGCAGGAACCAAATCATGTCAGTACTGGTGATAAACAAGATGATTATGATGACAAGCATGTTGGGGCTAACATTGTTATTGAAGATGATGATCAAGATGATTGCATTCAGATGAATATGCATCCATTAAGACAAAAGGAAACATGTGAGGATGTTCAAATCAATGCCAAACTTTCCCCAAAGCAAAAACAAGATGTAGAAACAATTGTTCAAGAATTTTCTGATATCATGACAGATATGCCAGGTCTAACACATGTGATAGAACACAAGGTGAACCTGACTACAAATTCTCCAATTGTGTCCAAAGCATTTCCAGTGCCACCTGCAGTACGGAAAACAATTTCTAGTGAAGTAGAGAAAATGCTCGATTTAGGAGTAATTGAGAAATCAGAGTCAGCTTATGCCTCACCAGTAGTATTGGTTCGCAAACCTGATGGTAGTAATAGATTCTGTATTGATTTTCGCCAATTGAATAATGTAACGATATTCAACCCAGAACCTATCCCAAACACTGAAGATCTCATATCAAGGGTAGCAAATGCTAAGTACTTTTCAAAACTGGACCTGACGAAAGGGTATTGGCAAATACCAATGGCGCCACAAGATAAGGACAAAACTGCCTTTGTGACACCAGATGGGCAATATCAGTTCACAGTTATGCCTTTTGGAATGGTAAATGCACCCGCAGTGTTTTCCAAACTTATGAGAGAAGTGTTAGTAGGACTTTCAGATGTGATCAATTACATAGATGATATCTTGGTGTATACAGAAACATGGGAAGATCACATGGTAACACTGAGAAAGGTATTCCAGAGACTAAAAGATGCAGGATTAACAATGAGACCAACAAAATGTTGTATTGGACTCAAAAGCTTGGAATTCTTAGGACATATGATAGGTGAAGGAATTGTGAAGCCACAACAAGACAAAGTTGATCAGGTTCTAAAAGCCGAAAGACCAAGGACCAAAAAACAGGTCAGGTCATTCTTGGGACTAGTAGGATTTTATCGTAAATTCATCCCTAATTTTTCGGCAATCGCAGCTCCACTATCTGATTCGACAAAAAAGGGAAATCCAAACAAGATCAATTGGAGTGATGCACATGAAGTAGCATTTGAGACATTGAAGAAACGAATAGCTTCTGCTCCAATTCTGCACCTTCCGAATTTTGACAAACAGTTTGTTCTCCAAACCGATGCCTCAGATATAGGCATAGGTGCTGTCTTAATGCAAGATGAACTTGGTGTGAAATTCCCAATTTCATATGTCAGTAGGAAACTCTTGCCAAGAGAAACAAAATACTCTGTGATAGAAAAGGAATGTTTAGCGCTCGTATGGGCAATTAAGAAACTACATTTCTTCTTGTATGGTAAAGAATTTATCCTAGAAACGGATCATAGGCCACTCAGTTATCTGGCAAAGACTAAGATGACGAACAGTAGAATCATGAGGTGGGCCCTAAGCTTACAGCCATACAGATACAGGGTAATAGCAATCAAAGGAAAGGCTAATGTGGGAGCTGATTTCTTAAGTAGATGTCCTGAGAATGGAGAGTAAAATAATTGTGACAGTGTAATATGTGAAGTTGGTACAATTTTGATTACGATTGTTGGCACAATCTCGAAATGGGGAGTAATGTCAATAGTCCCAACTTAACCACAGATTTATTTTTGTACCTGTAAATAGTTTTCTTTACTTGAATGTCTTAAGTCTATTTATCTGGTATGTGTAGTTGCTGTTATATGTTAATTGCTTTGCTCTTGCAGTAAGCCAGAGAGACTTGACAATAGGCATTGTGTGTAGGCCTACTGAGTTAGCCTGGGTATATGAATGCCCCACCAGTTGGCCTACCACTTAAAATGCTAATATGTTCTTTTGTTAGTGCCAGGCCTTAATAGTTGTATATAAGGCTCCAAATTCCCAATCTCATCAGAGTGCCATACTGACACAGTGGGGAGTGGTGGTTGGCAGCACTGCACTGAGGCAGCCTGCACTGAAGTTGAGGCGCGGTCGACCGGATGTTGTGAAGGAGGCCCATAGCTACTACGCTACGTGGATTGACTGAAGCCTACCCCATGGTCAACCGCTAGCCACCACACACCCACTGGCAGTACCTGCATGATTTATCTTGAATCCGCAATTTATATAATGCTCCTTGAATCGCCCAAAACCAGAGGCCTTAAGCCCGGCACTCTCAGGCTTTCTGTAAGTAGAATTCCATTTATTTGTGCTTAAATCATTGCATGCTTTAAATTGCTTTGCGTTATATTGATTTGCTTGCATGGCTAATAATTTGCTTGATTTTCTGTTGATTGCCTCATTTTGCTGGCTCTTTAATCTTGCTGTTGCATTATTCAAGTTGCACCCTTTTTATTGAGCTGAAGCTTATTTTTGGTCTTTTGCTAAAACGCGTGCATTTTGTTCTTTTCATTTGTCACGCAGGGTTTTCAGGCTGGGCTCAGCTCAATTCAAGGCAGCCAATCCATCCATCCAAACTTTGTGTTTAATTTTGAATCACCTTGTTTAGTTATTTGCATGCCATTTGTTAATTTGTTACGTTTATTGCATGTGATCCTAATTTGCTTACGCTCGGCAGATTGCCGAAGTCATTAATTTAATTTGTTAATTTGTTTAATCTTTTAATTAAAGCATATTTCTTTTTTGTATTTTGTGAACAAAATCTTGGTTTCTTTTGTCGATTTTGTTATTTCTGTCAGAGTCCTGTAAATCTATATTTGACTCCCGTCTTTTACTAAAAACACACACACCATCTGTGACAGTGTTACATACCGTCATTATACCTTAACCATTATAAGAGTGTTCCATACCGTCATTATACCCGATCCATTATGAGTGTTACATACCATTGTAAGTGTGTTAGTAATAGTGTCGCTCTGCGTAAGCCACTGCAACAAGAATATTAAATCGACAGCTACCTAGCTCAAATGCACACGGCCATGGGGGTGGACACTGACCATCGGGGGGCTAACCTGCATTACGTTTACGCCAATATTCCTTATGCTCACAATCTTTTTTACGCCAATATGCCTTATGCTCACGATTACGTTTACGCCAATATGCATAATGCTGTCTCTTACTAAGACACTTTTTGTCATGACTGCATCGCGGATCGCGAAAATAAAGTAGCTGGCATTTGGGATTGTCAAGACAATAGCGTCGACCGTTCGTCAAGTATTCGCACTTTAAAGCTGGATTTAACAGGCAATTTACCATTCGAGGGCGACACTTTTCTTTTTTGACGCATCTTTTAAAGTATAGTCCTGGCGATATCGTGCTATATGGTTAGGAAAAGAGAAAATAAGAAATGGAAAAACAACGTTTAGTTTGCAAATTAAGGTAATTTACGAAATGGACTGATTATTTTGCAGGTTAAAGGTTATATCATACTTTTTTTTTTTTTTTTTTTTATCAAGGAACAGTCATCTGTAAGATTTTCAGTCCCTTTCGAAGCTCACTTTTTAAGAAAACATAAAAAAAATTCCCACAGTAATTCCTAGGTCTTTTCACCGTTATTGTTTATCTTTAACAGATCAAAATTGTTTCTAGTAATTGGTTTTACTCTTTTCTTGATAAATAAAAAATGTCAGGCAGAACTTTTTTAAGGGAACGTTGTAACCATAACTTTCTTTATATCCTGTAAGTTATAGTGAAAAGTGCGACGATTTCTGTTTGTGTATGCTGCCAAAGTATGATAGTACTTACGTTAAGTTGGTATATAATATAGAAGTTAATGAGAATAAATTACTCCAGGCACTAATGAGTTCATACCAGACTAATTGATTTATATATACATTGTTCGTAATAATTACATGGGCACAACGTGCCTTCCAACAAGACTTGCAATGAGGCTTTATCTTTTGTCCGAGCAACAATTTGGAAATGAAATAAACAAACTTGGTGACAAGTGCTTACCTAATCATGAATTGTCCACGGTTCTCCTCATCAAGGCCGGCGTCCGCATCTTTAGTGTCGGCATCCGCAACAACAGCTACCGCGTTCTCGTCGGTTTCTTCAAGATCCGCGACAGGATCATCAAGATAAAGGTCTGATTCATCATCGAGGTGCGTGTCCGCGTCTACGGCATTCGTGACCGCATCTTCAACATTTGCATCCGCATCTTCGGTGTCTGCGTCCGATTCGACAAGGTCTGCTTTTCCGTTTAAACGATTCATGTCATTTTCTCCCAAGCTGGTGTTGGGCATATCGTCTTCGGTTGTTTGTTCTGTAGAATCAACAATACAAGATTTAATCGTAAAATAACACCAAGGGAACCTGAATTAATTTTAAGCCATTGAACTGTAAACAAGGAAAATAATACTGGAGCAGGATTCGGAACGGCAACCTCCTCAACACTGCTATCCACCCCTACGTTGGTGGTGTCCCAAATAGTCAAGTATCTTTAATTCAGTCAGTTTCCCCTGTGGATATTTGATGATTCTATTTATTAAAAAGCCGTACCCCTTTTGAGTGTTCGTCCATGTACCCTTCCAATGTTGCAGCATTGCTGCGCGTATCGATGAAATGATCCCTGGGATATGGTGGTTTGTGCGTTGTTTCATGGCATCTGACTGCCAAATGACAAATATAATTGACTTTTTTGACATCACCACCGTAGAGCTTGATAGATAGTTGGAAGAGCACCTTTGCGGTGTTAAAGAGTTCGCCCGTTCGCGTATTTTCTTTTTACAAGTAAGCCTGTGGCTTTCCTGTTTTTTATTCAATGTAACGGCTGGTGAATGCGTCCACGCTCTGTCTGCTGGCGACCCTTGTGACTGACTATTCAAGCATACAGTGCTCTGCATATGCAATGTGTGCACGCCCTGTGAGTCTTGCTGCATGATGCCGTGGGACTAGTCCGTCGCATGCTATAAAATACATTGTAATGAGTAACGAGAGAGAACATCCTGTTCCCAGGTTAAGTCATGTACAAGTATACACGGTACAACACAAGAATCCTTATAGAAATAATTCAGAATTAGAAACAGGGCAAATAAATTCATTAAAACTGGTCTTCATGGCCAAAGCGAAATTAGTTTACAGGAACAAGAAAATAAGCTTATGGTCTGGCCTCTCATACACATTTGAAATTTTACAAATTTACTTGTCACTTTCTGGGTATGAAGATATAGTGCTGGTTGACTACATCACGTTGAAATATCGTTGAAATATGGTGTATTTATGCAGAAAGAGTAGAATCAAACACCAAGCAATGTTTTGATCGTGGTAAGAGTAAGACTACACCCTTCTTCATGTTTTATAAGAAAAAAATGAGTCGCGTTTCCGCTATTTTCAAGGGACTCAGATGTCCGAACAATTAGCTCAAACATCCACAGTCTTTATTATTGTTGTTCATGTACATGTACATGATGGATCATAGACAAGAAGTGTGAGTGTTGTTCTGCCACCAGATAAACCAGCGTTGTATAAAACCATTTTTGCTCGGCGCAAGGAGATCTCTGGAATCCCCTCTCCTCCCAGGGGATAGCCTATACTTGAAATGCAACTGTGGGCGCTTGTCCTTGCTATCGCTGTGCTCCAACTGAACAGTTGCATAACATGCAGTATCATGTAGCATACTGACCAGAATGCATACACATGGGTTTGGGAGTGAGCTTAGACGCATTCACCATCCGTTACATTAAATAAACAACCGAAAAGCCACAGGCTTTCGTGTAAAAAAAAACCCCAAAATACGCCGCCCGTTCGAATCCCGCTCCAGTTTTCAAAAACCAGATTTAATCACATTTAAGTTGATACCGGTGGTCACCAGGAAAAAGCACTGTCTTTTAAAACAAGTTCAATCAAAAATAGCTTACCTGCAACAATTGCCCAGACACAAACGACGAGCAAGACTAACAGCATACAGCGAGCCATGGTGTAGGTCTGGTAGACTCGGTGAGACGAAAGTACCAAACTAGACCAAACAGCGCCCTTATAAGCATTTTCCCGTCCCACTGAAATCTACTGGGCATGCAGGAGTTTCCAAGTGACCAAAATTAAAGAGAAGCAATTAACGTTCGGTGATGAAACTACCAGCACTTTCTGTGCGTCATCATCAAAGAAAATTACCTTTGGCCGAAAAAATGAAAACCAATATCAGCAAATTGCAATTGATAATAAGGTCGCTCCGAGGTTAGTGTACTTCCCCTATTTTGGCAAAATAATTAAAAAGTGTTTTTATGGTGGTGATATGTGCGTTGTTTCATGGCATCTGACTGCCAAACGGACAAATATAATTGACTTTTTTTGGACACCACCACCGTAGAGCTTGATGGCTTAGTTGGTAGAGCACCTTTGCGGTGTTGAAGAGGTCGCCAATTGGAATCCCGCTCCAGTTTTCAAAAACAAGATTTATTCACATTTCAGTTGATACCGGTGGTCATCAGGAAAAGGCACTGTCTTTTAAAACAAGTTCAATCAAAAATAGCTTACCTGCAACGATACCTGCGAAACAAGCGACGAGCAAGACTATCAGCATACAGCGAGCCATGGTCTAGGCCTGGTAGACTCGGTGAGACGAAAGTACCAAACTAGACCAAACAGCGCCCTTATAAGCATTTTCCCGTCCCACTGAAATCTACTGGGCATGCAGGAGTTTCCAAGTGACCAAAATTGGAGAGAAGCAATTAACTTTCGGTGATGAACCTACAAGCACTTTCTGTGCGATATCATTAAAAGAAAATTACTTTTGGCCGAAAAAATGAAAACAAATTAATTTTCAGCAAATTGCAATTGATAATGAGCCAAATTTAAGGGTAAGCTAGGCCAACATTCATAAATTATATACCTGAGTTTTATACAGTAACAATCAGGGGTAGTTTTATTATAATTTTATTTTTCCAATGATAATTCTCACTTTCTGTGTATTATAGATGCATTTACCTATTTCAGTTAAAAATTACACATAACATTCCAGCTGAAACCGGATCATGCTTATTGTACTTTTCAAGATAATGCCCAGTTTTGTTAAGTGATAAAGTCTCTCGATATAAATTAAAATAACAATTTCATTCGGTGACAGATGGAATGTTCCATTCCACGAAGCAAAGCCGAGTGGAATTGAACATTCCATCTGTCACCGAATGAAATTGTTCTTACCATTCCCACGAATTGTTTAGCATGGACATTCCTCATGGATAAAGGCCTGGTTACCAGCCAAATTGCTATGTATTTGATCTTGCTTGTGACTGGTATTCTGCTGTTGAGATCTCTTTGTGTCGTTGAAAGCATGCGCAAGCACTTCACCAGCGACGCTGTGATCGATCTCTGATCTGCCTCAAATGCCATTGAAGCAAGCCCTGATACGCACTTGATGCGAACTTGCTAAACAAATCGAAGTTTGTGTCTGTTGTCTACTGCACAAAAGAACAAGAACTCCATTTTGGTTGTAGTTTCAAAGCGCATGCAGGAGATTCGAGGTGATTGAACTTTTTGTGACAATTATCTGTAAAACATCAGCTGATGACCCTACCCACAATTCCTAATATGCACTTTTAAAAGAGTCATTAGAGACTTCACCCAGCGAAGTTTCATTTTTGTTTGATTGACAGCGCTAATACCCGCAGTTTTCAAAAGCTAATAAGTTCCAGCTCCAAAATGAATGACAAGCCAATCGAAAAGCTCATTCAGTAATAGGGTGTACCAGGGCAGTGGAACTTTGTAATTTGGTTGCTTTTTCAATTGATGAAAATGCCCGCAATTTTAAAATGGCAATTAGTTTCAGCCTAGTGACACTGATGATTATCTTTATAATTAGGTTTTGTAGGCAATTAACTGGAAATTTGCACTCAATGCGATGTTTCAAAGACAGGAGGCGCAGCCGAGAAAAATGTTACTTGAGCTGAAGATCCAACACCTTATGAGAGATCCTCAATTTGTTTCGAACATTTCACGGAAGAGACGACATCTGTTATATATAAATTGTGTGTTGTTAGCGCGATATTTAACTCGTATGTGAATAGGAAATGTACGATGATTCGCAACTCCCTCATTACAGAACAAATATTCCTGGAGTTGCTTTTTATTCCTAATTTCCCTAAGTGTACTTTTCGAATGCGGTTTTTCTAATCCCCTGAAATAGAATATCTTTTTAAGAGTGACCACAAATGCCAGCTCCGAGATGCCCTATTAACTTTATTGTTTTGTTCTCTTAGTTGTGTGACTAAAACTAAAAGTACTTTTTAATCTTATGCAAACGTAAGGGAAGTACACTAACCTCCGAGCGCCCTTGCTATCGATTCCAATTTGCTGAAATTGCTTTAATTTTTCTTCGGCCGAAATAAATTTTCTTTTGATGATGAGGCACAGAAATTGCTGGTAGGTTCATCACCGAATGTTAATTGTTCATCTCCAATTGGCTCATTCGGAAACTCCTACTTGCGCAGTAGATTAGAGTGCGGCGGCAAAATGTTTATAATGGCGCGCTGTTTGGTCTGGTTTGTCATCTTCGTCTCACCGAGTCTACAAGACCTACACCAAGGTTCGCTGTGTGCTGTTACTCTTGCTCGTCGCTTGACCCAAGACCGTTGATTTATAAGCCCTGGTGACCATGTATTTGAACAACACATTATTTATTCATATATGTTTGAAAGTCGGCATAAAAAAACAAAAAAAAAAACGACCCAACATTTTAATTTTTCCTCTTGAGGGCAACACAACCATATTTTTTTCCGGCTTAATGGTTAAGTTAGAATGGCGGTATGTAACTCTCTTATAATGGTTTAGGTATAATGATGGCATGAAACACTGGCGCTCAAGTTTTGCCGTTTCTGCGGCGAATATATGGAACAATCTACTGAATAGTCTTAGGCAAATTGAGTCTCTGCTAGTTTTCAACAAGTAGCTTTTTCAACATCTGTTCACATAACATTATTTTTTTTATCTGCTATATCTAGAAAGATTTTTATTCTGATATACATATATAGTTTCATCTTTCTTACCCCTTTATATATATATTTTTTTCTATTATATAATTTTACTTTATTTATTTACAAATTCTTAATTTAACGTTAATCTAAATATTATATTTCAGTTTAATTGATAATTTTAGCTTTGTAGCTTTACTCCCTAATCCAGTTTATTTCATTTTACTTAATTTATTAATTATTCATTGTTAATTTAACGTGATCTTAATATTATATTCTAATTTAATTGATCGTTTTAACTTTGTAACTTTACTCCCTAATCTAGTTTAATTCATTTACTTCATTTATGTTGGTGCCTTGCCCTTTGTCTCGTTTCTATATGTTTATACCACACTTATTTCTACCAGTACAGTACTCTGTTGTTAATCTCTCAATAATTTCCAAAGGTTTTTTTTGTTTTACTGTTACTGTGATTTCACGTTATAAGTATTAATTATTTGTATTTTTTAATTAATACGCAGGGCCTGAATGGAAACCAGTTTGCTTACTGATTTGGCTCACCCTGGATACATAAAGGAAATAAATTGTAGGTGCCACACCGGTTTCATGCTGTATCTTTTAAGAGAATATTCATTGCCCCTCCATGGATTCCAATTAATGCCTCTATCCTCACCAGGATGCTGATCAGGGTAATATAAACCATTCAGATGGCAATACGAGCAAGCCTTGAACCACCAGGCTCCTTTTCTGTCTTGTGCGCAATTGTTCCCTGAACTATCATTGTCATTGTCCTAAGTCGTGAACTGATATCCAACGACATTTTTCAGCCCATTACCATCGGTGATTTTGGCATCATACTGGCTGTAATACAGAGTGTACTCAACCGGGGATATGTTAAAATCCTCATACTTTGCCCATGCTGTCTCGTTATCCCAGTCCTCCAAATCAACCCGTAGCTCCCATGTTCCTCGTCAATAATCAGAAAGATTGAATTATGACAAATTATTGGTCTCTGTGTAAAAGAAACAATGAGACACTACACTGGCAGACACAAGCACGGTTTACAGTCCACTGCTTCTGTCTTTATCAAGCCACAGTTCCTTCATCACGTACATGGAAGCCATCGTGCTTGACTGAGAATTAACAACCACTGAAGCAAGGAGAGTCTCTTCAGAGAACAAAGTCGTATGTTATTAAATTTCTTTTCGTCTTTGTATGTTTTTTAAATTAAATTAGCAGTGTTAAAGCAAATAGCACTGGCCGTCTATGCGGCAATTTTTTTCATAATGAAAGGCAAGTGTATTAAATTGGACGTTGTTTTTCTTGCGCGAGCAGCGATGGCAAACACTTAACGAATTGGACAGTCCCATCATTGAGCTGCAACTGGTCACCGGTGAATTGTACACTGGAATAAATTGCACGTCATCGGTTTTTATCCCACGGAGAACGAACTGCATTATACCAATAATGATATATGAGTGTAGCGGTAAGAACAATATCATGAGGTGCAAATAGCCCAAACTTGACAATAATCTACTTTTGCATAGAGACCCTTCAAACTATGTCATATCAGGTAGTATACTGACAAAGCGAGTATATTACAGGAAAACATTGATGCAACTTGAAATGTGTTGTTGTTGTTTATATTTCGGACAATGTCTTTAATACCATTCCAATGCAATTATGTTCAGCTCCAAAAGATAATTGCTATTATTTATTGATGTCTGCCTGGAACTAATTATATGTAGATAAGTTCCAAAGACCTAGGCATGAATAAATCACAACAGTGTACCAAAGAATTACGTTACAACTGTCAAAATCAACGGTTCGAACATGATCGCCACTTATTATATAATTGTTACGTATGTATACCTCAATGATTATCAGTAATTTTAAATGAGTTCAAAACAACATGATGATAATTTCGAAATGGTTTAATGTCGGTCTTTTGAGCCAGGTGGTTCAACCGCATGTAAGATTTCGATGTCTTCCCTTACTATGGAGATCTATTAAATAAAATGTAATGCCATTTGAACCATTTTATTTACAATACGAAGTCAATGGGAAGAAAACAGGTTACAAGAGGCAACAATCGAGTAAAAATTAATGATTCATTCATTCATTTCCTATTTGTTAGATATCCTTCGAAAAGAAAACAACAATAAACAAATAATTGGATTCGATGTAATACCAGGTAATACAAAATCAAAACAGTAACCGATGCCCAAAGAGTGACTTAATAAACGTTGGCAGTTTCGCAGTGCAACCATTATGTAAATGTGTATTAAAAGTAGGCGAACAGAAACTTAATAACATCAGACCTTTCTCTGTGGGGAGACTTTTCTTGCTTCAATGGTTGCTTTGTATTAATTCTCAGTTAAGCACAATGGCTCCTGTTTACGTGATGAAGGAATTGTGGCTTGATAAAGGCAGAAGCAGTGGGCTGTTAATATTGTGTGTCTGCCAGTCCGCAGTATATTGTTGTTAATAAAGGATCCTTGTTTCATATGTGATACCTAATATCGGGAAATGTAATCAACAGGTCTTCATTATTTGTTTTTCAATTTTTTTTTATTTCCATGATAAACTCAATTCTTGCAAAATAACTCAGACGTGCATCATCGTGCAAGACTTTATTATAGTAAATGTTAATTCTATTTGTCCCTTCCCATTGTATTCAGCGTTAAAATATCTAATTACCTACATGTTTAAATACCATACACATGTACACAATCAAACTATGCCTTCAATGTATCTGCTGTATTAGCTTCCAAGATTACCAGGATTCTCTTTATGGCTCATCTGGCAATTTCGAGAGGCCACCTTCTTCCAGTAAGTCCCCGCACCATCCTAGACTGTGGAACGGTGCTTAACTATCGTTATTGCATTTTGCAAGGGTTTTCTGTTCCTATGTCGTCAAATCACTTCTGAAAAATTGTTCACTTGGCCACCGCAGGGATTTGGTCCGGCTGAGCAGGGAGAAAGTTTGGATTAAGAAATTACGAACCATTCAGCCTCATGGACTTAATCTCCAGGAAGGAGATGACTAATATTAATGTATGGTTGTCTCCTTTCCATTCATCTACAGGTGCTCACTATCCCTCCTGCTTTTTTGTATCTTGATCACTAATCCTCCAATTACCTTCTTTGTTAATCCCTCTCCCCCAGCCCCATTCTTCCCACACTTTGTAGTGTGGCAACTTTGATTTTGCCTACCTGTGACCTCTCTGTGTGTGTGTGACCAATCCCCTCTCCTTTGTCCTGACTCCCTCATCCATACTTTTGTGTTTCTATTCCCTTCCATGTTCTTGTCCGTAATTCAGTTCGCCTTTGAGAAAGATCCTGTTAGGATCGAAACGCGTGAGGCTCTCCTAACTTTAAGCATTTAAAATGATAAGACTTAAACGAGTGTCAGTTGTCATGGTGTATGATCATATGAGCAATTTCCGCACCCATCGCTCTAATTTTAATGGTAGAGTAGAAGTTGGGCTTTTTCTCTTTTCCAAGAAATATGAATGAATGTGTACACCTTCTAGGTTTCGTTACGGACACTCAGAACTTCTTTGGTTATTGTAGGCCTACATTTGCTTTGGTTTTAATGATTTGTTATTTTATTCAATTAATTGTAATTTTAGAATTGATTTATATTGGCCCTTTGGTCGTCCATATCTATCCACATGCGTAAATTCCAACTAATAGTTCAGTACCTAAATGAACATCTTGAGAAAAGGAAATTAAAATATCAAAATAAACGTCAAAATTGGTTCTCGGCATCAGTTTATTCAAAGTCATTTGAACCACTTTATTTACAATGCTAGAGTGCAGTACAACAAACAATTGCGTTAAAAGCGGCACATTCCAAATTATTAGTATATCATTTCATAACCTTCTTCCCAAAATCCCTCCAAAAACTAAATAATCCGGAATAATAAAAATTATTTAGCTATAATTTTAACTTATTGAAAAGTGAACAAAGAACAGGCGACCTCCTGAATGCCGTACAGGCGCTCTACCAACTGAGCCATCCAGCCCTACGTTGGTGGTGACCCCAATAGTCAATTATCCTTATTCGTTTGGCAGTCAGAAGCCATGAAACCACGCATACGCCGCCATACCCCATGTACCGTTCCCAGGTTGCAGCATTGATGCGTGTATCAGTCAGTGTATTTAAATTCAGTCAGTTTCCCTTGTGGTTATTTGATAATTATTATAACTTAACCGTAAAGATATAGAGATATAGGTACGCCCTTGTATGCATACTTTTTGATGGATAAACAAGACATCATGATGCAACAAAGTTCTGAGCAAAAACTACTTACTAAGTCGCATATTTTGAATTTTCGAAATGAATTTTAAATTGATTTTGGCTTTAGACTTTAATCTCCAAATCTGTATTAAATTGCAATTTGCTTTCATTAAACTGACCTTAAAATCGATAAAGAACTATCTTCGTTCAACATCTTATTTCTGAGTTTTGAAATTATAAATATATTTAGGCGATTATAACTCATCGTAATGGACCAGGAAATAGTAACCTTATACTGATGATGTTCATAATATAGACAACGAAAACAGATTTCCATCTCATAGTTAAAGGCTGCTTAATTTCAAAAAAATTATGATGTTGCTGTTTTCTTTGATTTTAGTTAATTTCCCACATTCTCAGTGGGAATTATAATTTAACCAACAAAATGCATACGTGCGCTTCTCCGTCATACATTCCCAAGTTGTACCATTATAGTTAGCAATACGTGATACAATAAACAGCTAACTTTCAATACAGTTTTTTTTCCAGCTTTTAAGAACATGCTTTACCTCCACCACTGATACATATCCGTCTTATATGAACCGAGTCAGCTTTAAACGATTACCCTAATATAATTTATATCCGTCTGATATGAACAAAAAGTTCCTATAATCACTGATAGTATCAACATCCTTAATGTGCATTGATGATTTATGCTAAATCTAAATTCAACTTCTGGTACAAACCAACAAACAAATCAATTTTTAAAACCCTCGTACTTTGCCCATGCCGTATTGTTATCCCAGTCCTCCAAATCAAGTCGTAGTTCCCATGTTCCTCGTGAATCATCAGAAGTCAGAGTCACTAAGTTATCATTGCCAAACCAGAACTCACCGGTCAGATTACCAAAGCCAGACTGGTACTCGGCCCAGTTACGGGAGAAGTCCACACTGCCTTCTTGTCGCTTCTGAAAGACCACCCAACCACCGCCATCAGATTCCATGTCACAGTAGACCTGGATACCACTATCAAAGATGCCACATGGGTAGATTGGGTACACACCGCTTGAATTATAACCGGCATCTAAGAGCATCTTGCAACTCTTTTTTTTTTCGATCAAAGGAGCTATCACGTAATGATAAGATATGTGTGTCTTCATCTCCATCAAAGTAAACACTCTCATCAGATTCAATTAGGTATTTACAATTACTCTTCCGAGTCATATTGTTCAATTCGCAAACATTACTACCTTTAAAGTAGTTGAATGATTTGCAAGTCACGTCCATACTGCATTCCCTTCCACAGATGACATGAGGACGTACTTTTCGGTTCGCATAGTCAAACTCTCTTAATGTTCTGTTTTAGCAGCATGAAACCTCACGGTTCGTTGAATGCAATGCTTCCCATTCTCAGTAGTAGCTGCAACTATTCCTAAGAGGATGATAACTCCAGACAGCCGAAATTCATTAACAATTGCCATCGTTCAGCTGGTTGGATCAGATTGAGGCTTACAAAGAACTGAATGTCAGCACTACGTTGAATATCACTTCCGTTTAACTTGTGCTGCTTTGAGCTGTTAGCAGGCTGAAAGCAATCTGATTTACACGGTGGATTACCGAGTAGTTTTCGAAATTCCAAGCGAAAAGCTTAAAAACAACATCTTCAATTGGCATTTGCCAGTTACTATTGAAGATGGCCGCTTCCCACATAATACACGTATATTGTTCTAATACCGATGTGCACAAACACTGTAGCCAAGATAATTTCCGTACGTCGTCGGCGCAAGATAAGTTAAGAGTGACAGGGTAATTGGAAGCCTTCGCAATTCCAGCTCAACCCGCAGCGCACGGAATCTGAAACCACGTTTGCTCCGTGGCCCTGTCCGATTGGCTTTCGCGGTTAGAAGCATATGAATGTTCATTATCTGTTACCAATGCAGTGATATGATTGAGTTGTCTTAATTAATATCTGACGTTTTTCTGCATGCAGTTGATGTAATCAGAATGACAGCCCATCCAGGATTAGGTAAAGACGAACTCAGACTGGCTGTCTCTTTTACGTGCAATACACTCACTCGTTTCATCAAATAGTCTCTAATCGATCCGCCTTTGCATCATCCAAGGTTGACACAAGAAGGAATGTTACAGGATCAAAGTTGCAAAAACTCTGCTCCCATAATGCCCCTGTTATTCCATTGCACCAAGTCGCATATAAGCTGTTTGCAGAAATTTACCGATGGTCACCAAAATGGCGCAAAATGAAGCAAACCATAAACACAAGGACAAGAAAAAGAGGTTCCACAATGTAAACTGAACTTTTGTTGGCGTGTGTGGTGAATTTTCTCGTCAAATATTTTCACATTTCACTTTAGTAACTCATTCGAATTTGAGTTATTGACAATGAAGCTCGGTGCTACAAAATAATCGTCTTGAAGAAAAATCTCGAATCCACAAAACAGAATAGGTCTAATACTGGGATTTCCTGGGTATTCTGCCTCCATGTTTGTGGCATTAGATTGGTGCATTTGCATCTGACTCTCATAATGGAGGATAAATGGACGATAAAACTTTGAATTTGGACAAGAACTTGCACAGTGAAATGCCTCAAATGTGACGCAATTACGCGGGTTATCAATGTTAAGAAACAGCAAGGTAGATATAAGCACTTCAACCTCAAATGAGTGAAGTTCCGTATCATCCACTGCCAAGTACTTATACAGCTGTATAAGTACCTTTAACCCGAAATGATTTGTGGTAACTTGTGGTTTTAAAGCAATAATTTTCTGTGCCTGACATTTTAATTTAGTGCTCATTAACGCTCTGAAGGCAAGCGGTCGCTTACCTGAGCGTTAATAAAAGGCCAATTAGTACCTGAGAAGTGAATGAGACGTGGTTAATCATTAATCATGAAGGATAAACAACTACCCAAGGACCATCATATGCAAAGATGACAGCTTTATTAGTAGTCTGATAGACAGACGGAATTGAATTCAGGAGGGCCACTACTCTCTGATAAAATTAGGGAGATCTAGATTGAACACGACACTACGACTGTTACACACTGGTTGCATTCGCTGGTTACACACAAGTGGTCTCATGCAGATGATTTGGCGTTCAGAGAGCGATTGCCGAGAATCTTTCATAGGACCGTGGCCGTTTGTAGCTGTCACGCAGATTTGTGAAATGGTGCCGAGCTCCCCATACTGTAATTACAACGTGCTTTACCAGTTGCTTGCTGGGCCGTGGTCGCAGACATCATGATGCTGATTACACAACCTAGCAATTAGGTATAACTTATTTGCTGCATACATTAGCAAATACCAATAGAAAATTCATCCTTATTCATATTCTCAACTCGGCTGTGTACATCTGACGAGCCCGATACACCGAGGACAATAAGAGCTGTTTTATGCGAGGTAAGCGAAATACCGGAAATACACGAAAAAGGGGATTAAACCATTAAGTGAAAAAGATAGGGATATAAATCGGATCCCTTTACATCACTGAAAAACTCGTCTTAATTAGACTATTTTGGACGTAACGATAAACCAATATTTCCCCTTGACTGTTGGTCCTTTTTACGTAGGTAAATGTAGTATATGTAGAACAACAAGTATTACGTGTAAAACAAAGATATGCGTCTAAAGTTGTCTCTTAACAAGTTAACACATAGATCGTTATTGCTCTTTTGGTGTTTGCAGATAATATCTCCATCATATAGTATCATCACCCTACCGAGAATGGAGGTATCAAATGGTACGACCAGCGTGTATAGTGATGCTAATTTGGCTGCCTCGGTAACCCTTGGCATTATCGGCACCCTCGGCAACGCCCTGGTCTGCGTCACCATCTACAGGTCAAAGTTCATGCACAGAGCCACCAACTACAAGATCGCCAACCTGGCCGTTGCTGACCTTTTGGCCAGTGTAGCTTATGTTATTTTTCAGGATCGTTACCTCGGTTCGTCAGGAACTAATCCCCAAAATGTGATAATCTGCTTGCTGTTTATACAGGATCTTGTGCACGAGCTTGCTTTCAGCGTATCTATTGGCACATTAGTGGCGGTTACCGTTGAGCGCTACATAGCCATAGTGCATCCCTTGCACTACCCCCGCTACTTTTCAAGTTTAATGCCAGGCTGACACTTGCACGACTTTTGGCCACGATTTTGTCGTGGCAAGTCGTGCCATTTGGGGGCACGAACTGGGAGGCTCTCGCACTGTTCACGACTAGTTCACGCATAGCTCACGACGACTTCACGAATAGTTCACGAATGCGTGCCCATCAGTGTCAACATTGAGACGAACTGCCACGACGAGTTCACGCATAGTTTGCGCATAGTTTACGCACTTCCCGCATTGGCACGACGAGTTTGCTCAATTCGGACGACACTTAGGCACGCCGTATAAAATGGGGGCCTCCCCTGGTCATTTTTGTATTGCTGTGAAATCAAATCAAATTTTGTTAAAGACAGCATAACCCATGAATTATTGTTCAGATGAGAATGCCAAGGAATATTAAAACATTAGGCCCTAGGGGCCGTCCATAAAGTACGTACGCACGAAGGGGGGAGGGGGGGGGGGGGTAAAAAAAGTCGGCATTTCGTGCGTACGTACTTTATGGACGGCCCCCTATTTGAATTTCAATTGAATCTGATAATTGTTTACTTCTATAAATTCTGTGTATGCCCCTCCCAGTTCTCTGTAGCAGCACAATGCATTATTCAAGGAATTCTGAAATAAACATATAAAAAAATGTCTATCTGTAGTCCTAGACTCCACACTAGTTTACAGAGAAATATTATCCTCGACATATTCTACTATAAGAAGTTGTCTCTGTGATATAAGTTGTCTCTTCGCTGGCGATCTCTGGAATGTCGAGCAGTGTCCAGGAAGCCCTATATATAGCTTTGCACCGACGCGAGCGCCACTGTCGCGCAGTAGTAGTTAACTGCTCGTGAACTCGTCGTGAACTGCTCGTGCCATGCGCAAACTGTTCGTGAAGTGCGTAAACTAGTCGTTAACTGCTCGTGTCATCAATGCGTGAAGTACACGTGCCCGTGTCAGTGGGAAGGCAAGGCCACGCTGCGACGCGCACCAATTCGTGAACATGTCGTGAACTACTCGTGAACTCGACGCGAGCTGTTCGTGAACTATTCGTGGCAGTTCGTGACAGTCGTGGCATGGCGCGCACTGCCACGCACTGGCATGCATCGTCCCGCATCGTCCCGACGAGTTCATGAACAGTTTGCGCATAGTTCACGACCCGGTCGCTAAATTTTGTCGTGACCAAAAATTTGGACATTTCAAAATTCTCGTCCCGATATGGCACGCAGTCACGACGGGTTTACGCACACTTCAGGCCAGTTTACGACTGGTTTGCGCACTGGCACGACTCAAGTCGTGCCAATGCGTGCCACAGAATCGTGCAAGTGTCAGCCTTGCATAAGAGTCATATTTACTATCACAGGGACATGGCTTTTTGCTGTACTTTCGACGTGCTTACTGCTGTTTTTGCCGGCAAACGTCAGTCACGGTTTGGTCTTGGTACAAATCATCGTATGTCTCATATACATCTTAGCCCCGATTGCTGTGATGTTCATCTGCTACGGGAAAATCATCCTGAATCTAAGACGAAGCGCCCGCATGCAGCAACGCGAGAACAATCCGGCCCCTGCATACGAACTCTTGATGGCGCAACGACGGGTGGCCGTGGTTCTGATGATGACTTATGCAGTTTTTATTTTCACGTGGTGCCCGTTCGTGGGCTTGTTATTTATTACGCAACATGGAATAACCCAAGGTGTAATGCGTACACCGATGTGGTGCAAGTGCTGCCGCTACTGAACTCCCTGGCAAACCCTATAATATATGCCTTTAAATACAAGGAGTTCCAGCGGGGTGTGCGTGAGGAGGTGTTTCCGTGTGGCAACGGTCAGTAGCAGGGAGAAACGTTGACAATGAAGCCGTGAATAAACCGGAGATACAGCATCAGTAGGAGGTTGACGACTTGTTTAAATCTCTTGGTAGCAGCAGGCACCATTTTGGAAGGTGATATTAGGTCCTTGGCTTTTACAACATCATTTGAATGTATTATATTGTGTGACTTTCAAGAATAATGTAATGTACAGACTGCTACACGGAGAAGGGTGTCAGACAGACAACAGTATCGCCTGGAGTTCACTCATTTAGACTGAAACTCATCACCTATTGACTTCGTGTAAAATGTTTACTGGTAACCTTTGTTTGGGAAGATTTTAAGATTTGTGCTCATCAAGACCCTACAGACTTGGTTTGTAAATGAAGAAGTGAACTTATTATACGAGGTAACCTGCATGGAATCGCCAATTTGTACCCAAGAAGTGAGAGACACGGTTAATTATTCTTTCAACAACTATCAAAGGAATACCATTAGCAAAGCTGACATCGTTCTTGGTAGTGTCATAGACAAACAGGTTTGGATTTTGATGGGTGGGCCACTCGTCTATGATCAAATTAAGGGGATACGGAGTATCAGCCGGAGTACAGAGTGTCACCTAGAACCACAGAGTGTAGCCCGGAGTCCGCAGTGTTAGAGGAAGGATTTGACTTGGAGCTTCTCTTTGCTTGGCCAACAACTTGGAGAAGTGTACATACGTGGTCGCTTGCACGAAAGTTAATAAATCGCCAATTAGTACCTGAGCAGCAGAGTGACATAGACGTGGTTAATCTTTCATTATCGTCCACGAAGGATAAACAACCACTGAAGGTCGACCACCAATTCTACAAAGGTGACAGCTTTATTGCCACTCTGATAGGGAATACAGATTTCAATTTAGGCGTGCCCCACGTCGTGATCTAAATGATGGAGATCTAGTTAAACACGAAGGTATAGAATTATGCTGATTGCAATTTGCCAGCTGCAAATCACGTGGTCTCGATCGGGCACTCCGAGAGAGTGGGTGCTGAGTATCTTTCACAGGACGGTGCGCGCCTGTAGCTATCACGCAGAGGTGGTAAACGGTGGCGAAAGTTTCCTATGTTCAATATAACTGTTACGTCATGTGAGTAGTTGACGCACGTGGTTTATCAGTCGCTTGCTGAGCCTCACTGACATAATCTTCATGTTGAGTAACACACAACATATTATTAGCTCTGACTAATTCGGCTACAAATAGAACATCGCCATCATTGTTATTATCATTCTCAAACTGCAGCTGAGAATGAAGGTATGGAATGCTCGGAGCTTGCAAAAAAGAGACTTCGGTCTGCTGCCGCCGACGTCTCAAAAGTCTCCCAATAGAATTAATATGCGAGAATCTTAGTCAGAAAGTCATCAAGAATACACACTTTTTAGTTGTAAAGCAACTTTTTAACATTTAACACATGTGTTCATAAAGGCCTTGCAAACTTGATTTGTACAAACAGAAGGGTACACACATGCTCGCCAATGATTTCCTGAGGTGGGGTGGATTTTCTGGTATTAAAACAAACCATTGTGTTTCCTTTTCCAATTTTATTGAATCTTTTTTTTTTATTACAGAGATAAAACAACCATAGACAATTCAAATCGCGATTGTTTGTGTGAACACACACGGAAAAACACCGTATTAAATTTTAAATCGCGACTCAAATCGCGAGGCAAATTATTGTGATCACTTAGTTGTGTTAGATTTGTGCTTAACATGTTGGAAAATTTTATTTACGAGTGCCACGTACACGTAATCCCTGATTTGGGACTTCCTAAAATCCACTTTTTATTTTTGAGGAATCCGCCACTTGGTTCAAAGCATGCAATCATGCCTTCATTAGCTCATGCACTTACTTACTGATTGAATAAATCAGTTTTATTTTTTGTTTAAAAATATGTAACTGACGTACATTATGCTACTTCGACAATTTTATATATATTCCATGTTAATACCCAATGTCTCGGCGTCGATCAGTCTATTTGCCTTACCAAACCAGGACGCTGGTCAGGATTGAGGCTAGGCTTGGAACTTATTTCGCTACCAAACAGTCAAGGCCCACAAAACGAAACGAATCGATTGGGTAACATGACGTCAGAAATCAATTCTAAATACAATCAAATAGTAAATATCAACTTTCAAATATCAATAACCAATTATTACCATTAACAATTGACAAATAACCAATAACCAGTAACTCATAACTAAAAACCAATAACCAATTATCAGTAACTAATAACTAATAACTCATAATCAATAGCCAATAACCAGTTATTATAATAACCAATAACCGATTACTTATTACCCATTACCATTAACCAATATAAACTAGTAACTTATAACCAATAACCAATTACTATCAATTATTATTGACTCATAATTACTAATACTAATTTAGAAGTAAACTTTGAAATTTAATTTGTCAAACGAAAAATAAAAAACAACTTTTAAGTGTACTTCCAAGATACGGCTGGATAACAACGTTTTTAGAGCACCGGTACGGTATTTCGGGGTGGCAGGTTTGAATCCCACTCCCGTCACATTTTGCCTTGTTTACTTTTGACCATGAATACATTTTTGACAAGTGGAGTGTCCTTTTTGGAAACAAAAAACCAAGACAGGTACAATAACAGTCATCTGTAAAACATTTTCAATACGGAGGCCACTTTGTGAGAAAACCGTCAAAACAGTAGTTCTTTGTCATTGGTTTTACTGTTTCATGATAAATACAGCATTTCAAGCAGACACATTTTAACTGTATGTTTCCACTATCACAATTTTCATACTAGTTATAGGTAATCCTGAGATCTCTTTTTCCGTATGCTACCAAAGTTTGATAGTACCTGTAACTGTTTCCAAGACTTATGACTAAGATGATGATGAAGTCATCGTGGTATCAAGAAGCACCGCCGCAATACCCATGAACATCGTCAACATCATCTTTGTATTGACTTCTACGATGTCTTCCTGCCGGGCGTACACTTTGGCCCCAATCTTGCGAGCCGAAGACAGTGCGTATTTGGCTCTGTTCAGCTTCTCCTGCACGAAAAACGAAAATGATTTGAATTTTCGTCATAATCTATCACTGTAACCATTTTTCTTAACACCCCTGCTCTGATTTATGTCTTGTGTAGCTCAGACTGTGTGACATGTGCATAGTGCCCTGCCAAGTGACCTACACCAGCCGAGATAGGGCGTAAATGACTGGAACAACTAGAGAGAGTAGCAACATGGAAGTGGATACAAAATGGCTCCGCCCAATTCTGCATTTTATAAAAGTCTTAAGTTGTCGCGACCATTTAAGGGACTTTACAGTCAATTTCACCAAGGAATATGTCTATTGTCCTGTGTTGTTGTTGTTGATTGTTGATTGTTGTTGTTTCTTTTCATTGTTGTTGTTTGATTTCTTTGTTTTTTCAAACCACTATAGAAACAACCTTGAAAAACTACCTACAAAGCAAACATTATTTGTGTAACTATCACAAGCAAACAAATTAATGATGTGTAACTTTGACTGATCGTCCCATATGGTTACAATCAATGAATTTGTTTTGCTGGGCAATATTATTTACAATGCTGCACGCCGCCGTGAGTGAGAGGGCGCTGCACAGGCCCAGTCGTGTCGACAACTGAACTAGACGAGAAGCACTTAAAATTTGACCGAATTGTACTTCACACTAAAACAAGACAAATCTCTACATATTAAGTACATTACGCTTTTCAGGAAAGCTCTAATCTTAAATACATGCCTCATTGGTGTTTCCACGTTCGACACGACTCCAGTTGACGGCACCAGGTCGAATGGCATCGATTAGTTGAAGAATGACCAAACTATCTGAAATCGATGGGTCCTTAAAACTTGCCAAGCGCTCATCTTTATCTGACGTCTCCAGCTATAAGATAAAAAGTGAAAAGAGCCATGAGTCCGTCTAAACGATTTTAGTCAAGCTTGGCAATCATGAAGTTCATCGTCAAAAGTTTTTATTTGAATGACAATGCGGAACGCCAAAAGTTACTACTTGATCTGAATTGATCCTGAATGTTTAAACAGGCGAAAAACCTTGTTTCTTGTTAAGTCGCACAAGCTCCACAACTTGAGAGAAAATTTAGAACTGGTAAGAATCAGCGACTAAAAAGCCAGACAAGACCCAGGCCTTGAGTCAAGCCCATGAAACTCCTATTATCAGACTTGAACTGCACATCAATAGAGCTGATTTAAAACAATCAAGCCTGGCTTCTGAATACTGTCCATGATCAATGTGGACTCAATTTCTCAATCGGGTTAGTGCCAACTATAATCCAAGACACAGCAGAGACTTGAAGAAGCCGAGACCCCACATACGGCCAAGTCCTGACCTGGCTTCTAAGAAGCCGGGCCCAATCATGATTTAAGTTGAACTCTCTCCATTACTCCATAAATGATCAGGGGTTTATTTTAAGAGGGTCGATACAATAATAGTATGTAACCTTTTGATTGATTAGCTGTAAGAGTTCACCATCCTCAATTGTCTTGGTCGCCTGGCTGACATCGTTCATCAACCGCACAGAGTACCCTCTCATGAGTTGCCACACAATGGACAAAGTAAATGCGTGGTTTGCGCCAAAGATATCTTTTCCATCAAATCCCACCACGGAAAACTTTAATTGTCTCACGAGGTCCATGACGTAGTTGCAGTTCTCTATTTGCAGCATCCCTCCTTCCGGACCTTTCGCGAATGGGCCATAATTGACGCGGTCCCATGTTACAATACCAGGCTTCACTTTGTCAATGAGCTGTAGGGGAATTAAGAGTGACGTCACAGTTAGCGCGAGATCGCTACAGGGGCATCAAGCAGTTAATCATTCCAGGCGAGACGTAATGTTATTAATACATATGTCCTGCAACCCAAATTTGAAAAAAAAATTATATCTTTTTTGCTACTGATATATCATTGTAAAGAGGGATAATTACGCTTCCCAGTCATACCATATCCGTATGACGGAGCAATAAGAAAAGTGTTACTCTTCAAAATTACGTTTTTACAAATGTCAACTTCGATATAATTACCAACTAAATTTTTAATGTACCTTTATTTATTGCTTAATTTAGGATGGGGTCGTCCTTCATGCCAGAACTTCATACATATTGGCAACGAATATTACCATACAAAGGTAGGTACATTTCAAATCTATGACGTTAAAGGTACACGCCGGCTTCAAAGTTCTAAAAAATCAAAATTGTAGAGTTTAACACACTATTTCTAGAACAATTAATTAGGGTTTTCGTGAAAGAAAATCAGAAAAACATCGTGTGATTAAGGTTAATACACAGAAAAACAAAATGAGGTCAAAAGTCAGCGTATACGCATTTCCATCCCCAGGAAGTGTAAGAAGGATGTGGCACACCAATGGTTTTAGACTGGTGCTCGTAGCTGTGCTTAAATGTTGCAGCTACCGTATGGGAATTCCAGGAACGCGATATACGTTCGTTTTAGCCGTGCACCGTGGAAAAATCATCGGCAAAACATAAACAATTACTGAATTAGGCGAATCTGTTGAAAACATAAGGCTTTTCAGTATTATTCACAAAATGTTTTTGAACTGATGAAATGTTTGCCAGTTGACGCAATGTTTGCGAGTTGACGTAATGTTTGCGTGTTGACGTAATGTTTGCGAGTTGACGTAATGTTTGCGAGTTGACGTAATGTTTGCGAGTTGACGTAATGTTTGCGAGTTGACGTAATGTTTGCGAGTTGACGCAATGTTTGCGAGTAGACGTAATGTTTGCGAGATGACGCAATGTTTGCAAGTTGACGTAATGTTTGCGAGTTGACGCAATGTTTTAGAGTAGACGAAATGTTTGCGTGTTGACGTAATGTTTGCGAGTTGACGTAATGTTTGCGAGTTGACGTAATGTTTGCGAGTTGACGTAATGTTTGCGAGTTGACGTAATGTTTGCGAGTTGACGCAATGTTTGCGAGTAGACGTAATGTTTGCGAGATGACGCAATGTTTGCAAGTTGACGTAATGTTTGCGAGTTGACGCAATGTTTTAGAGTAGACGAAATGTTTGCGAGTTAATGCATGCAATGTTTGCGAGTTGACGCAATGTTTACGACAAAAGTATTTTGAGGGCCTGTTCGATGAAACTATTTTCGAGGGACCGAAATTATTTCCACAATATTACACAAAATATAATAATTTCGAGAATAACACAAACATATTTTGTTGGCATAAAATTATGTTCATGTGTGACAAGAAATTATCCCGAGGCTTTCCCGCTCCGCTCGAAAATACTCCCTCCCCCTCCAAAAAAAAAATGCAACGGGAACCGCGCAGGCCACGCGGTCTCGAATAAAAACTGCTACACGTACGTATGGGGGTGCGTGGACCGCACTGCATAGTTATCACGGGCCGATGCCTCGGGCTGAATGCGTCGCAAGCACCCACGCGCTGTGTCTCCAGAGGTGGTAGGGCACCCGCAGTTACGGGTCTTTTATATAATTTTTAATTTGGCATGTATTTATTTTGCCCAATCGCAAGACAAGACAAGACAAGACAAGACAAGACAAGACAAGACAAGACAAGACAAGACAAGACAAGACATGAAAAAACATGAAAAAACACAAGAGAGTAGACAAGAATACACGATACAGCACAATTCTACACAGTACACACAACAACGACAGTCATTTGTTCCTAACCTTCAGCATTACACGACCATCAGTCAGGTCTGCAAAGAGGTAGTTCACAAATGGGTCCACACCAACGCTATTCATCCAATTCCTGAAAACTGCATGGAAAATCGATCAATTCTAATGGGAGACTTTTGACTAACCATTGTTAATCACAAGAGGGCGCGCTTCACCAGGCTCGGGAAAAGTGTCTTGATTTTGTAGTCATTGCTTTTGTGCACGAATGTTCATCGTAAACACAACAGGCGTAAATAATCGCAATGAAAATGCCTGGTAAATACTGTGCAGTGTCCGGTTGTGGTGACAGGGGAGGACATGAGTTCCTAAAGAACAAACAAATGCAGAATTTGTGGAGATTGGCCACTAAAAGGGCGAATTACAAATGATCACGATGGCCCAAGGCAAACAGCGTTCAGTTTTGTGCACAGAGTTTTTACTTTGCAAACGAAGCCTATCACATTATTCCTCACCAAAGATCAGAATTTCACCTAACTTTGTGTTTTCGGGCATTGAAATCGTGGTGGGCGGCTGTTGTGAAAATAAAAATTAATTGTAAATGGCCTGAATTTAATGTTCACAGTATTTTCCTGCGTCTTCCGGTGAGTTTTTGGACAACCGCCGTACTTACAGCGTGTAAAAAAGTTTTAAGGAGCCTGGTAGTTTGCTGCCCTCTATCGACATCCCTCTCCAAAAGTCTCCCATTAGGTATGTGGCCGATGTCACGGAGAGGGAAATTCTTAACAAACCATGGCGGAGGTTAAATATCTGTATTTCTATATTCTGTTAACTCATACCAATTCATAACTCACCAAATTCCTCTCGTGTTTCTGTGGGTATATCCTCGTCTAATCCTTCAAAGGGCGGCAGGGTAGGGTAGCTGATAAACATATTTGCTACAAAGGCGAATTTCAACTTCCGGTTCCCATGTACGATATCCTATTAAAGGAGAAACTAGGAGTTACCTGCACAATGTCTTACGGGCCAATTCAACATTGTGCATACCTTAATTTTACCCGTGTCCAACTTGCACACGCATCCACTTCTGCACTGGACAACCAAAGCCTGCGTTCCTAATAATAATAATAATTCGGAATTTATTCCGCGCACACATCTGTCAAAAGACACTCGTGGCGCACATAGTATTATCCCTGGTCATGGGGCCATAATTTACATTCCTGAAACCATCTCAACTCCTTGGGAGTATACAGCCCGGCTCCATTAAAGCACACAGATGATTTTCAAGCCACTAAGCCATCTCTACCCTCGCAGGTACCCATTTACACCTGGGTGAAGAGAAGCAATATGCGATAAAGCGTCTTGCCCAAGAACGGAACCGACACTAACCCGTGGCTTGTTTTGACCCCACGATCTTTAGATTGACCACAATACTTGAAGTTTGACACGCTAGACCACTAGGCTATAGCACTCCACACTAGGCCACAGCTGCACTCAACCTACTCAACAGAAACATGCTCTTCAATACGTTCAAACCATTTTTTTTTTTAAATACATGTATACTTACATTTGGCGTAACAAAATATGCAGCATCTATCTTCCCAGCATTCGCCAATACGACTGCTGCCTTTTCCAGTAGTGGCTGTTGGAGCCCGCATATGAAGAAAAAAAAACAAGTTCCCAAAACGGACTTCATTAACGGGCAGAAATTATTAATCCAAGCCGTCATAAACAACGATACAATCTGAGCTGGATTTCACTCTACTGTCTTAAGATGAATTGCTACTATCGCCATAGCGATTAATATTCTGACAACACACTTTGCTGAGGGGTTGATCTTAAACTGAAGATCAGTCTCGTTTATAGTGCTGTGTGAAATCGGCCCCTGGCCGACTTGGTTTACGATTATTTAGTTTAGAGCCGCGTCACACTACGCAATTGTTATGGTATGTTGAACAACATGGGTAGGCAACAAACTACGAAACAAGCAAAAGCAAAATCTTGGAAACGGTTTCTGGCAGTTTCTGAACCTCTCCACCCAAATCATGATAGAATGTTTCGGTTAGGGATAAACTGAATGATTATGTAGCTTTCCTGTAAACTGCCGTGTGTGACACGGGCCCATGTTTTAAGATGTTATAGTAAACATGTATTACATGCAAGAGCTTTATACATGTTTCTCATGCTTTTGCAATAATTATCATCGAGACAGCATCATTTTCAATCTTTACAAGTTGACTTCGCGAGATATGTGGTCAGCTGAATAAATTGAATGTCACTCCCGGGGTTCCGTAGAATAATGTGTGACTCGCCTAGGTGTCTTACCTGATTTGAAGCTGGCCGGGGTAGAAGTGACACGTCACTGGGTGCGATCGAGTCAATCTGCTCCAGCAGTGTCAAGTACACTTCTGAGTCCTTAATGTCGTCGCTGAAGTTGGTAATACGACGGCTGTTTCCTGTACGAAGACAGAAGATACCATACATAACTACTTCCAGACAGATAAAGGTGTCGAGATTGAGTGCAAAGTTCGTGTCAGCACTCATAGCTTAAGTACAAGTCTTCAGCCATTCATGCAGTTTTGCTCCGTGCGCGCACAGACTGCGATGTGAGCATCAAGATCAGTAATAGGTCAACAGCTGTTGATTATTATGAACACCAAATTTAAAGGGACCACGATATAGAATTTAAATTGCATTATTCCTACTTAAAACATTACAGTACTATATCTACAATGATATTTTGTGTCTCGAGCTAATTATTTCCTGGATTAAATATGAGAAAAAAAATGTTGAAATTGTTTGTCCAAGCTACTACCCTCTTGAGTGGGACCCTCATTAACATAAATCTTCCCAAATGTGTGACGTAAATCGAGGCAGCTGCAGCCGCGCGCGCGCGAGCCGGCGCCCCATTCACCGGCCGGTCACACTGTATACAAGCATGTCCACGAAGCGTAACATTTTTCAGCAAAAATACTTTTCGAGAAAAAAGGCTTCAAAGATGTTACACACACTGCGTGTCGTAGTGCTGACTGACGGTTTTACGTTGGTCTGTGTGCGAGACGGATAACAGCAGCTTGCCGGGGGTCTGTGATCATGCGTGACCGAGCAAGTTAAGATGTTTCCTTGAAAATAAGTACGACAAACCGGATGTACTGTACGCGTACCCATGCGATTGTCTTGCACCAGGCGTCATTTACGGGTCCAGACTATCTAGACCTTCGATAAATTTCCGCGCCTCGATCTGCGTCACGAACAGCGCCCTCAATTTGAGTCGCGGCAAATTCCCAAAAGGGGAGGTAATTTTCGGGCGGAAAAAAAATCAATTGAAAAGTTCACTTGCACCAGTTTGGCTTTGAATTCACATTTAATACATGTAAATGAATTCATTTATGTAATAAAATGCGATACGCCCAGTTCAAGCAGCTTGTTTCCTTTAAGAGAATACCGAGATATTACAAACGGAGGAAAGCTGTTTATGTTTGGTGACAGTGAATCCTCTCCCTGTACGAACTAGATCTTACCGATCACTCACACCTAAAAGGTGCAGATGTCTCCAACTAGCGCTGCAGCCAAAATACGGACAATGTCACTTATTCAAAACCAAGTTTCGCCACTAGCTGAACTAGCCCTATAAAGGGCTTTCCTGTCACGAGTGGCATGCGAAGTGTTATGTTCCTTATTATAATATCACATTATGTTTACCAATAATGCGATTGAAAGGGTATTTTAAGTATTATACGCTATTGTTACTTTGTCAACGTGTAGTTTGTTTTTGAACAGAAACGTCTTTACTGGCTGGGCCCAGTCAATGACAATACCAAGAAGCCACCCTTCATTGATTTTGAACAGATGTTTTGTTGTGTCCATGTTCAAGGATGACAAGAGGAGGATTTCAGATCTGAAGGCCTGGTCAGGCTTCTCAGTGACTGGGCATAACCTCTATTTAAGTTTCTCACCCTTAATGAAAATCAATTAATGTACTGACCCGCTCTTTCCATCAAATAATTCACCCAGCGAATCAGCATTTGTTCTGGGGAGATGCCCATTAAATCGTTCAATGATTCTCCACTTAGCCTCAGATGAATCAAGCTGGGAGCATTGGCAATCTTCACCTTTGCATAAAGTCCCATCTGTAGGAGATAAACCATCAGAACGAGGATTATCTTCAACACGTGCAGAAATCTCTGAGTCAGGTTGATTGCTGCAAAATCCCGATGGTATCAGTATGCTATGTTTGGACCGACGAGGGCGATCCTTCGAAGCTTACTTTCAGGGTTCATCGTGAAATACAGATAGTAATACGTTATACATCAACGGTCAAAACATTATAAAAACGTACGTGTTGCATTAGCAGATTTTGTAATGTTGCTTTTCATTTCCCCAAATTTGGGCATTCACATCATAATTCCAGGGATTTAATAGCACTTTGTACTTTCGAAGGAATGATAGCGTCCTCATTAGATCAATAATAAAATTCAAAATGGCAGCCTTACGCGTATGATCTGCCACAGTAGGCCCAGCATGAGGTGGGGCCTGGACATGTCTGCGCCGGGTCCAATGTTCACAATGGAGCAGCCGATGGACCGGGCCGAGTTCAAAGCCAGTCGTTGATTATCTCGCACGGTGTCTGGTGTCAGATCGGGAGTCTTCCTCAGTACTCGCTCATCCACAGTGTTTGGCACTGATTTGTTGATCATCTTACTATAAGTTCATAAAATGGATTATTGGTAAAATATTTCGAAATTGTTAGGGATTAAAACTAAAATACTGGCCAGGCAGAGACATTGGAATATTGGCCATGACCCGGAGCGAATACCTCATACTTGTATAGCTTTGAATGTCAGTGCAAAAGAACCGCTTAAATCAGTGTGTGCGTTCATTTAGCTTCCACGGGCAGCCCTTATCCTAGTGATGGTCGTCTATACTGCACAAAATAAGTGAAGCGGTGAAGACAAGGCTGACTGGTGTCGACTCTTAGAAGCTTAACGAACGTACCCAATAAAGTCTGACTTCTGGATACTGCTCGTGATACCAATGCCGACTCAAACTGGCAATCAGGTTAGCCTGAGTGCCAATAATGACCCAAGAGCCAATGCAAAAGCCAAGGCCCTAAACCGGTAGTAGCGTTACTTTCACCTACTGTGGTGTGGTGCAACTTAATTTTGTTACAACGTTTGCTAAACGTTTCAGAGATACGCATAAGGTGTTTTACTCTGAAAACTGATAAATGTCGCTGCCTGTCTTTTTTACAAGTTATAGTCATCTACAAATGTCCGACTTAGGTCTAGTCTAGCCACCAGGGTATGTACGTACATTTAGGTGATCGACTTTACATACCAGAGCAATACGCCATCTGTCAATTTGCTGATAAAATCCTCGATTGGGTCCGGGTTGATGGGCATGTAGACATGTGCATCGATATCATCCTGCAACGACTTGGCGATGAAATCTGGGCAAAAGAATGTTATATACACAAATAAAGACAGCAGTGTACATCTAGTGCATTTACACGTGACGATAGTTTCGAGCTAGTGTAATGAGACACAGTATATAACTAACGAGGTGAACTTACGCAGAACTAGTGAAAAGTTTCAACACCAGCGTAATGCTTGCACAGCACTATACCAACACAAGGGGCCTGTTTGTTTAACGCACAAGATCACGAATCCTGTGGATCCGGATCCTATTTTAGCATATCCGGGGATTGTTAGATGATGTGATGGGTCTACTTGAAGACCTCTACATCAACTCAAATGGCCAGCTCCGTTGGAAAGGTCAGTTGACGGACGGGTTTGACACACCAGTCGGAGTACGTCAGGGCTGCCCAATATCACCAACTCTCTAAGTGTCTCATACGGGAGTGGTATGACCACACGGCGCACCAAACAGCTCCAGATGTTAGTCGTATCCCCGTAAAGGAGATCGGATATGCAGACGACCTCGTTTTGATGGCATTGTGCAGAGCTGATGCTGAATTGATGCTTACCACGCTGGGCGACATCTCCGCCGGGTACGGGCTAGTCATCCATCCAAGACTGAATAACTAACATCTGATGACAACACCATCACTTACTGCTCGACACCAATACTTCGATCCACATCTTTAAAGTTCCTGGGCGTATCGACCCTTGCTCAATGACAGCAAGGAGGCTCGAATGCGGATAGGTATGGGCAAGTCCACTCCTCGGCAGTGTAAATATCTACGGTCCCCCCGCATAAGCCTTGAGGTAAAGGTACAGCTTGCTCTGGCATTAATCATTTCAAGGGTACTGTATGGTGCAACAACCCTCACATTGAAGGCAGCCAACGTCAAACGCCTTGACAGTTTCGGCCGAACCACCTGGCGCCATCTGCTCAATATTAAGTGGCAAGACCATGTGACCAATGAAAGACTGATTGAGATGATCGGCGACCGTCGGTGCTTCAGCAGCAGTGCTATGATACAACGGAAAGCAGCTTGTTTTGGGACATGTTCGGCAACAGCTGCTGCTGTTGTAGATGGGATGCCAGAGGGATGTCTGCGCTCTGTAGGCCGACCAAAGGTGCGCTGGGTGGACAACATCAGAGTATGGTCAGGGTGCGATATCACCGATCTGAAAGCAGCAGCACTGGAAAGGCGGGCTGTGGTGGGAGCGGCACCATTGATTTCTTCCGTGTATAATTTGAGGAGGCAAATGCCTTTGTCTATTGATTGATTGGGGGATAAACAAACAGGTCCTAGCTTAAAACCAGCATACCAAAACCACAGCACAAGTGTATCACTAGCAAGATCGACGCTAGTGCATCGAAACCAGAGCAATAATGTACCACTACCAAAACGCTAATGTACAAACAGCATAATACAAATCACCCAGTAACAGTAACATGATCGTCACTAGTGTACCAATAGCATGGCACTAATGTAATACAAGTATAGTCCCCCAACTATCTGCTTAGGCTTGCTCAAAACTAGTGTATATCTGGCACGACACAGGCGTGCCACTAGCATGATACCACTGGCATGGCACTAGTGTGCCACTAGCATAATACAATGCACCACTAGCATCATCGACATCGGTGTACAACTCACACGGCACTAGTTTTCCACTAGCATAAAGGAAGTGTACCAATAGCATGACACAAGTACAACACTAGTGTAGTCCACGAAACTATATATGGTCGTTTACGAAACGGAGGGTCAAGCTTAGGTTTATATGCTTAGGCTCCAGCCCTCTCATGCAGATGCTGTATGATAGGTTGCGGTTTTTCATTGAAGCTGAATCTCTGTTTCCCTGATCAAATCAGAGAATCTAGATCTGAACCGCAGCCAAAAGCTTCTATTCTGATACGCGTTATTTTAGAATGGATTCACAAAATGGAGCTGGAACCTGAGCCTTAGACTGGTTCCCGTTCCCTACAGTAGTCTCCTGACGTCTATCGTCACTCGAATGTAGGGACCGGTAGCGAGTAATGAATAGTGTCAGAATTCCCCCACTCCTATGTTAATGAGCTTAAAGAAGGCACTTAGTGGGGACACTCTTGCAGTGCTGCCCACTGGATTTGTAAACACGATATCTATAAATAGAAACACTTTTGTGCGCATGCGCAGAGCTGACCCAATCAGGAGCCTTCATTTACTACTAGCTACCTGTCCCTATATATTTTATGTATTGGGACGGGAACCATTCTACCTGAGCCTGAGCCTGGGCCTGAGCCTAAACCTCCGTTTCGTAAACGCCCTTTATCGGTTAAATGCAGCATTGCAAAACTCGCTCTAATTGTGTAGATTCTATCGATAGTGATAAATCTTACTTTCAACCGATTATGGTGGGTATCATGGTAAGCAATACGAAGTTATGTACTTGCAAATGAAGCTGCCTCTGAATTGGATTGCCCTTCCGTGTTAGCCTCGGGTCCATCCACTGGGGAACTTGGATCAGGCCTGGCACGATATATGGCTTGCCGCAAAGCGTGGTTGTCGAACCTACTGTCGCTAAAGAGCTATTTAAACAAAGAATTAAGGAGAAATTATGAGTACACACATCTACAACTAAATATATCGGTATGTATGACAACAATCAATATCTCAATTTCTTCATCAATGTTGGACTACTCGGAATATAATAAATGATTGCAACCAAATCAGACAAATTACTGGGCTTTTTTACCAATTGGCAGGAATCGTACACTAAGGTATATACGAGAAATGCATTGTGGGATTAAAATTTTGCACGAATGATTCCCATAGGCAGGATACCTAGCCGATTCACTTGACCTATCTGTTCAAGTGTATTATGTATGTTGTGTTATACATCAAACTATTTCTGGTATATGCAGCAACACGTATCGATATACCTGTGTAATGCAATACCTATTATTGATATAGACACTTATCGATGCTGTGTGATTTCAGCATCTAATTGATATCCTACAGCAACAATCATGAGATAATAATACAGAAATTTAGCCCACTTACAATCACAAACTCGGAAACCGAGATTTTCCCGTCTTGATTCTTATCGACACTGCTGATCATATCTCGTATCTTGTACTCAGGTACGGATGAACCGAGGGCCGATTTGAAAAAGTCCCCAACTTCACTAGCAGCAATAAGACCATTGTTGTCAACATCAAGCTATTAAAATCAAGTACGTAAAAAACGGAAAACGTCAACTTCAGTCTTTCACCATTTTAATGGTTGTACCAATATGGACGTTTTACAACAGTGAGCCACCATGCGTTTGCGACGCGTTGGCCAATTTGTCGTTAAAGGTTTACTGTAATCAAAATCGTGACAAGGGTTAAAGTTCTTTAAAATTAATCAAAAAGTCCCCCTTTGAACTGATCCACACAACAAAAGCGAGTGATGTGACATACAGAACAAGGCTCCCACCACGCAATACTGCGTGGCGTTTTGCTCGTGACGAAAGCAAGGTTTTTAGTCGCGAAAAGTGGGGTGTTAAATTACGGGTCTAAAATACCTCCGTTTCCAATATCTTTTAGCACAAACAATGATAGACAGGTTGAGTTTCATAACAATACAGATGTTTTTAACTTCATATGTGTCTTGATTAAATTTGCGCAGTTTGACGACAACATTAATTGTGCGCATTGTAATTGGCCAACGCGTTGGAAACTCATGGTGGTGCACTTTTGTGAATCGCCATTATTGAAGCTCATTTTATTGATAATAAATTTTGTTTGTTATTTATCATATTTATAGCGGAGTCGGATCATTTGATAGAAATAAAAAAACAAACAGTTCTTTTCTGTCAATGATTCTTGTCGTTTTGAAAAAGATCTACTTACAGCATGAAGACGGCACTGGAAATTCTTAATACATATATGTGGCGAATTAAGAAAGGGCATTGAAGGTATTGTCCTACTTGAACAAAACGATAATAGAAACTAAATTAAGATTGACAGAAACAGATATTCTCAGCGAAAACAGGATTCTCCATTCATGAAAACTAGGAAATTGGAACAGAAGGGTTGCTAAGTTGTAAAAAGTAATTTTAGAATGGGGAAAAAATTGAGAACACTGAATAAGTATATGATGCTTATTGTAATCCAATTCCCATAAAAGAATAGCGTACAAACTGCGACAAAAACTGGCCCAAGGTCACACTTAGTAATAATTACGTGTAGACAATTATAGACACTTCCTTATGTAACGGTATTCTTCTAGAAGATCAGCTAACACTCAATGAATTCGCTATGCAGGCAATGTTTCTCTAAATGTAATTTTGCCGGCTGTACGTTCTTGCTGAATTAGCGAACGGCAAAGTGACGTTTGCAAGAGGAACGCCGGTGCCGGCAAAATATACCCTGCCTAAGAATAAACTCAGTCTAACTACTACAACATGTAGAAGAGGGTGGTAGCACGTACTCACCCAGTCAAACCAGTCCCTTATTCTCTCTAGGTAATCTTTAGATATTCCTGTGGAATCAGAGCCTGCCATGACGAATGTTTTATGTTTATAACAACAATCCAGATTTATGGGGATCTGTTCAGTATGGCGACTCACTCGCAACAGTTGTTCTTTATATACTTCCCAAACGAAAGTATGAGGTGTTCAGTGGCTTGGTTGTCAATACCAATGTATCCACGGATTCTACCATCAAACCCTTCCCTGCATATAAGCTGAAACCAACCACCAACCGTGCCCAAGGCCATCCGTTCAGGAAATTTACACACTACATAAAAACAGATCCCCTTTGAATATGTATTATATGCTTCAGTGGCTATATTTTCAAGACCAATTCAAGCATAATGTAAAAGAAACTCTATAAATAAAAGGGCATTGTAATTTTACTGCTTTTATGGGCAATCATTATCACAAAACTCCACGAATTAGAATGGATCATGTACATTATTCATTAAAAAAACAAACTTGCTGGTTGATATCTGCGGAGGAAGTTAATCGAGGGATTAAATTGATACTTATAAGCGGTAAATTATTTTATTATTGTATCGTGCTGAATAAATCATAAACCGGCAGGTATTTTTACGTGAAGTTCAGTAGTTGTGGCTTGGCAAAGTTGGTGGAAAGAGTAACTTCTTTCACCAAGCAGACTGTCTGTGAAGCCCATGTACGAATTGAGAATCACTCATCATAGCACTGGCGCTAATTGGGCCTCAATTCCCAATTGGGTCGTAACCTGTGTCGTAACCAAACGCACATAGTGCATGCCAGGAAGGACCAGCAAGACAGAGTGCACTGATGTGACGTTATATACTTCAGGTGATTGGAATAAAAACTTTCCATCTCAGACAAGTTACAGATGTCATGAAATGTGGAAAACATTTATAAGATCACTTAATTTCAGGATAAATTGGTGGAATAAAGGCACGTTTATTTATATTTCATCTAGTATCAATTACATTATTAATCAAAATCTAACAGTACACCTGTTTTCTACACATGCCATGATACCTTTTCTGTCTATACAAAGTAGTTGTAATGGACTCCACATAGGTCACCACAAGTCACCATTGCTTTTAAATTTGACTTAAATTTTCCTATTCGTGTTTTTTCTTATTTCGAGTGGTAATCCATAGGGGCTAAATTTGTGGCTTCGGTTTAAATGCATGCATTTTGTGGCAAAAGACGTATTGCACTCATCCAAATTGTACAAAATTTCAATAGTATTGCATGTCTAATGCTGTAATGCATAATTATATACATAGGCTATAAAAATTGTGAACCAAGGATGTTTTTCGCTATAGCCAAATGTTCGCTATAGCAGTGTTCGTTATAGGATGTTATTCGAATATTATTATTATTATTTTAGTCGTCTCCTGAACCCCCCAAATAAGAATATGTTTGTCAAAAAAACAAATGTGTTCCCAAATATGGGTGGGGGGGGGGGGGCGGGTTACATCTCCCGGGATCGACACCAATGATGAGAAATAAATTCCAAAAAACAAACTAGTTGGGTTTTGATTTGTTCCCCAGCTTACCTCAGTTGGTAATACTGACATCGCTGGTTCGAATCCCACTCCCGTAATTTTGTTTTTGTTAGCTTTAAAAATATAAAATTAATAAAATAATAAACTGCTGCAAACTGCTCATCAACCAAAATGACCTGAAATATATCAAATGCTTAAAGTTAGAGTAGTTTACTTTGTGGTTATTTGATGTTAATCCCGAGCATGTTTTTCTTCTTAACTAATGAATATTCACTAAACGGTTATACAGAAGTATCTGAATTCTCTATGCATTATTTACAAGGACTAGCAACCGCGGACGGTAGGCGAGCAAGGCTTCTGCGTACGTGATACAATGGCCAACCGCAGTATTATAATAATTACATTTATAAACACCGGACAATGCTGATTGCAAATTATCTCGCCAGAAACCACATCTAAAAATATGTTGTAATCCAATAATGGTGATTAAAAAAACAGCTTTAGGAAGTAATAATAAACCACACAAAAATGCCTAGAGATATTTATATCAATACGAATATAAAAAATAACATCAAATAACTACCACAATTATCTATTACAAGAAGCTACGGTGGTATCATTGAGACCAATTGAAGATATTTCGAAAGTGACCCAAAATTTAAGAGCAGGCACGCTACAAATTTTTCTCATATGATTATTATATCTTCAACCAATAATCGTCTATGCTACTCATTTCATTACCTTACATTTATACTATGAATCCGTTCTTTTAAATGCTGTCTAGTAAATACCAAGTATACTTTCGTATACTAAACTGAAAGCGACGCGGTAGACGGATGGCCATGTGTTCTAGTATACAACATCCAGTTACCATGGAAGTCTAATTTCGTCTCAGTAACGATTGGTTTTCACTAATAATATCGTTAATGAGAAGAACTGAAGGCTGCAGTCATTGGATCTATATAGTTAAAAATCCTCTCATACAACGCGTGGGTGGATTCTGATTGTGATTGTGATTCTGATTTTGGTACTGATTCTGATGCTCAATGATATTACGTTCAATGGTATTCTTACGCAGACTCTGACTCGAGTCTCACTCTCAATCTTACTTGAAGCCGGTATGGTTCAAACCTGATGCACCCGTTACAGACAACGCAGTATTTGCCATGATCAGATTACCGATTGCAATGCATGGCGTTTATACATACCTAAGTGCACTAAATCAATCATCATTACATACAGCCAGCCGTGAACAGTACTTGGACTATACTCATTATTGCTTCTATTTACAGTTCATGTGTTGGTACTCGGTTGGTTAATCAGTCGTTACGTGACCCAAAAGGATCTATAAGTACAATTCGACTTTATTTAGCCAATGAAAAAACCGAAGTCGGAATCAAAATTGGTTCTTGCCATCAGTTTATTCAACGTCATTTGAACCATTTTATTAACAATGCTACTGTGCATTGAAACTTCGTTTCAAGCAGCAAAAATCAAATCAAAAGATTGTCATATTCTATTGTTACCTAATGTTATTCTTAACTTCGAAAACAAAAACAATGTTTTGATAAATAACTGGTTATAACGAGAACTAAACATTTTAAAGAATTAGCTATTATTATAACAGCAAATAATGGATGATTTTACTTGTTGATGCACGAACACGACATCGAGATGCAATAAAGTTCTGAGCAAAAACTGCTACAATTTTCAAATCAGAGTCACATGATATTTCTTCTTAACAATCAGATTTTAATTGCTTGAGGCAACTGAAAAATATAATTGTTATTTTGAACATCCCAATTCCACAAAATATGAGAAGTTGAATATTTTCCTTTCATTAATCTGAATTTCAAATTGATATAAAAGTCATCCCGTTCACCCATGATGCACGAACAAGACATCAGGATGCGACAAAGTTCTAATCAAAACCAACTACGCTTTAAAATGAAACATAAATTTGGTTTTCATTTTTGTATTAACATTAATATGTTTTCCATTAATATAAGTAGTTTTACCTCTTACTGTCATTAATCTGAAATTTAAAATTGATAAAGAACTCATCCCGTTCATCCGTTTCTGAATTGATTTGCTGAGAATCAATATGTTTAGGCGGTTGTTATTTATCCTAATGGAAAATCTAAAATTAACGTTATATTCATGAATTTCATAATATAAAAAAAGAATGTTCAAATGATTTTCACTTCCAAATAAAAGGTGGCCTAAATAAGCACAAATCAAATCTGCTGATTGTTTTTTTATTTTAGATCATTTTTCATAACCTCATCCAGAAGTGCAATTTATACACAATAAGTGGTGTAGCTTCTTCGCTATGCCTTCCAGCTTCCCAAGTCCCTAAAATTGATAAGCATAAAATGATTCACGAAACGATGATACAATAAGCAGTGTATATTCAAATAAATTAAGTTATTCCAATTATTAGGACGCTAAGGCGTAGATTTTTTTCATCAGTTTCATGGTATGGAGTAATTCTGTACAGCTAGCGTTAGCATTAAACAACCTAAATGATAAATGTACACAACTTCTGCTTCAAAACAACACACAAGTTAGTTTAAATTTGTATTGATATTTTGTTTACATTTTATAAAAGGAAATATCTTATAACGCGAAGCTAATAAACAACGTGCAATGCAAAACGTTTAATGTTTATTTCAGAAACATTTCCTTGGCCTCTATAGGTACATGTACATTAGGACTGGAATATATTGAACTTTGTTAGATTGAGTATATTGAATACCTTATCCTTCCGTGCACACAACGGATACCGAGTATTGACGCGTTAGTGTTCTCTCAAAAAATGTTGAAATTACTTATTTGTGTCCATTACACTCTGTACAATAATAGTCACATAAAAAATTTCATTTATCTGGAATTTGTGATATAAGATGAATCGCAAATTTTCCCAGACATCAATTTCCACGAAATATATAATATATGTGTATACATAAGAAAATAATTATGTGACAAACGTTCAATCAATTGAGTCATCACTTTGTTTAGGTACAAAAGTAGCTACTTCAAAATTCAGTATTTCCAACCTTTGAAGGACATAAATTAAGATGAAGATAATTTGTTACATATGAACTGGATTATTTCAAGTGAAACTTCATAAAGTATTTATAAAATAGTGGTCAACATGCTGAATTTATTTTTTTTATTCCTTCAGCATTAATTTGAGTGTCTGCGTGTGTCAAGAAAAACCTATTGCATTCCAAAGATGTTTCTCAAAATTGTGATTATTTGATTTTTTTAAATTAAAAACTATACATAATATTGCAATTCACCTTACGTTTTACATACCACGAATACTTATACTTATTTACAATTTGAAATAATTGCATTTACAATGGTGAACACTTAAGCCTATATGTTTTACCTTACATGCTGGTTTCACGTATTTTCATGCTGCATCTTTTAAGGGAATATTCATTGCCCCTCCATGGGTTCCAATTAATGCCTCTATCCGCACCAGGATGCTGATCAGGATAATATAACCCATTCAGATGGCAAAGTGAACAATACTTGAACCACCAGGCTCCTTTTCTGTCTTGTGCACAATTGCTCCCTGAACTATCATTGTCATCGTCCGTGGTCGTGAATTGATATCCCTTGACTGTTTCCAGCCCATCACCAGCAGTGCTACTGGTATCGTACTGGCTGTAATGCAGAGTGTACTCACCCGGGGATATGTTGAAATCATCGTACTTTGCCCAAGCTATCTCGTTCTCCCAGTCCTCCAAATCAACTCGTAGCTCCCATGTTCCTCGCGAATCATCAGACGTCAGACTAACTAAGTTTTCATTGCCAAGCCAGAACTCACCGGTCAGATTACCGAAGCCAGACTGGTACTCGGCCCAGTTACGGTAGAAGTCCAAACTGCCGTCTTGACGCCTCTGAATGAAGGTCCAACCACCGCCATCGGTTTCCAAGTCACAGTAGACCTGGATAGCGCTTCCAAGGATCCCGGTCGGGTAGATTGTGTAGACACTGCTTGAACTGTAACCAGCATCTAAGATCATCTTGCAACTTCTTGCCAGTGGCATATCGGGTAGTGCCAAGAGAAGTGTGTCTTCATATGAATCATAGTACACACTCCCTTGAGCTTCTATGAAGTCGTCAGTATGTTCCTCCCTTGTCATGCTGTTCAGTTCACATAGTTTATTACGTTTGTAGAAGTTGAACGACTTGCAAGTTTCATCCATGCTGCATTCTCTTGCACAGATGACGCTGGAACGCTGGACCGTCGTGTTTGCATATACAAACCGCCTCAAAGCTCGATTTCCAGCGGCGTGAAACATCAATGTATGGATACTGCACTGATGTCCTAACACATTGACAACAGCGATGAGAAGGAATAACATGAGTCCATATAATTGACAGTCAGCAACTGATATCTCCATCATTTCAGTGTCAGTTTAAAAAGTATTTACGACCGGCTCGGAAGCCTTTTGAAGCAAAGAGAAAAACGAATCTCATTGAATCTGGTAGTATCAAAACAGTAACTGTTCCTGTCGAGTCTTTGCAGTGTCGCACTTGAAGTATAATCAGAGGTACAATCTGATAAAATTCTGAACAAATTCGACTGTTGATGGTAAAATATTCTATATTGGTTGATACTCTAAGACATCACGATGCAACAATGCACCACGTAGAAAATGAATCCTGCTCCTCAACGCCCACTGTAAGGCAGTATACCCCTCGGTCGTGTTATACGCTCATTGGTTCCTGTGTTATTGACGTAAACTAATATTATCTAGTATGCTAGAGTAACAGACATGCCCATTTATATGGAACGTGTTTGATTGGATGTTGGTATTGAATAATTGAATAAAATTAATCATGATAAATTGGTCTCTTGGTAAAGGAACAATATGACGGCCTGGCAGTCCGGCTCGGTTTAATTAAAACCCAGCGCTTTGGCCTTGATGGGGCCTCTGTTCCTCCATCACGTAAACGGAAGCCATCGCGCTTGACCGAGAATTAATACAAGGCAACGACTGAAGCAAGAACAGCCTCTTCGGGGAAAGTGGTTTTATTAATTATATTTCTGTCTGTTGGTTATTAATTTCTGCACTCGGTCTCGATGCACGATGCCTCATACTGGAATATTACAGACAGGCTAGCTATAATTATTTGAATATTGGGTACACAAGAATATTATTTAATTCCATCAAAAGTTAGATTCCTGCAAAGTATATTGCCCGTAGACGTATTATTGTGTGCGGTATTTTCTATTATTTTCATATTTCCCCCTTTCTCGTCCTTTTCATTGTTGGAATATACGATTTACCTACATATTTACATACCTTACACAAGTACACAATCAAACTATTCATGGGTTCAATGAACCCTAGTTCCATTTATCGAAACTCCTACCGAATACTCCAAGTAATATTATCGTCCGTGCATCGGCATCATCTTCTGCACCTTTCAAGCACTCGCCACAGAATTTATCTACTTGGTCGTGAGATAAAGGATTAACGTGTCCAACTTCGTGAACTGGATGATTTTTACACGGACTATCGCACCAGAAGTATCATTTCCGAACTTAATTCAGAACTATACACTTCTATGAAGGAGTCTAATTATAGTAAATTACAATCACTCAAGAACAGAGTTCCCGGAGGTTGTCAATCGCCGCCCGACAACGAGATTAATCATAACCAGCCTAAGGCGTGCCCTCAAAAAGGTCTGTCCGCGGAGTCCGCTAAGTCCGCGGACTAAAATTTAATCCCTAGTTACTGGCGACAGGCCAGCTCAGCAGGCTCATTTACATCCTATGGCAATACATCTTTCTTATGCTAATTCAATGCTGGCCAGAAACTGCTCATGGGGTTCGCGAGGTTAGCGTACCAATTGTCCGCGGACTCCGCGTAAGCGTAACTACTGAGCTAATACTTTCTTATTGTTTACTCAAGCAAACTGTTTGCAAAATGATCACTGAAAAACGTGTTTTTCAGCCGGGGATGTAATAGTTCGGAGGTGAAAAATAATGCAGGTCGCAGAGAAAATGATCGGCCAGGTCCCCGAAAAACGTATTTTTCTGCCGGGAAATAATAGTTCGGAGGTGAACAATAATGCAGGTCGCAGAGGAAATGGTCGGCCAAGTCCTCCTAAAAACATATTTTTCAGCCGGGAAATAACAGTTCGGAGGTGAAAAATTATGCAGGTCTCAGAGAAAATGGTCGGCCAAGTCCTCGAAAAACGTATTTTTCACCCGGGAAATAATAGTTTGGACTAGGTGAAAAATAATGCAGGTCTCAGAGAAAATGGTCGGCCAAGTCCGCGAAAAACGTATTTTTCGGCCGGGAAATAATAGTTCGGAGGTGAAAAATAATGCAGGTCGCAGAGAAAATGGTCGGCCAAGTCCGCGAAAAACGTATCCCTATTAAGGCTTTTTATTTACCGCATTTTAACATCTCGAAATGTTTCCTTTAAGTATATTTTGGTGCAAATTTCCCTTCACTGATCTTGCATTTTGTCAGACCTTAAGTGAAGATTGACATTAATGACAGTTGTCTGGTTAAATGAAATCATTAAACAATATTATATAAACGCTTAAACTGTTTTAGTTATGCATGCATGGGTATGCATGTACATGCACATGATTCCACGGCACAAGTTACGCCGGGACACAGCCTTTGTTTATTATATAAGATTGTCTCGCGGATCGCAGCGACCGGAGACCAACTTAAAGGTGTTACAGTTGCACATTTTTGGATTTGAAACATGTATCAATTGGGCGTTTTCGCGGATCGCTGCGACCGGAAAGCATGGAATAGTTATTGGCACTGTGTTGTTTCGCGGATCGCAGCGACCGGAAACAAATGGAAAATTGATGTGTAGGCCTACACTTGTGGAATAATGGGGCTTCGCGGATCGCAGCGACCGGAAGCCAAAATGGATTATGATGTTGAGTTATATATTTGAGCTGTGATTTTCCCGGGTTGCCGCGACCGGAAAATCCGTGTTTCGCGACTCGCAGCGATCGGAGACACATGCAATTACCTATGGTAATCAATCTTTCTGGTAATAAACTGCTCTGGCCGTACTAAACAAAGAAAACAAAATTTGTCAATGTCTGATATTTCTTTTCCGTCTTGTCGCATGGGGTAATAAGATCAGAGAAGACCAAAATAAAGACATGGGAAGAGTGTGTTTGCAAGAAAGCAAACCGATTCTTGTGAGAAATTTACTTCTTTTGTTACTATAGTTTGTGATTGCTTCCAACCCTGTATTGCCTTGAACAACACATACTTCTAATCTGTTGTAACAGCTCAAGGCCTGAGCAGATTTTGAATAAGAGGAAGGACATCATCCTATTTGCCTTTCCTATGAACCAGTAGAACTGCTGGTTACCTGTATAAAATGTAGCAGAGACATCACATTACCATTGAGGACGTTTGATGGAGCAACCACAACAGTTGCCGACGCGTTCGGCTAATCACAATGCGCGGAATGCCAACCCCTTTTTAGATGCGCATTGTGTCCACATATACAGGGCATTGTGATTCTACCTCGTCATCACCTCCCACTTCGGACTTACTTGAGATTACACTATTCACCGGAGTAATTAGTCACAGTTGAGCGCTCTTAAAAAGAGTCTGCTCCTATAAAAGGGCCACCACACCCTACATGCCTCAATACATTTTCTGTGCCGGAGTAGTCACACTATTCAAGAGATTCTCTACTGTACTTTATACTGTACTGCTTTACTACACATGACATGGACAGCGTAATAGATGCTGACCAATTGGAGCTGATGGCTGGCCCTTCTGACGCGGTTGACTTCGAGTCAAACACCCCTCAGGACACGGGCTCGGTCCGAGACGATGGAAATCCATCTGTCTCTGGAGCTTCGGTTAAACCGAAAGCCAGAACCCGCAAGGCTAAGGTGCTAATAGCTCAAGATGACACAGTGTCCCGGCAAGAATTTGCCAATGTGTGGGAGAAAATAGGCTTGATGGCCGAAGCAATCAAAACGATGCAGACGGTCATGCTTGGTCAACCACCTGCAAAGCGGGCTCGACTTGATGAATCTGGCTCAGAGTGTGAAAGTGCCTCAAAGGCTGCGGACGACCTTCTCTATGAGGCTCTGGGCTCACAGGTAGCAGGCCAGGACGACCAGTTGCTGAACAATTTCGAGCAACTGTATTCGGAGGATGAGCCTACTGCAGATGCAGTAAATGACAAACTGGCCCAAGTCATTGACAAGATGGTTCGGCATAAGTTGCCGGAGGACAAGTTGACAGAGAAACTCAAGTCCCTGCAAAGACCAGCAAACGTCAAGCACCTGGAGTGCACAAGAGTGAACCCTGAGGTTTGGAGTTCTTTGAAACCTAAGACTCGATCTTTGGATATAAAACTCCAAAAGGTGCAACGGGCACTTTTGAAGGGCCTTGTGCCAGTTGTTGGTGTCATTAATTCTTTCATGAGTCGGCCATCTACTGCAAAGGCAGGAGAGGAAAGCCCGACCCTTAAAGGTGAAATCACCAAATTGCTAGACGCCGTGGCCGTGATTGGACACGCTAATCATGAACTGAACATGAGACGGCGAGAACTGATCAAGCCTGACCTGAACAAGCAGTTTGCTGGACTGTGTTCTTCCCATGTTCCCGTAACCGGGTTCTTGTTTGGGGACAATTTGCCCCAACAGTGCAAAGATATCCAACAAACTAATAAAATTGGACAGAAGGTCGGTAGTTTTCCAAGCTTGCGGGCGCCTAACTATTCGTACAAAATGGCCAGAAAGGGCCCATGCACAGAGGCAACTTGTCCAGCCAGAAACGCGGTAGTTTTTTTACACTACCCGCGCAAGAACCGCGGAGGGTCTCGGTGGAACCCCAATCCGCGGACAACAGATCAGACTACATGTACCAAGTAGAGTTGCCTTCAAATTCACAGGTGAGTAGTTGCTTACGATGTAACGTAATTGCAGGTAGATTAGCCAAGTTTGTAACCAAATGGCATACCGTAACTTCGGATAAGTGGATTTTGGATGCGATAGAGCACTACCATATAGAATTTGCCAAACGGCCAATACAGCTGTTCCCACCAAGGAACATTTTGTTTCCCACTAAAGTGACGGACATTATTTCTGAGGAAATCGATAAGCTCCTTAAAAAAGGAGCCATCAGGCATGCACATCATACCTTTGGCGAGTTCCTTTCTAACATCTTTATTCGTGGTTTGTACTCCCAACCCAACAAATCGGGAGGTTGCCAAAGTGATTGGGTATTTTGTCTCATGTGGGATAGCTGTGCCGTATGGCGCATTGTTCAGGAGAACTGTGGAAGCAGATAAGAATACTGCCTTAATTGAAAATGCAAATGATTTTGATGCGAGAATGTCATTGTCTGAACGAGCAAAGGCAGGCCTGAATTGGTGGCTCACACACTTGCAAAATTCTAGAGCCCCCATTCACAGAAATAAACCCGATTTCATTGTGGAAACGGATGCGTCCAACATGGGCTGGGGTGCCCAGTGTAATGGACAATCTTTAGGAGGACAATGGTTCCCTTCTGAAGCCGTTTTGCATATTAACTACTTGGTGCTTAAGTAATGCTTTTTTGCCATTCAATCCCTTTTCAATAAACACAAGGGTATCCATGTGCATCTGAAATCAGACAACACTACCGCAGTATCTTATATTCAATTTTACGGCGGCACTCATTCCGCTCAGCTAAATGAGCTAGCGCGGGAGATTTGGTTGTGGTGTATGGCCAGACAAATTTGGTTATCTGTGTCATACTTGCCTGGGATTGATAATGTACATGCTGACTATGCATCACGGAATTTCCACGATGACATTGAATGGAAATTGAACCCATACATTTTTCGGGCAATTACCGACAGGTTTATGATGTCCAACATTGACATGTTTGCGTCAAGATTGAACTGGCAAATTCAGCCTTACGTATCATGGCAACCTGATCCAGGGGCGTTCCACAGTGACGCATTCACGCTAGACTGGTCAAGCTACCGGGTCTATGCATTCCCACCCTTTTGTTTAATTGGGAAGGTCTTAACTAAGGTTGAATATGATAAGACTGTAGCAATTCTTATTGCCCCGATGTGGCAAACCCAAATGTGGTTCCCTGAGATGCTGAAACTACTGGTGGACACACCAATCATTTTGCCAAAAAGGGCTAATTTAATGTCACTTCCCTCCTCAGGCAGACTTCACCCATGGGGAGACTGTCTGCAACTGATAGCTTGCCTATTGTCAGGGAGACCCTGCGACGTCAGGGAATTACAGAACACGATGCCGACATCATCCTGGCATCCTGGAGGCCGGCTACCAAGGCGGTTTACCGATCAGCACTCCATAAATGGGTTCTGTTCAGTACTCGGAAGGAAATTAATCCAATTCGAGCAACTATAGCAGCGGTTATCGACTGCTTGACTGAAGAGTTCAGGAGAGGCAGCAGTTATAGCTCGCTAAACACTCTTCGCAGTGCCATTTCTGCAGTGCTGACCCCCACAGACGGGTCAACCGCCGGATCTCATCGGCTGATCAGAAGATTTATGACTGGAGTCTACAATCTACGACCCGCCACTCCAAGATACAAATTTACTTGGGACGTTAATATTGTGTTGCACTACCTAAAGGAATTAGGTTCTAACGTTAAATTGTCTTTGAAACAACTGACAATGAAACTTTTCATGCTTATGGCTTTAATTTCAGGGCAAAGGTGTCAAACCATTTCTTTGCTGGACTTAGACCACGTGTCTCTTACGTCCACGACACTCACTTTTGTTGTTACTAAGTTGACCAAAACAAGTAAAGTCGGCAAACAGACGGTTAGAGTGGTCTTATCCAAGTTTCCTCATGATGAGCTGTTATGTGTTGTAAGGACACTTAAACAATACATTATTTCTACCAGATCCTTACGGGGTCAAAAAAAGGTACCTTTTTGTTAGTTATATTTTCCCACATAAACGTGTGGGGTCTGAGACAATTTCTCGCTGGATTAAGAGTACAATGGGTGATGCAGGTATTGACACAGGCCGATTTAAGGCACACAGTACACGATCGGCGGCCTGTAGTGCGGCTTTTTCAAGTGGTGTTCCCATTCAGACCATCCTGAACACTGCCCAATGGGCACGATGTAGCACGTTCGCCAGGTTTTATAACAAGCCTGTTGTTTCTGCGGATCACGAGTTTGCTGATGCCGTTTTGAGTTGTGCAACCAAGTAGGTTGGCACTATAAACAGTCATGTCTGTTGCAGAGCATCAAATAAATTGTTGAAACAAGTTTCCCTTGTGATTCTTTGATGATTTTGTTATTGTCTTTGTTGTTTGTGCTGCCCGTCTCCGTACTCTAAATATCTCAAGTAAGTCCGAAGTGGGAGGGGATGACGAGGTAGAATTCTAAAATTAAACGAAAAAATGAAGTTTGATTGGAATTCTACCGAGTTTATTACCGACACGAAATTTTCACAGAACAATATTACAACACCCATACAAACAATCGAGTTACATACAAAATATTCTTTATTTTAAGTGGAGCATTGTATAACATATATGCGCTTTTAGAATTTGCAAATTGTAATTTAAAATGAGATTAAATATATCGTTGTAATAAGTTTAAAAGTTTATACAAAAATACAAGCCCGAATAAAGAAATAGAAAGAGTTTGTTGCAAGAAAGCAACCAATTCTTGTGAGAAATGTACTTCTTCTGTTAGTATAGTTAGTGTGTGATTTCAACACTTTGTTGCCTTGCTCAACAGAACACGCCAATCGGGAGTCAAGTAGGCGTAGCGGTTTTTTCCTCGCCTTTCACCTCTGTGGACTGGGTTCAAGTCCGGCTCGGTTCACAAGTGGATTGGATTTTCAGTCCCTGCCTGATTCCGTGGGTTTTACCCAGATAATATTACTCTGGGGTTTTCCACCCACCTCTAAAACTGTATCTTCTTCTCATCATCTTTCCATAACAGGTTTCATCAGGCTTGCGAGCTACAGTGCCTTGGTCACTTTTGAGGAATCCTTGGTGTCATTACCAGACATAAATAATAAATAATAATAATATCCTGGAGGCCGGCTACCAAGGCGGTTTACCGATCAGCACTCCATAAATGGGTTCTGTTCAGTACTCGGAAGGAAATTAATCCAATTCGAGCAACTATAGCAGCGGTTATCGACTGCTTGACTGAAGAGTTCAGGAGAGGCAGCAGTTATAGCTCGCTAAACACTCTTCGCAGTGCCATTTCTGCAGTGCTGACCCCCACAGACGGGTCAACCGCCGGATCTCATCGGCTGATCAGAAGATTTATGACTGGAGTCTACAATCTACGACCCGCCACTCCAAGATACAAATTTACTTGGGACGTTAATATTGTGTTGCACTACCTAAAGGAATTAGGTTCTAACGTTAAATTGTCTTTGAAACAACTGACAATGAAACTTTTCATGCTTATGGCTTTAATTTCAGGGCAAAGGTGTCAAACCATTTCTTTGCTGGACTTAGACCACGTGTCTCTTACGTCCACGACACTCACTTTTGTTGTTACTAAGTTGACCAAAACAAGTAAAGTCGGCAAACAGACGGTTAGAGTGGTCTTATCCAAGTTTCCTCATGATGAGCTGTTATGTGTTGTAAGGACACTTAAACAATACATTATTTCTACCAGATCCTTACGGGGTCAAAAAAAGGTACCTTTTTGTTAGTTATATTTTCCCACATAAACGTGTGGGGTCTGAGACAATTTCTCGCTGGATTAAGAGTACAATGGGTGATGCAGGTATTGACACAGGCCGATTTAAGGCACACAGTACACGATCGGCGGCCTGTAGTGCGGCTTTTTCAAGTGGTGTTCCCATTCAGACCATCCTGAACACTGCCCAATGGGCACGATGTAGCACGTTCGCCAGGTTTTATAACAAGCCTGTTGTTTCTGCGGATCACGAGTTTGCTGATGCCGTTTTGAGTTGTGCAACCAAGTAGGTTGGCACTATAAACAGTCATGTCTGTTGCAGAGCATCAAATAAATTGTTGAAACAAGTTTCCCTTGTGATTCTTTGATGATTTTGTTATTGTCTTTGTTGTTTGTGCTGCCCGTCTCCGTACTCTAAATATCTCAAGTAAGTCCGAAGTGGGAGGGGATGACGAGGTAGAATTCTAAAATTAAACGAAAAAATGAAGTTTGATTGGAATTCTACCGAGTTTATTACCGACACGAAATTTTCACAGAACAATATTACAACACCCATACAAACAATCGAGTTACATACAAAATATTCTTTATTTTAAGTGGAGCATTGTATAACATATATGCGCTTTTAGAATTTGCAAATTGTAATTTAAAATGAGATTAAATATATCGTTGTAATAAGTTTAAAAGTTTATACAAAAATACAAGCCCGAATAAAGAAATAGAAAGAGTTTGTTGCAAGAAAGCAACCAATTCTTGTGAGAAATGTACTTCTTCTGTTAGTATAGTTAGTGTGTGATTTCAACACTTTGTTGCCTTGCTCAACAGAACACGCCAATCGGGAGTCAAGTAGGCGTAGCGGTTTTTTCCTCGCCTTTCACCTCTGTGGACTGGGTTCAAGTCCGGCTCGGTTCACAAGTGGATTGGATTTTCAGTCCCTGCCTGATTCCGTGGGTTTTACCCAGATAATATTACTCTGGGGTTTTCCACCCACCTCTAAAACTGTATCTTCTTCTCATCATCTTTCCATAACAGGTTTCATCAGGCTTGCGAGCTACAGTGCCTTGGTCACTTTTGAGGAATCCTTGGTGTCATTACCAGACATAAATAATAAATAATAATAATAATATTAATAATAATAATATTCTTAAAGGTCTCGGCCTGAGCAGATTTTAAATAAACATCCTTCGCGAAGAAGGATTCTTAATTGCCTTTACCACGCACTATCAGAACTGCTGGTGCTCTCTGAAACGTTGCCGAGAAGTCACAGAATTACCAAGGATTTCAAATTTGACCAAAAGTCACTTTTCAATGGGTTTGCGTTTCAGAGCCTGCCTTTTCTGCTAATTAAATGATATACTTGAATGCGAAATGTAAATCTTTCTCCAAATTGTGAGGTTTCTTGGAAGAAAGAAAAATACATTGCGCCATACAATAAACATCTGTCAGTCTACTGTACGTACCACAATACAGGGTGTCCCAGAAAAAAACGGAAAACTGTGTCGGGACCCATTATGTTAAAATTAAACTGGTAATCACTTCAAGATTGAGATATGTGATACAGCCATGTTTGGGCTATCACCATGTAGAACTTGAGCATAATCGGGCTGAAATTGGCAAAAATATGACTAATTGAGAGAGTACTACTTAAAAACAAAAGCAAGGATAACACGCATAGTGGTCAATACACACATAATGTGTATGAAAGAAAGATGAAAATCGGGTTTTGAGGTTGGGTAGTTCAGTCTTAGTTTTTTTTTCACCCAATTTTAGTCGAATTATGCTCAAATTCTATATGGTGATAGCCATGACAGCTTTATCACATATCTGAATCATGAAGTGATAAACAGTTTAATTTTCATATAATAGTTCTCGACACAAGTGTTGCGTTTTTTGGGGGACACCCTGTACAGTATAGATAAACTGATGTTCAAGTAACAGGCCCCTAATTGTTTATAGAGGACATGCAGTCACGTGATCAGGACGCCATTTTGGAAGGCAACGCTGAACGCGTGTCTAATGCACGTACGTACAATGTATACATATAACCCACATGCGTTCGCGTAGCTTGCAAATCAACCGGACGCGCACGCAGAAGTGCTTCATATGCCATTGATCTCCATAATATAGACTGGATAGGACAACGCGCGTTGCTTGTGCACAAATTGCGCGGCAGAACAATGGCGACGCACTACCCTCCTCGTCAACCTATTGCTCGTCGTGAATGAAGTGCCTTGCAGGAATTAGTTTATGTATTTTTTGAATGTTTCCTTTTTTCACATCCTCTTCAGCAAACCATTCAGTTACTCTGGTGTTTTAAAATAACAGGAGGCAACCGTCACTGATATTGATATGCTTACAATAATTGATAGCTTGCCTATTGTCAGGGAGACCCTGCGACGTCAGGGAATTACAGAACACGATGCCGACATCATCCTGGCATCCTGGAGGCCGGCTACCAAGGCGGTTTACCGATCAGCACTCCATAAATGGGTTCTGTTCAGTACTCGGAAGGAAATTAATCCAATTCGAGCAACTATAGCAGCGGTTATCGACTGCTTGACTGAAGAGTTCAGGAGAGGCAGCAGTTATAGCTCGCTAAACACTCTTCGCAGTGCCATTTCTGCAGTGCTGACCCCCACAGACGGGTCAACCGCCGGATCTCATCGGCTGATCAGAAGATTTATGACTGGAGTCTACAATCTACGACCCGCCACTCCAAGATACAAATTTACTTGGGACGTTAATATTGTGTTGCACTACCTAAAGGAATTAGGTTCTAACGTTAAATTGTCTTTGAAACAACTGACAATGAAACTTTTCATGCTTATGGCTTTAATTTCAGGGCAAAGGTGTCAAACCATTTCTTTGCTGGACTTAGACCACGTGTCTCTTACGTCCACGACACTCACTTTTGTTGTTACTAAGTTGACCAAAACAAGTAAAGTCGGCAAACAGACGGTTAGAGTGGTCTTATCCAAGTTTCCTCATGATGAGCTGTTATGTGTTGTAAGGACACTTAAACAATACATTATTTCTACCAGATCCTTACGGGGTCAAAAAAAGGTACCTTTTTGTTAGTTATATTTTCCCACATAAACGTGTGGGGTCTGAGACAATTTCTCGCTGGATTAAGAGTACAATGGGTGATGCAGGTATTGACACAGGCCGATTTAAGGCACACAGTACACGATCGGCGGCCTGTAGTGCGGCTTTTTCAAGTGGTGTTCCCATTCAGACCATCCTGAACACTGCCCAATGGGCACGATGTAGCTCGTTCGCCAGGTTTTATAACAAGCCTGTTGTTTCTGCGGATCACGAGTTTGCTGATGCCGTTTTGAGTTGTGCAACCAAGTAGGTTGGCACTATAAACAGTCATGTCTGTTGCAGAGCATCAAATAAATTGTTGAAACAAGTTTCCCTTGTGATTCTTTGATGATTTTGTTATTGTCTTTGTTGTTTGTGCTGCCCGTCTCCGTACTCTAAATATCTCAAGTAAGTCCGAAGTGGGAGGGGATGACGAGGTAGAATTCTAAAATTAAACGAAAAAATGAAGTTTGATTGGAATTCTACCGAGTTTATTACCGACACGAAATTTTCACAGAACAATATTACAACACCCATACAAACAATCGAGTTACATACAAAATATTCTTTATTTTAAGTGGAGCATTGTATAACATATATGCGCTTTTAGAATTTGCAAATTGTAATTTAAAATGAGATTAAATATATCGTTGTAATAAGTTTAAAAGTTTATACAAAAATACAAGCCCGAATAAAGAAATAGAAAGAGTTTGTTGCAAGAAAGCAACCAATTCTTGTGAGAAATGTACTTCTTCTGTTAGTATAGTTAGTGTGTGATTTCAACACTTTGTTGCCTTGCTCAACAGAACACGCCAATCGGGAGTCAAGTAGGCGTAGCGGTTTTTTCCTCGCCTTTCACCTCTGTGGACTGGGTTCAAGTCCGGCTCGGTTCACAAGTGGATTGGATTTTCAGTCCCTGCCTGATTCCGTGGGTTTTACCCAGATAATATTACTCTGGGGTTTTCCACCCACCTCTAAAACTGTATCTTCTTCTCATCATCTTTCCATAACAGGTTTCATCAGGCTTGCGAGCTACAGTGCCTTGGTCACTTTTGAGGAATCCTTGGTGTCATTACCAGACATAAATAATAAATAATAATAATAATATTAATAATAAAAATATTCTTAAAGGTCTCGGCCTGAGCAGATTTTAAATAAACATCCTTCGCGAAGAAGGATTCTTAATTGCCTTTACCACGCACTATCAGAACTGCTGGTGCTCTCTGAAACGTTGCCGAGAAGTCACAGAATTACCAAGGATTTCAAATTTGACCAAAAGTCACTTTTCAATGGGTTTGCGTTTCAGAGCCTGCCTTTTCTGCTAATTAAATGATATACTTGAATGCGAAATGTAAATCTTTCTCCAAATTGTGAGGTTTCTTGGAAGAAAGAAAAATACATTGCGCCATACAATAAACATCTGTCAGTCTACTGTACGTACCACAATACAGGGTGTCCCAGAAAAAAACGGAAAACTGTGTCGGGACCCATTATGTTAAAATTAAACTGGTAATCACTTCAAGATTGAGATATGTGATACAGCCATGTTTTGGCTATCACCATGTAGAACTTGAGCATAATCGGGCTGAAATTGGCAAAAATATGACTAATTGAGAGAGTACTACTTAAAAACAAAAGCAAGGATAACACGCATAGTGGTCAATACACACATAATGTGTATGAAAGAAAGATGAAAATCGGGTTTTGAGGTTGGGTAGTTCAGTCTTAGTTTTTTTTTCACCCAATTTTAGTCGAATTATGCTCAAATTCTATATGGTGATAGCCATGACAGCTTTATCACATATCTGAATCATGAAGTGATAAACAGTTTAATTTTCATATAATAGTTCTCGACACAAGTGTTGCGTTTTTTGGGGGACACCCTGTATAGTATAGATAAACTGATGTTCAAGTAACAGGCCCCTAATTGTTTATAGAGGACGTGCAGTCACGTGATCAGGACGCCATTTTGGAAGGCAACGCTGAACGCGTGTCTAATGCACGTACGTACAATGTATACATATAACCCACATGCGTTCGCGTAGCTTGCAAATCAACCGGACGCGCACGCAGAAGTGCTTCATATGCCATTGATCTCCATAATATAGACTGGATAGGACAACGCGCGTTGCTTGTGCACAAATTGCGCGGCAGAACAATGGCGACGCACTACCCTCCTCGTCAAACTATTGCTCGTCGTGAATGAAGTGCCTTGCAGGAATTAGTTTATGTATTTTTTGAATTTTTCCTTTTTTCACATCCTCTTCAGCAAACCATTCAGTTACTCTGGTGTTTTAAAATAACAGGAGGCAACCGTCACTGATATTGATATGCTTACAATAATTATATTTTTGTTTTTAGACATTTCATTTCTTAACTTAATTATGATTTGTTTCTATTCTATTTCGAGTTGTAGAAAAATTAATTAATCAGCCCATCGAACCCACTTTTGAATCGGCTTTGTCTACATTTTGGTTCTCTTTATCCTAACTTTTAATGACCAACTTTTAATGAAAAAAAAAACCCGCTGTCTCAGAGAAACATTTTGCATTCATACAAATACGCTGGTACATTTATTGCAAACTGAGAAAAACAAAGCCAATTGTTTGAAGATTAAGAAAAGAAAATTAAGAAAATTAAAACACGTCAATAAGAACGTGTAGGAAAAACAGGAAGTAATGACTTGAAGGAACGAAATTTATGAATGAAACCTGTAAACTTTATACTGTGTTGGGAAATTAGATGATGTCAACTTTGGATTAATGATGAGTAGAAAGTAGTAAGTAGTACGTATTGTTCTTAGTAACTGTTGATGAAACCGGATCCGATATTCCTTCCACTGTTCTATAATGTGATGGGTTTTCGTCAGTATAGTATTATATATTAATATTCTTATAAAGAGGAAAACAACGTTTGATAGAACAAAACTCGTCTTTATTTTTATTGATCATGTTTTGCAATAAGTCATCTTCAAATTCTTCCGTTTGTGATTCCATTCCGTGGGAATAACGTTGTTTCTGCTCCTCGCTTCAATTTCCCTATTTTCCTCCGATCCGTCGTGGAAAGACTCTGGCTCAAGATGACTGGAGCACACTTAGTTGCACTTCGATCGTTGTCCTTAGCTAAAGTTTAGGGTTGACACGTCGGACACGACCGAGTCATTTTCTTTCGTAGAGACTTTTCTTTCTTGAGAGAAAAAAAAAAAAAGGGAGGAAGACCCAGTCAGCATCATAAAGAGATGACCACTACGCACAGGAACACGTACGAACAACACAGATAAAAATATAAGACACTACGTAGGACGTCATAAATTAAGAACGCTTGGCCAACAAGCATTGACGAGTAGCAGCAGTACACAGTATGCAGTACGGTGTAGCCAACAACTTACCTGTGAAATGTTATTCATTTCAAACGTCTCAGTTTGTCATCCCTCTCCGGGCAATCTACGGCTGCGCACACCTTGACCTTTATTGTTTAAGAATTTACCGAATTCATTCTCATAATTACATTTTCTGGCAAAAGCAGACCATTTGAAGAAGAAAAAGATCCCCAATTCTTTGAAACGTCCATTCACATGTGTGCGCACAGAAAAACCACACGTTCGTTTCCTACCCGTTTGACAAAACTCACACGCAGACGCTCATTGGACGCAGTGTCCTATCCAGTCTATATGGAGATCAATGATATGATACGCTGCTGCTGCTGACTGGTACCACAGTCTTATCGGCCATTTTGGACGGCCGCGCATGCACGCACGCGTGCGCGGCCGTCCAAAATGGCCGATAAGCTGTCAAGTGACGTCATGTGCACGCTCTCTAATGTATACCAGTCAGGATCCATTGAGACATGTGTAGATTATTTGTTGTACAAAGTTCAATAGGTTAAAACTAGGAGGTGAACATTTTGCCAAATTGTGTTGTGGTTTTTATGCGCAAACTACTCGTGATAACTATGCTTTATTATTAGCCTTTTAATTAATGGGTTTTTATTTTTGCTTTGAGATTAATGTTTTTGTCCTTTTCGTATGAACAGATTTCTGAATAGATAACATATCTTTTTGTATCATGTGCAAGCTGCGGCTGAAATTTTAACCTATTTACAAATATGATGTCTGAAACGGAATACGCATATAAATAAATGCATTATAGCTTTTCTATACACCGATCTGATGGCGTGACGTACCGTCCGCCATTCCTGTGGTGTCCCTGCCTGCCTTTTGTATGGCAACAATCTATGTCACGCTCCTTCGCACTCTTTACTGCAGGGTTTACGTCCCCTGATACACCGCAGGGCCAATTACATGAATCGCAAGTCGGATTCATGTGTATGCTTTATTTAAGTCTTCTTTTTGTTTTAATTACTAAGACGTTTCCAAGTTCTCGTTTCTGATTTTTTTTTTACGCGAAATGTTTAATCGACCAATGGGAGACTTTTGAGAACCGGTCTTCAAGTCAACAGCGCACGCGCACGCAATTGTGAGCATGCGCGCGCGTTTCTGTGTCTCAATTTTAGATTCGTAACATAATAGCGCCCCCATTTCGGGCAATTTTGTAACCATAATGAATGTGAGGACCAATTCCCTTTTTACTTTTTAGAGGTATAATTATAGATATGTAATTTTGCATATACACGAAACATATGCCACGAACTTGCAAACAAAATAACCAGTTTGATTCCAGTAAATTCCACACTTTCTTGGCACCGTCTGGGTTCTGTTCCTGTTTATGTTTCTATTTCTGTTTTTTGTTTCTGTTTCTGTTTCTGTTTCTGTTTTTTGTTTCTGTTTCTGTTTCTGTTTCTGTTTCTGTTCATGTTCATGTTCATGTTCATATTCATGTTCATGTTCATGTTCATGTTCATGTTTCTGTTTTGTTCATGTTCATGTTTCTGTGTCTGTTTCTGTGTCTGTTTCTGTTTCTGTTTCAATTTCTGTTTCTGTTTCTGTTTCTGTTTCAATTTCTGTTTTTGTTTCTGTTTCTGTTTCTGTTTCTGTTTCTGTTTCTGTTTCTGTTTCTGTTTCTGTTTCTGTTTCTGTTTCTGTTTCTGTTTCTCTATCGGTTTGGTTTGTGTATCGACCTGATGTTGCTTCGAGAGCAGCACGCCGGTTTTTTTTCTGTTTCTGTTTCTGTCAATGTTTCTGTTTCGTTTGTATCGACCTGCTTTTCCTTTCACTTCGAGAAACGTACGCCGCCTAGTTTATTATTTATGCTTCGCTCTCCTCTTGTAAACATCGACAAATGTACACGGTCACTGCATCTACGGGGTCCCTTTTTAGTAGTCACGTTTACATGTACCAAAACACAAGCAATACATAACCCTAACCCGAAGAGAGAAAGCTTGTCTTGTCTTCATTTTTCTTTCAGTTTCTTCTTATGTTCTTTGACATTCCTGTTCTATTTTTGTCAATTGCTATTGAACCGCCGAGGGCTGCTTTCGTCTGTACCACATAAATCATATCCAATGTGAATTCGTCTTTAGTTTTACTGCCTCAGTGGTCCCCGTACTTGCTTGAAATCATTGTACAAGAATTCAACAGCTTTTTGCTTACCAGGCGTTAAACACTTTACATTCTGTCCAATTTCCATCCCAAGGGCCAACGTAACGAGGACATTGTTATTCATCGTTTATTTATAGGCAAGACTTATAGATCGCTGGCTTCGTCATAAGTAACGCAAAGTTGAACTTCAAATTGTCTCGATTTTAAAAGAAACTAATTTGCCAAGATCAACCTGAAACATTCTGTCAGTTCTTTGTTGGGCGATCAAATCTTGAACATTCAAATCCGACCATGATTTCCTCGGCACTTTTGTGTATCTTCACATACTTCGGGATACAAATAACTGCCGGGGCTGCCTTGCTGAATAATTGCAAGCAACGCGCGTTGACAGTCCATGCCGCTGAGAATAGAACTTTGATTGGGTTTGTTTATGCGAACTACACAGTGCGTTCTCATGTCATCTGTGGAAAGGTATGCAACTTGGATGTGACTTGCAAATCATTCAATTACTATAAAGGTAGTAATCTCTGCGAACTGAACAATATGACACGAAAGAATCACTGTAAGTACCTTATCGGATCTCATGGGAGTGTTTACTTTGATGGCGATGAAGACACATATCTCTTATCATTACGTAATGGCTCCATAGATATCGATAGATATCGGTTATAATTCAAGCGGTGTGTATACACTCGACCCAAATGACATCTTTTGTAGCGGCATCCAGGTCTACTGTGACTTGGAATCTGATGGCGGTGAATGGACGGTCTTTCAGAGGCGACGGGACGGCAGTGTGGACTTCTACCGTAACTGGGGTGAGTACCAGTTTGGCTTCGGTAATCTGACCGGTGAGTTCTGGCTTGGCAATGATAACTTAGTGACTCTCACATCTAATGATTCACGAGGAACATGGGAGCTACGAGTTGATTTGGAGGACTGGGAGAACCACAGAGCGTGGGCAAAGTTCGAGAATTTCAAAATATCTCCGGTTATGTACACTCTGAAAATAGGCCAATACGATACAAGTAGCACTGCTGGTGTTTCTCTGTCATATCATAATGGGTATGGGTTCTCAACAAAGGATGTAACGAATGATATAATGTCATGGTCCTGTGCAAGAAGTTATAGAGGCGCATGGTGGTTTAAGGGCTGTTGCGATAGCCATCTGAATGCCAAATACAATGCTAGGAAACCCATACACTGGGATACATGGAAGGGGGGAGATTATTCCCTGAAAGGAACCACCATGAAAATACGTTAAATTCGTAATTGAAACACGCCCCTAAAAAGGATCGAGAAAATAAACAAAAAAAATAATAGATTATTTAGAACATGTGAAAAAATTATTCTTGTATTCGACATGGATATTTTCTTCAGGAAAAAACGCAGTACTCTGCTATGTGAAGAATAGTCCACAACAGACACAGTGTTTGTTCATTCAGAAGAATTAAGGATGATAGTGCACAAATCTAAAAGAAATACAAATATGTTGTACGTTAAATATTTATTATAACTGCTTATTTGTGTACAGAAAAAAATGGATATTAAACTGGAAAGTGGCTTATTTGTTATGCGTTGACTTGACCAAAAAGTGAGAATAATCTGACATTTTGAAGGCAAGCTGACTAAAAAAAAGTACAAAATGTCACTCAGCCATAATATGTTTCATTATTTTAATCCTGTTGTTTCGGACGACTAATAATTAAAAAAACATAAAGTGAACAACATTTGTTTTTTAAATGTAAAATATAACATAAAATAAATGTGTGTACAAGAAATATTCGTATTATTTTGAAAATAAAATATATGTACATGTATATAGCTTCTTTTTTAGTTAATGCACGAAAAGTAGCATTGACTTGTTAACGATTTTAAGATTGCCTTATATAAATAATCAAATATTATTCTAGGGTTGGTCTGCAGGTTTTTCAACAAAAAGGTTTTCATTATTTTTCAGATATTTTTTAAGTTTCGCTTTGGCGTTTTTCCCGTCGTATTTGTATTTTAATATTTACAAATTGATGTTTAAAGATACATTTATAGTTCGGTTGATAGTGGTATCAGTTCGAAACTGTGAAATTGGTTAGACAAGTATAACAAATCTTTTAAATTTCTGAAAAGAGACTGGGCGACTGTATATAAATTATGATACAGAAGTGTAAATCTTCTAATTGTTTTTTTTTTCTTTTTTTTTCGATTGCCTTAGTTTTTGCATTGTCAAGATATTTCTGAAACGTTTGATTCTTAAAGCTATTTGGGTAAATTTTATTCTTGACCAATTGTTATGTTTAAAATTGGTTCAAGACAATAACTAGATTCAGTTCTAAAAAAGAAATTGTGCAAGATAGACAGAAGTAGAGAACCATTTTGATGGCGGAATGAATCTGCTCTATTTAGGTTACGCGAATCCCGCTCCAGTATTTTTTTCTTTGTTCACTGTTCAATGCTTTATTTACATCATAATTTTTTAAAATAGTAGCTTTTACTTCTTGTATTCATTTACGTCGAAAATTGGTGTCAGAATATGAAATAAACGAGTTGTCAAATTAAGTTTAAGCATTTCTCCTGTCGTCTTCTTTCTAGCGTTTCCATGGACATTTTTAAACTAAAAAAAATGGAATATTACTTGTGGAGTTTTTTATCATGTCGTGTCCAACTGACCTTTTTAACAAGTAAATTTCCCAACAATTATTTGATCAAAATATTGCGCCACTAAGAGGAGATATCTCTAATTGATCAGCAATTCTCCAGAATGTTCACTTTCACACGCTAACCTGCCCCTATAACCCAATTTGTAATAACAAATATACTGAAAATTGAACAAAGAAAAATTTACTGGAGCGGGATTCGAACCCCTAAATACCGTACATGCACTCTACCAACTGAGCCATCCAGACCTACGTACTTTGGTGGTGACCCCAATGGTCAATTATTTATGTTCGTTTGTGCGTGGTTTCATGGCTTCAGACTCCCTAACGAACAAACAATTGACTTTTGGAGTCACCGTCAATGTAGGGCTGGATGGCTCAGTTGTACGTAGAGCGCTTGTACGGTATTCATTTAGGAGATCGCCGGTTCGAATCCCGCTCCAGTCAATTTTTCTTTGTTCACTTTCAATGACTTTAGATTCAGTCAGTTTCCCTTGTGGTTATTTGAGGTTTATTATAATAATTATATTGATTAAGGATGCGTACTATTACACCTTTTAAATTGTATTTATCCTTCCACGATAAACCTTACAGCACTGGTAGCTCCCACATGGAAGTTTTCACAATACATGTACAAATACGTACTTACGAAGTTAATAGCTATTGCGTGGAATACTTAAGGGTAGTATCATACTTTGGTGAGACACCAAAACAGAAATGTTCACAGATTTATGTATAACTTACAGGGTATGAAGAGGGTGGTGATAGAAACATACCGTTAAAATTCTTCGGTGTATTTATCCAGAAATTAGTTAAACAACGACCGAAAATCTTTTTGATCTTTTATAAAAGATCAAAAATAAAAGAGGAAAGACTTACGAAATAATGTGGCCGTTTTTCACTGTTTTCTCAAAAAGTGGGCACCGTAAGGAAACTGAAATTTTCACAGATGATTGTATCGTCCTTGATAGTATGCCCATGAATCTGTATTTCTTTTTCAAAAAAAACAATGTATGGTACTACCTTTAAAGATTTACTGTAATCAAAACATATATGAAGTTAAATACATCTGCATTGTTATAAAACTCAACATGTCTATCATTGTTCGTGCTGAAAATATTGTATATAGAAAACGGAGGTATTTTCGGCCCATAATTTAGCACCCCACTTTTCGCGACGAAAAGCCTTGTTTACGTCACATGCAGAACGCCACGCAGTATACTATGTGGCGAGCCTATACTAGTTCTGTATGTGACGTCACTTGAATTTGTTGCGTGGATCGGTTCCAAGGAGGACTTTTTTGGGGGCGGGGCATGCATGTACTGATTTTGTAACTTTTTGGTCAAAAGTAAGCACTTACATAAACATATAAATTTATATAATGACCAAATATGGTCATTAATTATGTATTAAGCAATTATTGTAAAGCACTTCCACCCCTTTCCCAATTTTGATTACAGTAATCCTTTAAATCCGTTAAATGCTGCAGTGGCCCGACCACCAATACACATTTCTTGTATTGTGATAGCAATTCAATTTGACAGAATGGAGGGTTTAGTCCACTGCTGAAAGGTGGCTCAAGAAGGCAGCTCAACAATTCAAGAATCACACCAGGATCACTCACAGCTTATTGGTTACATTGATTAATAAATTGCTCATTGATTTATTAGTTGACGTAGACAGATTCCCTATAAAACCATTCTCTATGAAGATATTAATAAGAACTAGACTTTGTGGTTGTGGGAACAACCACTAGGTGTTCGGGGTCTCATTTCGTACTGGAACTGTTATGAGAATGTCTGTTGGAACGCATGTGTGGCATATTGAAATACACTTAAACTGTGTGACGGAGCAAATACTGATCATGCTGAGTGCAGTGTATTCGTATTATGTACACTGACTGATAGCGTATAGACAATGGTGTCACCTTTAAATAATGTAAAATTGCCCGGACGATAACTTCCGGTTAGTTCATCACAAACAACTGAAAATTTGCAAAAATTATCGTATGCGTACGATGTAAACAATTTGCAATTTGCACTGATGTACGTCATGTAATTACCGAATAAACAATATTTGAATAATTACATCATGTTTCCTTTTAAAAACACATTACTTCTGGTTGAATGACGGCACAGATTTTAAACTTCACACACATGTCAAGGTGCACTAGTGCTTCACACTAACTAAATTTGGCGGAAATCCGGTGTTTACTTTTGGATTACGTAATCACTGTATATCTTTAATCCACCGTAGAGGGCGCTATACAGTGTGTATGACGTCATCGTTTATATTTTCTGAAAGCCCTAGACCTACTCTATCTTTTACCCAAAGAGGTTTTATGAGCCCAAATCCTTTCGTTTTCGAGTTATTTTGAGTCAAATTTCAACATCCGGTAACACCGGGAGTGAAGGTCATTTGTACACAACACTAAATATGTTAATTGTTGAGATTCACGTGTTCAGTAACATATGTCAATATAAAAATCGTAGGTCATGTGGTTCTCAACTTATAAAGCACCAAAGTAATCATGACGTCAATCTTCTAAATACAACTTTACATCATGACCGAAGTTCCCACCAAGTTTCATGTCGATATCTTGTAACTGTCATATAGAAGTCCTGCTGACAAGTTTGGGAAGAAGAAAAATGAAAAAAACTAGACATTGTGATTGTGGTAACAACCACTATGTGTTCGGTGTCTCATTTCGTAGTGGAACTGTTATATGAATGTATGTTGGAATATATGTGATCAATCATCCCTCATATGATGGCATATTGAAACACATGTACACATAAACTGCGTGACTGTACAAATACTTTGATCATGTTGATTGCTTATTTGTACCGTACATTGACTGACTGATTATAGGAAATGGCGTCACCTTTAAATATATATAATATTGTCTGGACAATATTTTTAAATATGATGTAAATATGTTGCAGTTTTATTTTGTTTCATTAAGACATATGGTTTAAAAGTGACCTTATCTCAACGTAAAAAACCCTTAATTTTAGCCCATAGATTTAGTTGCAGTGTTTATGGAACACATTGTCATTTGACAAAATGATGTTCAATACTCCGCAACCTAAATCGATAGCATTTCGATTAAGATTTGATGCTGGTATTAAATGATATATAATAAGATTTACGTGCAAATATCTATGGCAAGATGTAAACAACTAAACAAAGTTTTGAGTCACGCAATTGGACATTACATGTGCATGTACATGTATGTTCTACACAATGAATTATTTACGTATATATAGTGTATGGGAAATAGAGTCAATCGATCATCATATTTTTGTGTAAAAGACCATCTTTTCACGTAACACATGTACACGTATGTGTACAAAGTTAACAGGCTAATGTGAGAAATATTAAAAAATTCATATAAAATCAAGATATGCCGTAAATGTTCACTTTACATCTACGATGTGAGAACTTTGTCTGGGCCTTTGTATGGTTAAAATTGATTGTTTAAAAGTGTCTGTGTTGAGGCTATTATGTGTTTCCACTGAGACAACATAAATGAAGCACATTCCAATCACCTTGCAGTGACTGCCATCTGGTACTAATAAGAGTCTCTTGTAATCACATCAGCACTGAAGCAAGCAATTAGTTAATGATACCTTAAGTGGTTAAGTAAACAAATTGATTTGAAAGATCTGATAAGAAGTTATATACCATTATATACCATGGAGGTATATATACATGGCATCACCTTTAAATATATATAACATTGTCTGGACAATAACTTCCAGTTAATTCATCACAAGTAACTGAACATTTACAGGCGTCATTGAATGCATACGATGTAAATATTTTGCAGTTTTCACTGATGTACGTCTTGTAAATACTGAATAAACAGTATTTGAATAATTACGTCATTTTCCCTTTAAAAGCGCATAACTTCCGGTTGAATGACGTCACAAATTTCAAACCTCACAAACATGTCAAAGTGCATTAGTGCTTCACACCTACTAAATTTGGCGGAAATTCATTGTTTACTTTTGAATTAAAAATCACTGTATATCTTTAATCAACCGTAGAGGGCGCTATATAGCCCGCATGACGTCATCGTTTATATTTTATGAAAGGCCAAGACCTACTCTATCTTTTAGCTTGGTAGGTTTTATGTGCCCAAATCCTTCCGTTTTTGAGATATTTTGATTCAAACTTCAACTTTCGGTAACACCGGAAGTAGAGGTCATTTGTACACAACATTAAATATATTTATTGTTGAGATCAACGTGATGAGTAACATATGTGAATATCAAAATCGTAGGTCATGTGGTTCTTAAGTTATAGAGCACCAAAGTTTTTCCTAAAAACGCGTGTAATTTGATACCCGATGACGTAATCATGACGTCAATCTTCTAAATACAACTTGGCATCATGACCGAAGTTCCCACTAAGTTTCAAGTCAATATCTTGTAACTGTCATGTAGAAGTCCTGCAGACAAGTTTGGGAAGAGAAAAAATTGAAACTAGACATTGTGGTTGTGGGAACAACCACTAGGTGTTCGGGTCTTATTTCGTAGTTGAACTGTTAAAATGTGAACATGTTGGAACGTATGTGATCAATCGTCCCTCATATAATGGCATTTCGAAATACATGTACGCTTAAACTGCGTGACTGAACAATACTGATCATACTGATTGCTGTATTCGTACACTGACTGATAGAGTATAGAAAATTGCGTCACCTTTAAATATACATAACATTGGCTGGACAATAACTTCCGGTCAGTTCATCACAGCTAGCTGAACATTTACAGAAGTCATTGAATGCATACGATGTATATATTTTACAATTTTCACCGATGTACGTCATGTACATGTAATTACTGAGTAAACAGTATTTGAATAATTACATAATTTTCCCTTTAAATGAGCATAACTTCCGGTTGGATGACGTCACAGATTTGAAACTTCACATACATGTCAAAGGTCATTTGTGCTTTGCACCCACTAAATTTGACAGAAATCCATTGATTACTTTCGGATTACGTAATCACTGTATATCTTTAACCAACCGTAGAGGGCGCTATATAGCTCGCATGACGTCATCGTTTATATTTTCTGAAAGCTCTAGACTTTTTCTATCTTTCATCTAAATATATTTTATGTGCCAAAATCCTTCCGTTTTCGAGTTATTTTGAGTCAAACCTCAACTTCCGGTTACACCGGAAGTGGAGGTCATTTGTACACAACATTGAATATATTAATTGTTGACATTTACGTGTTGAGTAACATATGTCAATCTCAAAATCATAGGTCATGTGGTTCTCAAGTTATAAAGCACCAAAGTTTTTCCTAAAAACGCGTGTAATTTGATACCCGATGACGTCATCATGACGTCAATCTTCTAAATACAACTTGACATCATGACCAAAGTTCCCACCAAGTTTCATGTCATTATCTTGTACCTGTGACCAAGAAGTCCTGCGGAAAAATTTGGGAAGAAAAAAATAAAAAGTAAAAAAAAAAAAAAAAACTCGAACAATAACAATAGGTGTTCGGCTTGAACCCGAACACCTAACTAGAAATTGTGTCTGTTAAAAACAGAACACAAGGCTTTTCCGTTTTATAGAAAAGTCAACATAACCTTATACACACAAAGACATTTGATTAAGATCTTAAGTTTTATACTTTTGAAGTATGCACCTTTAATCATGTACACTCACGTGACTTGGTCATATTTCTGTCACAAAGAAAGACCTTGCCTAACATTGACTTTTGGCGAAAGAATCATGATCTTAGCCCTTACAACTTTTAAATCAGAAGCTACTTCCTGTTTGACCGGAAGTAGAGGTCGTAGAGGTCAAGCAATGTATCACAAATGAAAGACCTTGCCTAACATTGTCTATTGGTGAAAGAATCATGATCATACCTCTTACCACTTTTAAATAAGGAGCTACTTCCTGTTTGACCGGAAGTAGAGGTCACAGGGGTCAACCAATGTATCACAAAGAAAGACAATGCGTAACATTCACTTTTGGTGAAAGAATCATGATCCTAGCTCTTACCACTTTTAAATGAGGAGCAACTTCCTGTTTGACCGGAAGTAGAGGTCACAAAGGTCAAGCAATGTGTCACAAAGAAAGACCCTGCCTAACAATCACTTTTGGTGAAAGAATCAACTTAATATCTCCAACCGTTGATTTTTTAAGATTTTGATTATTAAATTCAAATCGCTTGTCACATGACACCCGATGACGTCATGATGACGAAAAGTTTCGGGAGACAACTACCCTATATGGACTTCCTTCAGACCAAGTTTGGTTAAGATCGGCTGTTAGAAAACTACCAAAGTGCCGCAGACAAAATTTGTGTACAAAGTCTATACGAATTGAGGAGAAGAAGAAGAAAAAAAAAAAAAAACAGAACAAAAGCAATACCTTTTCCGATTGAAATCGGAAAAGCCAAAAAACTAGAGGTTGTGTCTGTTGAAAACAGAACACATGGCTTTTCCGCATATGATGTAAAATATTTCTCAAATTAAATTCACATCGCTGATTTTGTTTGATTAAGACATAATGGTTTCAATTTAGAAAACTTTTAAAAGTATTAACCATTTACTTGCAGGGTTTGAGCCCCTGATTGAAGACATTGTCATTGCAATAGACATAAAAACATCATGATGCGAAGCCAATCGCGAATACAAAATCATAAGCGAATACAAAATATTTTTTTGTATTCACAAATGAATTATATCGTCTTCGAAAAATGATTTCATGAAGATGATATCATTTGAAAATATAAAATCATTTGCGAATATAAAATCATTTGCGAATATGAAATCATTTAGTGAATGCTGAACTTCAGTCTTCTACTGATTGCCACATATAGAACAAGAGAAGATATGCCTACAAAGGCTAGGGGAAAGGACGTGACTTTAATTTGCTCATATGTAAAACGTCAAATCGCGACTTGAAAAAAAAAAACCAAAGTCTATGGATCATTGCAGTTTTTCCATATACAACTATTCCCAAGTATTAAGTTGCACATGTATAAGCTTAACACGATCCATAAAATGACGTACAATACTCCGCAGTATTCCTATTAAGATGTTGGTGCTGGTATTTAATATAAAAGACTTTCCGTTTTCCCAGATTTCAATAAAAGATGATAGGCGGTGTACAAAATAATAATACTAACGCCAGCACAGAATCTCGTTTTAATCAAAAGAGGGCGCCATTCAAAACCGTGCACTCGGAACACTGAATCATGCATTTAATACTAAAAACGGTATAAGTAGATTGCTGCGCGTGCGTAGTTGTCTTGTCAAAATCAGCATTTACGTTGCTAACTTAACTATGACATAAGAAGTAAATGAAACAACGGCATATATAATCCAGGCAATCAACCACCCAAGCGCGCCTTGCATTTATGTTGTTTAAATCGTATGTTTTATTTAATGACCAATATTTTCACGTACACAGAGCAACCCTACATCAATAGAATTTCGATTTCGGTATTTAATGATATATAAAAAGACTAACGTGCAAAATGTGTATGGCAAGATGTAAACGAAGTTTTGAGTCACGCACTCGGACATTACATGTACATGTACACCCACATGTATGTCATACACAGTGAAATAGGTATGTAGGCCTACATGTACAGTGAATGGGGAATTGAGCGTCATATGTTTTGTACATGACCATATTTTCACGTAATCTGTGACCATGTCTCACAATGTAGAAATTGGTTTAACCCATATTTTAGTTGTAGGGTTATAATAGAGCCCATGTCATTCAGTTGGACATACGATGACATCTATGATGACGTTGGAGAACCTGAGTGCTTTTGAGGATACATCATTATGCAAATGACACGAAATCATTTTGCGTATACAAAATTATAAGCGTATATACATTATCATTAGCGAATACAACATAATTAGCCAATACAAAATCATTTGCGAAAACAGATTCATTTGAAAATAGAAAATCATTAGCGAATACAAAATCATTTGCGAATACAAAATCATTTAATGCAACTACGTAATCATTTTGCGTATTCATTTGTGGAAGGCGATATCATTTGCTAATACGCAAAATGATTTTGTATTCGTTATAATGATGATCTTCTTAGACTTTCTTGAAGGCGATATATGATGCGAATACAAAATCATTTGCGAATACGAATATGCGAATACAAAATCATTTACGAATACAAAATCATTTTGCGTAATCGCATATCGTCTACGACAAATGATTGCGTGAAGACGATATCTTTTGTAAATACGAAATTATTTGCGAATACAAATCATTTGGAGAACATGATTGCATGAAACATATTTGCTTCCATAATGAAATTCAGTCTTAAACTGATTGCCACGTATAGAAAAAGCCGCCTACAAAGTTCAGGGCAAAGGACGTGACATTTACTTGTTTCATGTGTAAAACTGTGCTGACCAAATTGCCACGTACAAAAAGCCAAACTCGATGGATCATTTCAGTTTTCCATCTAACTCTTCCCAAGTATTATAGTTCGATACTTAACACGACCCATCAATAGCATTTCGCTTAAGATTTGACGCGGGTATTTAATGATATATAGAAGGACTTACGTGCAAACTATGGCAAGTTGTAAACGACGTTTTGTGTCACGCAATCGGACATGTGCATTGTATGTACACTGTACATAGTGTATGGGAAATTGATCGAGCTTCATGCTTTGTACAACGACCATGTAACGTTTCGGGAGACAACTACCCTATATGGACTTCATTCAGACCAAGTTTGGTTAAGATCGGCTGTTTTAAAGTAACCAAAGTGCCGCGGAGAAAAATCTGTGTACAAAGTCTATGGGCCACAGAACAAACTCAAATACAATACTAGAGTTTATGGCTGTTGAAAACAGCACATAAGGCTTTTCCGCATATGATATAAATTACTTATCAATAAGAATGTTGTCACTAAAAACGAATTTCCCTAACATTGTTTGCCTTTTGGTAAAATAATTATGATCATAGCTCTAACCACTTTTAAATGAGGAGCTACTTCCTGTTTGACCGGAAGTAGAGGTCACAGAGATCAAGCAATGTAACACAAGTGAAAGACCTTCCCTAATTACATTGACTTTTGGTGAAAGAATCATGATCAAAGCTCTTACCACTTTTAAATGAGGAGCTACTTCCTGTTTGACCGAAAGTAGAGGTCACAGAGGTCAAGCAATGTGTCACAAATGAAAGACCTTGCCTTACATTGTCTTTTGGTGAAAGAATCATAATCATAGCTCTTTTTTAAATGAGGAGCTACTTCCTGTTTGACCGGAAGTAGAGGTCACAGAGGTCAAGCAATGTGTCACAAAAGAAAGACATTGCCTAACATTGTCTATAGGTGAAAGAATCATGATCATACCCTATAACAACTTTACATGGACCAAGTGTGGTTAAGATTGACTGCTTAAAATTGACCAAAGTGGGTGTCCGACCACAACCTGTGCAAAGTCTATGGGCCTTGACGACAAGAAAAAGAAGAGGAAGACAAACTAAAAAAATAAGAACAAAAATAAAGGCTTTTCGCTGACGCGAAAACGCTGACTGATTTCGTATTCACAAAGTGCGCATGCTTCCTGACATTTCGGTTGGGGTCACATCGGACCTGTCCACGACAACGTACAGAGCAATATGTCGTGACTGTATGCAATTTGTATTTGCAAACTTTCTAGCCATCACAAATGCATCATACATGTATATCGTATGTTTTGTTTACAACCAATTTCGTTACAAAGTGAGATTCATCTGTTTTCACTCTGCATGGTTGGCACCCCATACTTTTCTCTTATCGTCATTGGCAACATCTCGGACCCTGAGGGCGTTGCATTGGAAAAAATGATTATTTTATTCGTAAGTTATTTTACCGGTCTGTAAGAGATACTTATTTCCATTTTTAGACATTTTCGAACGAATTAAGGATTTTTGTCGTTTTTAACGGTCTCTTCTTTCAGTTAATCTTTTGAGGTAATTAATTAAGAGATATATTTTGACATTTTAATATCGCTGTTGATAATGTGTCTGTCCGTCCTCCATATTTCTAGTAATGATGTTAACAATGATTTTCCACTCACGCAGAAGTCTTTTTCGATTTACCAAATGGGTGAAATTGATAATCTTTATACATTCATAATTAATTTGAACATGTGATGAAAGAAAGCTGCTAACGAATGGAACTCATATTTCCAATAATTTTTGGCAAACTGTTTGATATAACCTAAACCACGGACGTATATAAAAAAAATCTGGACTTGCAATGATTTTGTATCAACTGAAGCCACCGGCGACCATCTTACCGTACCAGATACAATGCGGTAATTATTGTTGTCAGGCGGACTGAACTAACAATGGTGAGCTCGTCTTTGTATTACCTTTGTATTTGGCCCTCCAAGACGGATGCTTGTGGCTTCAGTGACAATGTGGGCTTATAGGGAGTATTGCCAGTCCAGGTTTTTTATTATGACCTCCGTGACCTAAACGCACTTCCATTTCGAGCGTTTCACATTAGTACGCCACCATGAGTCTGCAACGCGTTGGCCAATTTGTCGACAAACTGCGCATCTTCCCACATGCGCATTTCCGCGCATTGTGATTGGCCAACGCCTTGCAAACTCATGGTGGCGCACTATTGTCAATCGCCCGTATTCTTAAACGTCACACGTTTCAAAACAACTAATACACACTTTATGTTTCAACCACTTCATGTTTCAAAGATAAAACAATTAAGTACATAATATTTGATTTTGTTCATGATGTGCTGACATTCAGTTTTCGATTGCGTAACGACATCTTCTATATAAAACGTAAAAATAGAGTGCAAGCAAACATACCTTCAAGAAAAAGAAATCGTTTTGATCGGGATTAGTGATTCCATTTTGTAAGAGCTAATAATTGTTTAAGTGAACAAATTGAACCTTTGTTCTACGTTTCTAAATTTTAAGAAAAATGTTGAATATGAAAATTAAGGTAGGCTTGCGGTGACACCATGTAATCTCTTCTTTGAGAGTGTGTGTGTCCTCTCCTGAGGACGAACAGAGCACTCTGTTCGGAACGTCGAGTTAATACCAACGGTTCTTCTCAGAACCACACACTCTCATAGAAGAGATTACATGGTGTCATCGCAAACCTACCTTCTTTTAGTACTTCCACCATGCATAGCTTCAAGTCTTATTTATGTTTAATATTAATTATGTGTTACAGACTCAATCTAAAAGTGTGAACGAATATAGGCTATACATGTATTTCGTTGTCTACAACAATTAATTTCGTAAGACTCATATGATTGTTTCAAATATTAAATTATAATAAAAAGTATCATTAAACGGAGGAGGAAAATGTATTATTGATACAATTATAACTATTATTTGTTACAATTCGCAAGATTATGTGTTGTGAGGTAATAATGAAGTTTTAAGCGAACAATTAGAACCTTCTTTCTACTTGTATGAATGTTAAGATTGATGTTGAATATTTATTATGTTACAGTCTAAATCTAACAATATTGAACATAACAAGAATAAAGGATATATATATCATCGTCTACAATAATACAATTTCCAATCAAAGAGCTATAGCTCCATGTTCAAACTTACTTCTTTTGGCACGCATGCCACAATTTTAACTGCCCACAAAATCCGCTTATTTCTTTCTTTCAGTACCGTTAAAATAGTTCAGCCTGAAATGCTGTATTTATCCAGAAATTTGTAAAACAAGGACTGAAAACAGTTTTGATCTCGAGGTGAGATCAAAACTCCTGTGAATAGATTTTCTACAGTTTCCGATGATGGTATGAGCTGAATATTTCACAGGCTTGTTTTTTCCCCATGCCTTATCAAAGTATTAACAGTCTGCGGCTGTTCTGTCGCCTGTCAGAACAGCCACAAACGTATTTCATAAAAACTAAACCTGCGTTTACTTTCTAAACGCCACGCGTTTCACATAACCGATACACACTTAAAAGTATGCTTAAATAGTTGAGTACACAATATTTGAACTAAGTGCTGACTAACAGAAAGGAGCGTTTTGGATTGCGTAACGAAAATGTGTAGAAAGCTGGAAAATTTAGAGCAAAGCAATTTCATAACTTCAAGAAAAAATCCTTCATATCGGTATTAATGATTTAGGTTTTTAAGAGCTAATAATTATGTTTTAAGTGAACAATTTGAACCATTGTTCTACGTTTATGAATTTTAAGAATGATGTTGAATATAAATTATGTTACAGACTAAATCTAACAATTGGACATAATAAGAATAATGGGTATATTTCATGGTCTACAATAATCAATTTTGAAACACTGAGATGATTGTTTAAAATATTAAATTAACACAAAAAGTTAAACGGAGAATGAACATTTATTATCATTATAGCTGTAATTTATTACAATTCGCAAGATTATGTGTCGTGCACTGAACGTGAGCTTAACAAGCGGAAAACATGTATCGAACAAGTTTGACCTTTCTTTAGAGATGATATAAATGGCCTAGAAACATCAAATTCTAGGTAAATAATACGTATTAGTAATTATAATTTCAAACTAACTTCTGTTGCCATGCTTACCACAATCATAAATGCTCACAGACTCCTCTATTTGAGTTCTTGAAGTACCAATAGCTTGCTTAACGTATTTTTTCAAGCCTTTACGATAGCTTGTATAGTCTCAGATGAAAACCGTTCAACGCTGTGATGAAATTGGCACATTTGCTGAGAAGTGTTGGGGATTTTGAATAGAACGTCTTCACAACTTTGTGAAAGGCTTATGCTGTGGTGCCCTCTTAACTTTGAAGGCCCTTGACCTAGTGTACCTCATAGTGCCGGTGTAACTAGCTCAACTGACCAGCGTCCCTGGCTGTCCAGATGACCTGGACACGCATGTTGTGTGACATTGGGCAAATTTGCTCTGGATAACCTATCCCTTGAGACCGGTGCCAGAAACAACGGACAGCGTTGTTCCAGAGGACTTTGCCTTCATCTCGGTTGAATTGCCTGATTTTTCTTGGCGACGTGCGGTCATGGCGGTGTAGAATGTATACAGGTATGGATTGAGAGCTGAATTGATGGGCAGGATGAAGACGACAGTCCAGGCGTACATGTCTGGACCGATGTCTACAATTCCTGTCTGAGACAGAATCCCCATGATGATGACCGGCATCCAGCATGCGAAGTCAGTGCCGACTATCATAGCCATCTTGATGGCCATCTTGATCTCTCGGTCGCGGTGTGATGAGGTCTTGACCTTGCTGACAGTTTGTTTGACCTTAACAGCGATGCCGATGTAGCAGCAGAAGACCGTCAGGAAGCAGATCAGGTTGACTCCGAGGAACAGGACGATGGAGTAGATCCAAGCTGGCTGCTTTTCCTGAGCAACTGGGATGGACACCGTCTCCCCTCCCAGCGGGTTCCCGATCTGGCTCTCCTGCACGATGTAGCTCGTCGATTCGGTGATCAAGGGTAGGCCGATGCAGACATCAGAGAGGCCGTAGACTTTGGAGTCGGACCCCACGAAGACGGTGGGACCAGCGCTGAGACCGAAAGCGCACACCCAAATGAGGCCCACTGACACCTTCGCTGATGTCTCCTCAATCCTGATGCGGCTGAAAGGGAACACGATGGACAAGAAGCTGTCCAGGCTGATCAGAGTCACAAAGAAGACAGACGCCTCACTAGACATCACCGAAATGACCCCAGCTACCTTGCAAGTCACACTGGACCTCCACTCGTTGGCCACTCTTGAATAATCCTCGCCGAAGTGCAAATCAGCGCCGGCAATGATCAGCATGTACACCCCCATCATGAAGTCCGAAATTGCCAGGTTGGCCACGAAGAACGCGTGGGTCTTCTTCGTGCGTTTCTCCTTGCCCATGAGGCGCCAAATGATGGCCACGGTGTTACCGATAAGGGCGCTAAGACCCAGGATCCACATGGAGACTCGAAGGAAGTGGTTGCGCATGAGGCTACCGCAGAGGTTCAGAGGCGGCTGCAGCTCCGTGGTTTGATATTTGCTGATGTCGAAGCCCGTGATCGATGACACAAACTTACAGCACAAACGATAATCGTCAACGTACCTACATGTAAAAGCCAAAAGATGATTAATAAATGGTGCGATCTTACGACATGCATCTTGAAGGCAACACACTGTACGTCCTGCCACAGGAATATAAACCCAAGCCGCAAAGAGTGTTTACTAAGAATAATTCCCAAATGTTGGTATTCTGCTTGGCCTTTTGATCAAGTCATTGGTCATAGTCGATTAACACCCCTCTATTAATAAACTTACAGCATTTCCAAGCTGATGAAATCATCCAATGCATTGTCCTTGACGAGAACCGGTGAATCGGTTGAACTTGAAGCGCTACCTCTGATCAGAACCCTGACGATGAAAACAAACAAACAAATTAGTATTTCAGAACAAGTTTGATGGTGCACCACCTCTGTGGTTTTGTGCTGTACATAACGGATAACCGAGCCTCTCCTGGCGTTTGAGAAAATGTCGGCAGCTTAAGGGAGAGTGGACTAAGGTTCAAGCCACGTGAACTCAATGAAAAGTCGAAATTAAGGCAGTGTTAATAATTATGAAGAGTTCGTAGGGTAGGGGTGCACCCCACTAAATAGTTACAAAAATGTATGCGCCGAGCTGATTATCATAATTCCGCGTACCCTAATTTTTGTTTACATTGCAATTTGTTTATTTATTTTTTTTGGGGGGAGAGTCGTCCAATTAATAAATTGTGTAATTATGACGGGTTATCCCAAATCTTGGGGTTCAGGGCTTCAGCCTGTTGTGGAGACTTCAGACATTTCGGTTTAAAATCTGGCTCTACATTTTTTTTTACGTGGAGGGTTGAGTCATGAAAACTGGTAGCAAGTCGATTACGGAAAAAAGGGCATTTCTGGGGTGTTTTTTTTTCTTGGGGCATCAAAGGCGCAGGCTCGTCAAAAAATAGAGCAAAGTTTACAACAGCGCCCTCTGTTGTTTTATCGATGTTGTTTATGCTGTTCTGGGAAGGTTCGTTACACCCTCTGTTGTCGTGGCACACACGTGTAGCGGTGAGTACACGCTCTGTATAATTAAGTATTTGACAGCTGTCATCGTGATGGAGTCTTCCGCGGATCCGGAGGCGGAGGTTGCCCCATATGCTGGGGAACCTGTTACTTGTTCGTGTAAAAACACATGTCAGAGAGGAAAGCTAGGGTCACGGGGAGCTTGCCCTTGCAAAAGTGTTGCCCAAAAATGTACAGTTGCTTGCAAATGTGGCACGAAGAAAAGAAAGTGCAGCAATAAAAACCAAGTAAGCATGAACCTTATTTTTTTTCCTATTTGTACCCTATTGAAATTAAATCACTCATTAAATCACTATGTTTTTATAATATGAGATTTTTTGATCAAAGGTTTGCCAAGTTGCCAATATAATTTTGGAATAAATATAAAAGTTGTATATTTCGTACACTGGAAAATAAATTAACAGGAGTCTATTGTGAAGTGAACACATGAAAACTTTACATATATTATGAAATTTTTTTTTTTCAGGATTCGGACTCGGAGACAACAGCAGACGAGAGTGAGACTGAGCCCAACAGACAAATACATACATCGGTTGCTGTACAAGAAACGAATACAAGAGAAGACGAGATCAAGGTACCAATACTTGTCAATGTTTATTAGAGTATGACACAAATTAATATTACTGAATAATGCACCAAACCTCCTCCCCCCCCCAAAAAAAAATCCTTTTTCGATACCAGTTCGATACCATGTAATATTTTTTCTCAAAAGACCTTTACACACGACAATAAAAAACTCGCAACCATTGAGAAATTCTCCCATAGGTCTAGACCTTGGTCAAAATCTCTCAAGGATTCACAAGGGACATCGGTCACTCTCGAGCATTGGTGTCCTTTCACACGATGACACTCTTGTAAGATTTCGCAAGCATGAAATAATTTCTCAATGGTTTAGCATCATGTGAAAAGGCCTGAACACACGATTGTTTGTGGACTCTTTCAGAAATACATCAAAGATTTGCCAAGACAGGAGCTCGAGAATGTAACAGCAGAATTGTTTAGACGACAGCCTGCAGCGTATGCTGACTTCATCCTGCAGCCAACGCCCCAAGATGCTGAACCGCCAAGCTCCCCACAAGGAGATTTACCGGGATGGTGTCGCTGCCACAATTGCAGGCCAATGCCAACACCGAATGAATATAAGTGCTGCACCAGAAGGCAGAATACGTGCATAACCCACACCAGGCTTTTTGCCCAGCTTGTTCTCAACGCTCATGTGCTTGATGTTGCCATGAACTACAGGGCCGACTTGCTTGCTGCGGTGCAAAACCGTGATAATGATGGATTTCGGCATGCTGCATATAGGCAATATATTCTCTGGCAACATGGACGACTAGGTGCTGGAAACCGTAGGATTATCCCTTCATGTGTTGTTTGGGCAATACGGGATAGATTTCCATCACCAAATGGTGTTTACACTGGGTTCAGAGCTGGAAGGTTTTAATTGTATCTAATATGCCATCAAAAAGTGAACAAAGAAACATTGACTGGAGCGGGATTCGAACCGGCGACCTCCTGAATACTGTACAGGGCAGGCGCTCTACCGACTAAGCTATCCCGCCCTACGTTGGTGGTGACCCCAATAGTCAATTATCTTTGTACATTTGGCAGTCAGTCGTTTCTCTTCTGGCCTCCAAATTAACACAGACTATTGACTTTTGGGGTCACCATCAACGTGGGGCTGGATGGCTCAGTTGGTAGAGCGCCTGTAGGGTATTCAGGAGGTTGCCGGTTCAAATACCGCTCCAGTCAATTTTTCTTTGTTCACTTTTCTAAGACTTTAAATTCAGTCACTTTCCCTTGTTGTTATTTGATGAAAATATGCCAATGCTTTGTTTTTTAAAGGGTTCATGCAGTGCTTTTTTCAGTCATGTTATTTTATTGCCCTCATACAGAGAATGTAATGACAGATAATGAATGGAAAGTCTTATTTTGGTTTCAAACCAGTATTTGGTTTTCCTTTGAATGGCTATACAAAATGGGGGATTTTCATGCTTGCTCATGTAGGGAACCAACAGCATAAATCTGAAAAAAAGGCAAACTTGACCCCAAAAAATGGTTTGGCAAAACAAATTACACCACCAGTTGAGTGAAAGGAACATTTTCGGCAAAACAAAACCTATTTGGGGGGAAAAGGTCTGTCAGGAAACCTATAAAACAACCACAACTTTTTATGCACAATTCAATTTGGTCACTGCTCTCAGTTACCCAGATGACATCACAGTTTTTATAGTGAATATGAAAATTCCAATTAGCATACAACCCCAAAACTTGCTGTTAACCCTGAAACAGTTGGGGAAGTGTGTAAAATCACAGGCCCAAAAGCTGCTTTTCTGCACACATTCAAGCCATAATATTCCTATTGCACAGACCATTTAAATTTACATTTCCATATTTGTAAGTATTTTGTAACCTTTTATACAGTTACACATGTATATTTCAGTGTGGTCTAGTCATACAATGTACTGCTGAATATGCATGCTTTGAACTGAAAACACATTTATTACTTCGGTAGGTAGGATGTGAAATTTGATGAGATAAGCATTCACATGGTTTGGAAAGCTTTCTTGAATACTTTGAAAAGAATCATTTGTATGATAATTTTGATTCCAATAACTCTAATTCTTATTCATTCTTTCAAGTCTGTCTTGGACTAGTTTCTCTAGGGATGGGGCTGGAACTTTAGCAATGGTAGAAGAAATGCGCCTGGGATCATTCTCAGATAAAGTGATATGCTTTGATAGATGACCAAAAGACACTAATCTTTTAGCTAGAATTCTCTCCATCAAATCTGGGATGTAGCTGTAGGTCTTCGGTGTGGGCTTTGGCTGTGCTGTCCATTTCTTAGACCTTTTTAGAGTAGCGCTTGACAAACCTAGGAAAGGAAAATGAATTTGATCACCAAAAAATACAGCTTGGATTGACAAATTTAAAAGCTTTTGTTACTGGAATGATCCTTACGAAGGTTAAAAAAATTTTGTTAGATACATACTTGGGTTTTCCGTCTGACCCAACTTCCTGTGGTCGATTTATGTGCTTGTTACAGTCAATAGCAGCCAATATGTTTCGCACTTTGTAGCCAGCACAGCTGTTGAAATGAGATAATAGGGTTTAAGCATGACACATTCAATTAATTACTATGAATGTAGGCCATTTTCTGTCTGTGTAGGAACATCTTCAAGAACTGATTGAAAATGTTGACATTAACATTGTAATATTAAGTTGGAGTTGAAGTTTGAATTGGTTATAAAAGTCAATATAAATGTGCTTTTCAAATACAGTCCAGTCCTGTTTGCAGATCAATTATTTCCATGTTTCAATATATACAAAAATGCAAAGTATTTACCTGTATGAGTGACGCTTGGGAACATACATCAGCAAATGATTATGAAAGGACTCCAAAAATCCTGTATGTCTGTTAAGATATAAAACAATGCTTCGAGTTAGGGGGGCCTGACAGTTTCGATCCTAGCAGGATCTTTTTCAAAGGCTAAAAATAAATCATTCTGAGATCGAAACTGCCAGGCACTACTAACTCCAAGCATTATATATTCCAGTTCATTATTCTTGTTGGTAAGTAGTTTGATTAATATGTAAAATAAACACCATACTTGAGCATTTTCAGCCAAATATAAGCCACTAAAAGACAGCATACAATTTCATGATTTGTTTAATAAACCAATTATTTAAAAAGGTGTTATCGGGACTCTACCTGAAGTTGGCATAATAATGCAGTGTCTTCATTAATCTTGGATTGAAGATCAGTTCTCTCAATGCTTTATGCTCCTGTGAGTCTTTCTTCAGCCAAGGTCTGGTCCGTCCTTCTTCCTCCAAGTCCCCATGCTCACACTCTCCAGATGTTAAACCATCATCAACAATCCAGGTGTGCTCATTGACACAATGATGCATGTAGGAAATCCAAATTGCCTTGATAATTAACAGAATAAACATATCACCTCCTTTATATGCTGAACTCACATTGGACATTTAGTGCAACATTCCAGTGATATTGGACAGAAGAAAGAAGAAACTCTGCAGTGTTAATAAACTTAAAGGTAGTATCATACTTTGGTAAGAGACCAAAACAGAAATGTTCACAGATTTACGTATAAACTTACAGGGTATGAAGATGGTGCTGGTAGAAACATGCTGTTAAAAATGTTCCGCCTGAAATGGTTTATTTAAATCCAGAAATTAGTAAAACAACGACCGAAAATCTTTTTGATCTTCTAAAAGATCAAAAATAAAAGAGAAAACACTCAAGAAAACAGCCGTTTTTCGCTGTTTTCTCAAAAAGTGGGCAACATATGGGACTGACATTTTCACAAAATTACTTTTACTGTATCTTCCTTGATATTTTTGCACACGAATCTGTATTTCTTTGACAAAAACCAAAGCATGATACTACCTTTAATAACCGATTAAGAAAGCACCCTTTTTAAAAAACCGCTTGTACTTGTTTTGGATCAGTATTTTGAGAAACATGTAATCTTGTGTACCTTGAGTACGTCCTGGTTACCACTGCACTTCTTGCAAGCATACCACAGGTGTGAACGGATTGCATCTGCCCATGGTAAAATAGCGCCATTCCCCTTCTTACCTGCAACCTTGAAGACAAATATGCAATTATTCTAAAATGGTATTACTGACAAAAAGGAAGCAACAATAATTTTAAATATTTATACTATAAAATGGTCTCACCTCAAGGGCTTTCTTATACACATTTTTCCCTCCGTGCCACATATCCCAATTATGCGTGATGTCTTGATATTTCTCACAGTTCTCTGGAATACAGTAATAACAGTACAGGATAAAATAAAAAAGAAAAAGAAAAGTTCTTGCAACCAACTCATTGCAAAAAGTCATGTGATTTAAGGTACAACACATGATTGGTAACCGTAACAGGGCAGCACTCGTACTTTTTCTGATCAAACATGTACATGAAATAATAAACCTGTGAAAATTTGAGCTCAATCGGACATCTGAGTCACGAGAAAATAGCGATAACCCGACTCAATGAAGAATGGTTTTGATCTTACCCCGAGATCAGAAAAAGATGAGAAAAATTGAAGAGGGTTTTTGTTATTTTCTCGTGACTCAGATGTCCGATTGAGCTCAAATTTTCACAGGTTTATTATTTCATGTACATGTTTGATCAGACAAATACGAGTGCTGTTCTGTGACCTTTACCAATCATGTATTGTACCTAAATAGGCTTTCTTTGGGAATATTTAGATGAATCATTCTTCCATGATTTATATGGAACACATACAGGTATTGATTTCATCTGCATACCAGTACTTGAAAAGAAATAGCATGGAAAGAAAAAGCAAATTATTTGAAATGTAAAGAAAAACATATGGCTTATGTTATTCACTCATTTTGGCCGAGATGGAACTGTGAGCATCCGTGGTGATTTCTGTGATGGGTAAATCTTCTTCCATGACCCTCTTCATTGCTCGCTCAAATCCTAGCACCTCCATGTTCACGCTCTTCCCGTCTACCTCACGGCTATCAACCATTTCCATATGAATGATTTCCTGTGTAGCTGCATTTGTCAGGCTATATGTGCAATACTGAGATGAGAAACCAGGTGAATCGTTTCTTCCATCACCTACAAGATGCACTTCTGTTTCTCCTTTTAATCTGGAGAACATCTCATGCTGCATCTCACTCCAATATTATTCAACAGCTGGTACAATGTACATCTTTTGAACCCTGTTGAAGGTATCCTTACAGATGAATGCAATTTCTGCAAATTTAAAGAGCAAGGCAACCTTCATGTAACTGTTACCAGACAATAACAGTGCCGCTTCCAACTGCAGATTTCCTGCAAGCATCCCATGATACCGTGGTTGGGAACACCAGGAACCTCTTTTGTGTCCTCCTGAACATTGCCATGTGAACAGCATAGCTGAACCAATTGCCTTGGAGCTGTATGAAAGGGGTAGTTTGCATCCCTTATGTTTGCATGTATTTCCATAAGCAAGTTTGAGAAGGGGCATCAACTGTGATGTATAGGTGACAAACTTCCTGTCCTTGGTTAATCTGCCAAGTTCCTCAAAAGAAAAGTCAGAGAACTCTGGCTCCTCACCTTCTTCATGAGTATCATCATTATTATCTGAGATGGCTCCATCAATGACGTAGTCCAGTACTTCCTCCTCCATCGACTGATTAACACCAGATTGGCTTTAAAAAAAATAATATACACGTGTATTAGTGCTATAATACATTGCTCATCAAGTAAAGTATTGAAATTTGTTGTTTACAAGTCAGGTGTTTGGTCTTTAATCCCTGTCAATGTATTCCCTTGTGTTATACATCTAATTTCTGATGCATCAGTTGGCAGACTTGATCTTCATGTTCATGAAAAAGGTCAAATCTGAAAAGTTGGAAAGTCAGAATGTAATATACACTAAATTTCTCAGGGGTCATTCAACAATCACAAATGGGAGTCATTGTGACTCGCATTCCCTCTTCCAAGAAGCATTTACTGCCATGCTATATTGCAACATTATATTACGCATTCATGTTTGAAATTGTTTTCTTTAACAAAAGAGATATGATTTATATTAAAAAAAATGTAATAATGTGTTACATGTATATTTACCGTTCTAAATTAGTGTCTGGTAGCGGTGAACAAAACAGTCTCTTTGCGCTTGACCTTGTTGGAGTTGATGCAAATATTGGCAGCTCTTGAGAATCACTGAAAAGTACATGTGTAAACACAAATCACTAGTACATCATGTAGGCCTACTACACTTAGTATTATATGAAAGCACACATTTTCAGGCTTATGGTGTATACTGATTACTGTATGTGCATGTTTAGTATTTAGGAAGGCGTTTCTGTCGTACTGTCCGCATTTCATGTATGATGTACATTACATTAATGTACATTAAATCACTAGTACATCATGTAGGCCTACTACACTTAGTATTATATGAAAGCACACATTTCCAGGCTTATGGTGTATACTGATTACTGTATGTGCATGGTTAGTATTTAGGAAGGCGTTTCTGTCGTACTGTCCGCATTTCATGTATGATGTACATTGCAATTAACGTATTATGCAACCAATAAAAAAATAACTTTTAGAACTTATATAAGTTTAGAATTGCTACAAAGAAAGAAAAACAAATAAAATCAGTTTAAAAACAAAGTTTTTCAAGGACAACACATGCCTTGTGGTCAATCTTATTATTATATTTACATTGGCCAGAAAATGAGACATGTTTGAAACTTTGCTGGTTCCAATAGTAATACTAGAACTAGTATACCATCAACCTGTCGTGATACCCGTAAGATTGCAAACCAGGAGAGGGGAATTGGTCACTAATTAAATAGGGTAGCGATAAGAAATTAAGAATATGCAAGAACTGAAGACCTGTTCTCAACTTCTAACAATAATTTAAAAAATAATTATCAGCTAGGGGCCTATGGTCATGATGGCCTAACAATCATTTACAACATTAGTAGCCTACCTTGTTGAAAATGATAAATCTGGAGGTGAACAAATACTGGGACTGGTGCCGGTGGTATCACCAGTCGGCCTAGTAGTACAAGAACTTGAAGATTCAAGTTCAGAGGGTCCCTGGTCGTGTGGTACCGGTACTAGTCGACGGCTTACATGTAGCGTTGCATAACGAACATGATTTGTGGACAGCCATCAAATGCTTGACATACTGGGCAGGTTTTGAGTTTGCAAAACCACACTGTTGCCGTAGTGTTTCAAATTCATCATAAGCATCAGCAAGACTGATCCTGTGAACTCTTTGTTGGTGAGATTTATCTTGTTCTCTCTTTCTTCTTTTGCTTGCTGATGCTGATATTCCAAGCAGACTTCCTTGTCCTTTCCTCTTCGTGGCCATTTTTGCTGCACTGAAAAGTCAATGCTGCGCCTAGAGAGCTAGCGCCGCCGACGAGCAGCGGCTGATATGCAATATAATGTAATGTACAGTACATGTATAAAGTCAATCGGATGGTACGGTGTGTACAGGCTGTGCCCGTCGTATACGCGTACAGTACACACACATTGTGCACTGTGTGTATGTACCGGTACTGGGTTATTTTTAGACTGAGCTGAATATATAATTAGGTTGCGCCCTCCGGGATTGTAAGAGCTGGCCGTCGCAAAGGGCAAAGGTGACTTTTCGTGGCACGAATTTTGTCCGTCGTGCATCGACGAGCCTGCACCTTTAAGCAGAAAAATCTGATCGGCTAACAAACCAACAATTAAAAAGAATTGGGTAGATGACGGTTCAAGCTTCCATTTATAGTATTGTACCAAAAACTGAGAGACTCCTGGATGTATTTATTTGAACTGTGAAGTTGAGGGTCAATGGTGTGGTGCGCCCATAGACATTGGTATGTCTTAAAAGCGCCCTCTATGTGCTCTCTGTGGGCGTTGATGGCGCATTCCGACTGTTCCACAGATATGCTGTTTGTTCTGTTCCCTACCCCTCTCCAGACAACGACTCACTGAAATCCAACAGGCTACAGCCAGTGATTCTGCACTGCAGCTCGTCATACAAGCTATCACAGTAGGGTGGCCAGCGACAATGCACGAATGCCCACCTGAAACACATGTGTACTTCAGTGTTCGAGACGAACTGACCACTCAGCATGGCATAGTCTTCAAAGGCTATCGCTTTGTCATCCCTAAGAAACTAAGAGCAGACATACGACAACGCCTATACATGCTGCTCACACCGGCATACAGAGTACTCTCAGACGGGCCAGAGAATGTGTTTATTGGCCAGGAATGACCAGTTAACTGAAAGACTTTGTTTCCAAGTGTGAAGCATGCAACACGTATCAGTCCAGCCAACCCAGAGAGCCACTCCTGAGCCATGATATTCCTCAAAGACCCTGGGAAAAAATTGGTTGTGACATATTCACACTGGGAAAGCACGACTACCTATGCACAGTCGACTACTACTCCGACTATTTTGAGATCGACACACTCACCGGCAGCAAGGACGGCACCGCCATCATCAAGAAACTGCAAAGCCACTTCGCAAGCCATGGTATTCCAGACACTCTACAAAGCGACAACGGACCGCCCTTCAACTCCCAACAGTTCAAGAATTTGCCACGCAATACGGATTTGACCACACCACCAGTTCTCCTGAATACCCACGAAGCAATGGAAAAAATCGAAAATGCCGTCAAGATAGCGAAGCGCTTAAACATGAAAACCCACCACACTCACGGTGATTTCTACTTAAACCTACTCAACTGGCGCAACACACCAACCGAAGGACTTCACAGCTCACCTGCTCAGCGCTTTCTTGGCCGTCGTACTAAGACTGACATTCCTGTAGCTACCAAACTTCTCAAACCCAAAATCATACAGGATGTCTCCGCAAAGAAAACCCAGAGACAGGCCAAGCAGGCCTTCTACTATGATATAAATGAAACACCACTTGCTCCCTTGTCTGAAGGAGATACCGTGCGCTTCGAACCCAAACGTGACAGCAGGTTGTGGGTGAAAGTGCAAGTCCAGAAACAAGTTGGCATTCGGTCTTATCAGATCATTGCCGAGGATGGTCGAGAGTATCGACGCAACAGGCAACACCTGAGAAAAACTGCAGAAACTGTCACAATTCCTGCACAAGACCTGCAAGATCTGCAGCTAGAGACCTCCCCACAAACCGACAACAGCCAAGCACCGAATCCACCATCTAATGCATCGAGTCAACCACCTGACACACAACCAACCGCCTTGAGAAGAGGCAACAGAATTCGGACAACCCCGAAATACCTGGAACAATATGTCACAGATTAAGGACAAGACAATGACTCTAGAGAACGACTCGTTTCAAAAGAGAAAATGTTTCTGTTTGCAATGACAGTTGTTTATTGGCATTAATTGTTGTTGTTTGCTGACAATTTGCTATGTTAATTGTTATGTTAATTGTAATTGGTGTTACTTGGGTTGGTTTTGCAAGATTTAGATTTAGATCTGCTTTTTCAATAGGCACTCAGAAGCCTAAGAAAACCCACCAAAGGTTGTTTCTTTTTATGAAAGGAAAGGTGTAACGATAGTAGGAATAGCGCCCTCTATCGACGAGTTTCATGTAGGCACTTGCATTGTAATGGCCGCTGAATAAAGCTAACCCAGATCTATATCGACATGTAAACCTACTTTGAATCGTCTCAATCAGACCCCATCCTGCGAAGATATACAAACTATTACACATGCAGAGCCCACTGTTCCAGCTATAACAAATGGAATACACGGGTTAACACTTCGACAAGTGCGCATGCGTGATAGTGCCTCGTTTTGAAGTTGCGATCAAAATCTAAGATGGCTGCCAAGGTGTTAACCCGTGTATGTGTCCGGAGACTGCTAGATGAAATTCTGCATAATGATTCGTGAATGTTTGTTTGCGTGTATGTCGTGTACTCCTTCTGCGTACTCGGCGTATTGTTACGTAAGCCAGCGTATACTAGCGCAGTAATAGAGTAGGGGAGCGTAGTCGCTACGCAACCCTCCGAAACTGTACGTAAGGCCCGGTGTGAAGGGAGCTTTAGGTAAAGCAAGGTAAGAAACGTTTTTCTGATGAAACGGAGACGTTTTCCAATTTTCAATCTCATGCTCTATCAGTTCCTGCAATTGGCCAATGTATTATTCTATGTACTGCTGTATAAAGATTTGTTGTTTCTTCTTGTGGTACCGAATTGTGGTTCAATGTACGAATGAACTTACAAGATCCGCAGTTTCCCCAGTCCTCTGAATGCTGCATTTTCTAATGTTTGAAGGGGATTATTCCGAACAATCCTGGAAAACAAGGGGAAAAATGTTAACATTATACAAAATGCACAAAGCTGCATAATACTCAGTGAGGCACCGTACATATGCCCTTTTTTTTGCTGTGACCAGTCATTAACCTCAATTCAAAATTTGCTTCCTTAAAGAAATTCCGTGTTTAGACTTTTATGATGTATTTGAGGCTTTAGTAATTTATGTCAGTCATTTTCCTACAGTTTTTCATTCACTATTTATTAGTTTCTTGATGGAGCAAGGTGGGACTATATAATTATAATAGTTTGGTTTTCTATACAACTGCTGACAAATACGAATATCACGTCTTCATGTTAAATAATTATCATTAAAGAGCACTTACATGATTTCTAAATTTTGTAATCCTTTGAAGTAGATACCTTTAATACTTCTGATGTTGTTGTCTGATATATCCCTGGGAAACAAAACCCACAGAACAAAATAATTCATTTTTTCAGTAACAATACACACATAACAAAGCATTTATTTCCATTCAGAAACAATACCCACATAACAGAATCATTTAATGTTTTAGTAAAAATACCCGTATACACAAAATCACTTTTTCAGAAACAATACCCACACAACAAGAGCATTAATTGTTTTATTTAGTATTGAGGGAGTTATTTCCAACTCTAGCACAATAGTGTATGTCATTCCGTTATTTCGCAGTGTGTTGACGGCAACTAGTTTGATTTCACTAGGTGCAAGTGGTGATATACTTGAACATTGGGCCATGAAAATGACGTGAAAATGTGACAACTATGTTATCAGTCTGTAGGGAACATCTGGGGCTACATTTTGTGCAATTTTATTCTAATTGGCTCAGTATTGAGGGAGTAATTTCCAACTCTAGCACAAACATGAATGCCATAACGTTATTTTGCAGAGTTTTGATGGCAACTAGTTTGATTTCACTAGGTGCAAGTGGTGATATACTTGAACATTGGGCCTTAAAAATGACGTGGAAATATGACAAATATGTTATCATTCTGTATCCACCCGACTTGACCAATAGCAAGCCGGTCGCTCACCTACTTTTGGGGGCCTACTCCCCGGTCGGGAATGCATTAATATTCACGTTTCTTTGAGAAATCTCCGGATACCCAGGTTCTTGCATACATTTTCAATGTTAAGTGAAATACCTTTGTTGGGCGGCGAAGCATGGGGTTGATAGTAGCGCGATCAAGGCTCATTCCTGCACAAGCCACGGTGAGGGAAGGGTCGCCGAGAGCGCTGTTATTTCTTCGTTCTTTGCGTTCTCTGAGTTCAGCCCTATTTATTTTTCTTCCTTCGCCGTTTTACTCCGTTAAGCTATGCCTCATGTGCAAAAGAATATTCGGTGAGTTCTACCAAATAATGTGTTGTAATAACTGTACGTTAATTTTCATGATTAATATCTAATAACACGAGTGTTAAGCATTTTATTGATTCTTGAAATATTTGCTGGGTTGATTGAAAATGGTGTAACGTAATATTTCGTGGTGTTTTCTTTCACGATTCTCACGAATATTGTCACCATATTGCTAAATTTATGTGTAAATCTAACGTGCCGAAATTCTTGTTTAGTACCGGCAATAGTCCTCTTTTAATCGTTGAATTTTCCTCGCCCTAAAGGTTGACTTCTTTTTAAAGAACCGCATGGCTAGAAAAGAAATTGGGTCCGTTGTGCATATAACGATCACTCATGTTGTCACGGTTTTGAGTACATCTATATTTATTACAATTATTAATTTAATTTCAGTGTATGTATGCTGAGCACGGTGATCATTATGTGTTGTTGAGCACACTTCTATGGGACAGCTCGCCACCGTCCCCGCAACCTTATTGCAGGTACGGTGTAATTTAATTGTTGTGAATTATAGGACACCAATTTAATTGTGCTATTTTAGGGAAATTCTTGTATTTATGTATTTTCTGGCCGTCATGATTATATTGTGTTAAGTCCCACAATTGCGTTCCACTAAGCCACTGATGTCTTTAGACTGAGATAACTTTGCAACACTTCACTCGATTTTGGCCACACCGAGTCGAAGTTGTGAACCTTTTAGATAACTGTTTGCCATACTTGAATTATTATAGATTGATTGTATTGACTTGGTCGAAGAAGATAATAGTCGTCGACATTTGTGGGCCGGTAACTATGGCCGTATTCTTATAATTATTGCATTAAATTTGTTGTGCACAGATCTTTACAATCAATGAATATTTTTCTACGCAGACTTCCATATATCTTCTGGTAGCCTTGTTTACTCCTTTTTATTGAACCCAATTAAATGCACAATGTTTTGTCTGACCTGAAAGAAAACTTTCCACCTGTTTTCCTTTACCTTGAGTCCTCTTGGTTATAATTCTATAGGGAACATCTGGGGCTACATTTTGTTCAAGTTTCGTTTTGATCGGCTTAGTATTGAGGGAGTAATTTCCAACTCTAGGGCAAAAGTGTATGCCATATCGTTAGTTTGCAGTGTTTTGACTGCAACTATTTTGATTTCACTAGGTGCAAGTGGTGCTATACTTGAACTTTCGGTCATGAAAATGACGTGGAAATGTGACATCTATCTTTCCATTCTGTAGGGAACATTTGGGGCTACATTTTGTACAAGTTTCATTTTGATCGGCTCATTATTGAGGGAGTAATTTCCAACTCCAGCGCAAAAGTGTATGCCATCGTTAATTTGCAGTGTGTTGACGGCAACTAGTTTTATTTCACTGGGTGCAAGTGGTGCTACAGTTGAACGTTTGGCCATGAAAATGACTTGGAAATGTGACAACTATGTAATACAAATACCCATGCAAAGCATTCTTTGTTTCAGTAACAATATTAATACCCACATAACAAAGCATTTATTTTGGGAAACAATTACCACAAATCACAACAATAATTGTTTCAGAAATAATAACCATCTAACAAAAGCAATAATTGTTTCAGGAACAATACGCACACAACAAAGCATTTCAGTAACGATACCAACAGAACAAAACATTCGTTGTTTGTAGGATTCAACAACTGAATTGGCTGAACAAAAAGTTGCATTTTGTTGTCAGCATAATACTACAACTGTTCATTGAAATTAGAATTACAAAGAACATTGGTCAGGAGGGATTCGAACCTGCGACCTCTGTAATACTGTACTGGTTTCTTTCTAAACTCGAGTAATATAATATGAGCCAAGCTCATATCAATGTTAAGTGGTCAAACTGTAAACGAATTTTCATTTTGACTACAGGAGAGAATAAGGCCTCTCTATTGTCTGTCGAAGGGAACTTACAAGAAAGTCAGATTGTCCAGACCGTTAAATATCTTTGGTCTGATCCTGTCCATGCTGTTGTTGTTGAACCATCTGTTAGTAGAAAATAAATACGTCAAGTGAAAGACAAAACAAAGACCTAAACTTCGAGAAGAACATTTGCAACATTACTGTCGCACCCTAATTTAGTTTGGGGATGATTCTAATGCTAGTAGAATGCAAATGATCGGATATCATGTTGGAATATTTCCATGGAGCTCCTCAAGCATACACATTCGCTTAGCATGGAAATTCCTCCTTGCTTAAGATAGCATCACCAAGAGTATGCTTATGTGATGCCTATTGCTTAGGTCTTAGAAAAGCATTCTGTTTGCTGAGCATGACAATCTTAAGACATAGAAGTGGGGAATCGGATTTCATTGAGGAAGTTATGTAGTTCCTGAGTAGGTTTTGCGATTAGGAAGATGTATAAACTTTCCCCCTGACACGAATTACTACTCAATGACGCTGAATTTAGTTTGTTCATAGTGCTGTGTTGAAGACAACAATTTGGACTCTCCCTGATTGCTACTAGAGATTAGCTTTGATTGTAAAGTCGTGAAGATCAGCAAGTGCCGCCCTTCATAAACTGTACACCCATTAACTTTTAGAATTGAGATAACAATCTATGGATGAATAGTTATCAAGAAAATGTCTGCGAAATTTAACTATGACACCTTTTGTTTCTGTCAGAAAACTGTTTACTCACAAAGCTTGTAAAGATAAGAACTCTTTGAAAAGTCCCTCGTCAAGCGCACTCGCGTTTCCACCAGAGAGCGTGCTGCAAAAATACGAACAAAATCGAAGTAATCAATCACCAAAAAACAAAACAAAATTGTTTGCCGGGTCAGAGTGGTTACGACTTCGCCAGGCTTTCAAACTTAATATCAAGGCTAGTTTGACCTCTGACCTAATCAGTGTATGCTTACAGGTGCCGTGTCCCCTTCGCCATGTTGGCAATGGTAGTCTTGGTCCAGCCGTCTTCACAGACTACACGAACGTCCCCTTGGGCAACCGTGCATTTACAGCCACTTAAGCATCGCTGCTCTGAAAAATCAATCCAAATAATAGAAAGAACATGATAGCCTGCACTCTTGCAAAACCTGAATTTCATGGCATATTTTCACCAAATGAAGGCTCGCTGTACTTAAAGGTACTGTCATACTTTGGTTTTTGTCCAATAAATGCAGATTTATGGGCACAAAAATCAAGACAGATACAATAACAGTCATCTGTGAAAATTTCAGTCCCATACGGTGCCCACTTTTTGAGAAAACAGTGAAAACAGCCTCAGTCTTTTCCCCTTTTTGTTTTGATCTTTTAAAAGATCTTAAAGATATTCGGTCGTTGATTTACTCTTTCCTTGATAAATAACAAATTTCAGGCGGAAAAAAATGTCAACGGTAGGTTTCTACTAGCACCATCTTCATACCCTGTAAGTTATACGTAAATATGTGAAAATTTCTGTTTTGGGTTCTTACCAAAGTATGATACTACCTTTAAGCTTCAAATGTGATAATAATATGTCACGTACTTGTGTGAAAGATTTTAATGTTTAAGATACATTTCGTTTTTTTTTGTGCACAAAGATGGCGTCTGTTGCGTCTCTTGCGTTGAAACCTAGAATGACGTCATGTGCATAGAGTTTGCACGGCCATGTTCGAATGCTGGCTTCTTGGGCTGCCGCTACGGTTACGCCTATTAATTGTTTGCGTGCTTCAATGCATTTGCATCGTCCGAACACCTAGACCTAGCCTTAGCCTAAATTTCCCATGCGTACCGCATTGCAAGTCGTTCTCATCGTCCCCATTTGGGCAATCAATATTCCCGTCGCAGACCATTGGCAAACGGATACACTTCAATGAGCTGTCACAGTGGTAGAAATCTGGACAAGTTACATTCTCTGTATGTTAAATCAAGAGTATAATATAATGGTTAATTAAAAGTTATATTAGTCATCGCTTATAGGCTACCTAGAGTCACCCAATAACGTTATCATCACTTTCATCATCACCATAGCCTTGAGTTTCCACAAAATACTTCACGTAAATGATTGATGCAGTCCTTTTATTCAGTCAGGTTCTTTTATTGCCTGCATACAGAGAAAATACTTACAGATAATGAATGGCAAGTCTTAGTTTGGTATCAAACCACCATTTGGTTTTCGTTTTAATGGCTTTGCAAAATGGGAGATTTTCATGCATACTCATGTGGGGAACAAACAGCACAAATATAATGAAAAAATATAAACAATGAAGAGGCAAACTTGACCCACATAAATGGTTTTGTAAAAATATTACACCGCCTGTTGAGTGAAAGGAACATATATTCACCACACCGTAAAACCTATTGAGGAGGAAAAGGTCTGTCAGAAAACCTCTAAAACAACCCCAAACGTTTTGCGCTCAAATCAATTGGATTACTGCTCTCAAATACCCAGATGACATCACAGTTTTGTGAACGAATATGGAAATCCTAATTAGCATACAAACCAAAAACCTGTTAACCCCGAAACAGTGCTAGGAGGAGGGTAAAATCACCGGCCCATATAACAATTTTTTTTTGACACGTGTTAAAGCCATTATATTCCTATTGCAGAGACCCTTTAAGGCTAGGCGATTTTTGCTACTGCCTTTTTTCAAATTATAAATGCAGTGAATTGGCTTGATATACATGGCGAAGGTTGAGCCTTTTCACGGCTTCGCCAGGTGGCCCAATCCCTTCAATTGTGGGCCCTATTACGCCTTTCACTTCACATGTTCGGCATATCTCCGAAAGTGCCAATTGGGCACACTTTCCCTCGTGTATATGGCGAACCATTCTTCAGAGTGGAAGTTTGACCCTCCTGTCTGTTGAAGAGAATTAAAGTTTGCACTAAAATAACAAATCAGCACTCACTGCAATCAAGTTCATCTGAGCCATCCGTCTGACAATCTTGAAAACCATCACATCGCGCATCACTAGACACACAGGAGCCATCGCCACAGTCAAAGAGGTCGTCGTATGCACACGGAGTAGGCTCTAATATATCGAGGACAAGGATCGAAGGGACAAAGCTTACCAATAATCGGCAAAGGCAATTTTGATAAATGACCGGTCTGTAAAATTGAGCCATAAGTAACAAATTTGGCAAACTGAGTTATATCTGTCGAATGAGAAACTATCCCCATGAGGTTTAATATGGTTCATGTTTGAATGTTTGATATGAATACTACTTCTTAAACACAGAATGATCCTACAATTCTACAAACTCTTCCCAGGTTTAATAAAATATACCCTGTAAACATGCTGAGTGACATCAGAGCGAGTCACAAAATGTCTAACATGCTTGAATCGATACAAGTAATAACCTGCTACAAACTGCTCATCAACCAACATAATGATCTAAACTGTATCAGATGCTTAAATGAGTTTGGAGGACCTGATGTTTCGATCCTAGCAGGATCTTTCTCACATCAGGCGCCCTCCTTAATTCAAGCATGTTTGATTTTACTGAATTGTTCATGGTCAAATTGTTAAAGTTTTTTTCAGCAGGTGTTTTCAGTATTATAATTGTTCCTAATGCCCTTCCTATACGTGGTTGGTCCAGTCGAGGTTTTTGAACGTGAAACACATTTTGAAGCTAGTGTGGCCGAAACACTGTGGCTCTTCTGAAAAGTTTAAAAGTAGTCTATTCCTCATTTGTTTATCTCTTAGGAGCTCGATCATCATCCCATATGTAAACTTCATTCTTCTTAACTACTTGTCTACGGTGGCCCCATGATGACTGAATGTGTTCGTGTTGGACATGTGGGGGTTTGACGTTGGACAAATGAATTCTGAACCGTGGACCTAAAGGTCCTAGACCGTGGACGTTTTAATATGCACTGCTGACATTCTCACCAAATATCGCAGAGAGTTGAATGTGGAAGCCTTCCTTGGCCACAGTGGAATCCGTCCTGAAGTGTATCGTCACCTCGCTTGAATTAAAGGTGATGGTTCTAACTTTTGTGATGCCGTGCATCCTGAACACCATCCCAGCTCCTCCTTGAAGAGTGTCACCAGTAAACCAGAGCTCATCTCTGGAGGTCTCGGTGGCAAATGTCCTCACCGAGATCATGATCCCGTATGGGTAGGCCACCAGCCATTCGCAGTCTAGATCGGAGGGATATTTATCTGGATATCCGGCAGAGTACAGGTCTTCATGTAAAAACCGATAGAGGTTGTACAAGTGATCGCCACAGTCATCTACAGGCGAGAATGCAATGAAGCAAGCCATTACGCAAGCCCGTCAATCAAACTGTACGCATTCATTGGAGTCGTTGTCGTCCATTACCTTGGTCAAACTAGGTCAAGTGCGGTATGTAAAACATGTGGCGTTGCTAAGGTTGGCGGGACTTATCTAATCCGGAACTATACATGTCCACACTAATAAGCAAAAACAAAACAAAACAAAAACAAAACAAGTGAAAACACAAGCAAGCAAACAAGAAGCAAGGAGCGACTTCCAGACAGACATCCAGACCAACACCACCACAGACAGACAAACAAGGGAGGGATGAAAGGGAGTGCCATGATTCAGGTTTCTGGTGCCCACCTTCTGGCAATCCCCAGGGGAGGTTTCAGAGGTCAGGCTGGGTGGCAAAAGAGCCACGCCCATCGTTGAGTTGGTGGTGACTGCCCATCGCTGGCCACCGAGGAAAGGGAGGGAGGTTTTAGCTCACAAAGAGGGGGATCGTTGCAGTGGGAAAGTTTGGGTGGTCCTGGCACGGAGTAGTGGTTAACCCATGTCTCGCCGAGGCGAGCAGGTACTTTAGCCAGGACCAAATAAGATAGAGACTAACCCAGAAGTGACAAAGAAAGTACATATAGTTATTGTTTTCAGTGGGAAAAACGAGGAACAGAACATTGGTTAAAATAGCAAGTTGAGTGAGTCGTATGTGATTTCGAGTTTAAAAACGAAAGATTTGGGCATAATTTTTGGTGAACATGGAAACATCGTTGCGAGAGGAGTAATATCGGAATTCTGTGAGAATTTTACATTTGATTCGGGTGGTCCAAACTAGAAGGGGGTTGTCAAAAGTCTGTTTCGAGTACAGGAAGTAAAACATGAATTTTAAAGTCATATTGAGGTAATTAAAGAGGTTTACGGCTTTTTCGGACGACCCCTGGCGTGCGGAAGGAGAGACCAGTACACGTCGAAGTTGAAGCGGATGTCGGGGAGGATCTTGTGAAGGAGCTGCTTCAGAGCTGGTTCAATGGCAGGACACTCGATACAGAGGTGGATGGTTGTTCCTCTGTGGCCGCACCATCCGTATGTTGAGGAGATGGCTGAGTCAATGTGGTGGAGAACTGTTAGGAAAGGTACAGTGTTGTATCATGTGCAAGAGCCGGAATTGTGCATTGACTTCCTTCCTGGTAGTCGGAATACTTGTTTCCACGGTATGGCTTGTTTCGTTGGAATAACACCATTTGTGTGCAAGCGGGTAATATTGCACTCACCCAAGTGGTTCAGCTGCTTGTTGATGGGGCGGTAGATCACCTTTGCTGGCGAGTGGGTGATGATGGAGTCTCTGGTGGTTTGAATCTTAGGCTGTGGACTTGGAATTGCAGGAAGGTTGCACAGACGAGAAGTTAAGAGCCGGTATATCCGGTTGGATTGGAGAGTTTGGGAAGGGCAGGGATTAGAGCAGCTTCCAGTTGAAACAGTTCGGCTTGGAGAGTCTTGGGGACGGCGGGTGACGCATGCGCGGCGGGTGACGCATGCGCTCTCGGTAGTACTGTGCTGCGTTCCACTTTCCGGAGTCATCGAAGACGTCTCCGACTGATCTGATTCCACACGCCAGGAGCCAGGGTGAAAGAAGCGTTTGGACACATGGTGAACTCAGAAAGAATAACTGGCATTTAATGGTAAATTAACAAAAATGGATTGATTCGGGTTGCGCTGCCACGCGAGCTCCCGAAATGATCCAAGCACGTTTGACATTACTGCGGGAGGTAGGGAGATTTACCAGGTACTTGGTATTAACGCAGAAGAGTTGATAGTCAAATTGGATTCTACGAAACTGAAGGCGATAGCATTTTATAAATTCAATAGAAGAATGGGTCGGGTCTCGGAGGAGTTTCTGGATAGAGTTTGAGGAGACTCTCCGTGTCGTTAGACAAAAGTTAAACACAAGATAAAAAGTAGTCACCAAAACCCATAACAGTCATGGTTTTGAATAGCTAATGTTTATCAGCATTATCGAAAGCCTTGTCTGTCTGTCACAAAGGCACATTGTTATAGTTTGCATAAAGTAATACATCTTTGGTGATATTTATATTGTCTTGTATAGAGCGGTCAGGGAACGTGTAGCTTTGATCAGTGTGGATGACATTATCGAGTCTATTGTCCAAAGCTTTAGCAACAATTTTATAGTCGACGTTGAGGAGAGAAACTGGACGCCAGTTGGCGATGACAAAGAGGTCGCCTTTCTGTGGTAAGAGAGTAATAACAGCTCTCCGGAAGGAGATTGGTAAGATTTGGTTGCGTATGGAGGCTTGAAGGACCGAGATCAGGTCATCCCCGATGAGCGGCCAAAACAATTGGTCAAATTCAGAAGTGAGTCAGTCAAGTCCGGGGGATTTGTTTTGACCTAGTTGACGGACCGCGACAAAGAAAGAAACAAAGAAACAAATACCCCTACACCCCAACATATAAAACAGTTTTTTGTTTAGGTTAAGGGTCCGACTGTGCTTCATAGGGAAGCCAGAGCATGCCCTTCGCACTTACCTGTTGAACACACTTGGCGTCCATTCCGTGAGCTGTCGTTTCTTACACATACAAGGTCCTCCATTCTGCAAGCAATTTCGTTCTCACCGCAAGAAACTAATCGGTAAATATACACATATCAGTTTTATGAATATAGTTTGGCAATGAGGTACTTTCCCTTATTCGGGAGAACCTTAGGATCAACCTACACGTTCTCTGACGTATACATAATATATACCTTAGAGCAAAAAACATACTTCTAAATTCCATCAGGTTCCAGGGCTGTTGATAGAGTTGTAGCATTAAGGAGGGTCCACAAAATTGCTATTATTGGGCCCATTCACACCTACTTGTTTTACATACCTTATGTGGACCCAATTCGTTTGTTATGTACTGATGACCAAATGGACACTTTTAAACCATTGGTATTTAAGCTTTACCAGTTTTGTTCATGATGCAATTTGGTGTTGGTACAGGAATGGCATCCCTATTTTTAAAACCTCAAGCAAAAGGAAAAGTTCATGCATACGGATTTAAGCAATTGCTTGAACTTTATATGTTGCCAGACAAACAATAATTGCTTACAAGCAATTGCTACTTTTAATACATATAGGCCTCTAATTGAACAGGCATTTTAAAGTAATGGATACGCTTTTGGATATGACTTGGAAGTAGATTTGGATTCTCAGGATAAGTTAACCGAGACGAAACCGGCGCCGGCGCCGATGGAAGTTATTTGTTCCCAAGTGGCGCCTTTCACTCTGTGTTGCTTCGGATATCATCCTGTTTGCACTCACCTGTGTCTGATGGTCTCTGTTCAACAAGAAGCTCAAAGCCACGATTTGTGTCCTTGTAGTTAGACATGAACTTCAGGAACATTTTGTTGCCCTTGGAGGCAATCCAGACGGGGAACAAATCTCTAGAGACAGTATTGCCATAAAAAAGACCGATATATTTAATTTGAAATAAAGTTTTGATATAGATGTTACAGGTTATAGGAATAGAGAGGTGATTATGGTTAACCATAGTAAAACTTGATAACGAACATTCCGTATTGAAGCACATAGTAGCAATAAACCAAATTTACCCGGTCAATATGAGAAAGGCATTGTTGAAATCGTCTTCATTGCCACAAAGCAGGTAGTCCAATAATTTCGTCTCAAACTCCACGAAGTTGAGAACCACTCTGTATCCCACCTCTGCCACCACTGACCATAAGCACTTCCGTCTATTCGGATAGTCAGCGATGGGCCATCCAGGCGATGCTATCACCGATGATGCATTCTGCGTTACATTGACAAACGTATCACTGCAAGGTTCTGGAAAATTATCAATAGATGAAACATTCCAGAAACTTGAGTAAATCTTATATGGTGGACGGTCGAACTTCATTCTTCATTTGAATGGAAACAAACAAACTAAGAATTACAATGAGCCGGACAACCAGACGTCCATCCCGTCCGACAGCTCGACAGACATACGAACGTCAACAGCTCTACAGCCCGACCAGCTGACGGACAGCCCATTCGACAGACAAACACCGTTAGCTCGACAGACAGCTCGACAGGCAATTTGACAAACAATAAATCGAAATGAATCTATTGTGAGGTTTCGTGTTCTTCTCAGCCTCATGTCAGAAAAAAAATACATGTACAGTGGCATCAGGACATGTCCTTCGCTCTTACCTTGTGAACAAACGTGGCGTCCAAACCTGTCGTTTGTTACACATACGAGGCCCTCCATTTCACAAGCAATTTCATTCTCACCGCAGGAAACTAGATGGTAACCATACACAAAAACAAGTGTAAATATAAATGTATTTTGGACTTTTAACTGAATGGGTAATGGGGCACTCATTTATACGGGAGTTGGACATATAACCTTAGAAAACGTACCTTAGTCTAACATAGGAACTACCTCAGTGAAGAAACCATAATTCTAACTTCTCTTCAGTTTTATCAGAACAATACATAGATTTGCGACATAAAGGAATTGCGTCAGTGCATAAAGAACTAGTGCCTTGACCCGACATAAGCTCTGGCTTGGGCTCCGGATCGGGCTCCGTTTCGTGCATTCAATTGAAATTAACACGTGATAAAAAGGCTTTTCACTACTTCTTGACAGTGGAATCTTTGTTTTGAACAACGCAATTCCACAGCCTGCGGAGCCGCAGCTGATACCAACAATAGTGCACGCTCACTGTGCGGCATTTGGTTTCCCAAACTCTGAAACCGGCGTCTTTCACTCAGTATGTCCTTCTGTTTTCGTCCTTTTCTACTCTCACCTGTGTCTGATGGTCTTTGTTCAACAAGAAGCCCAAAGCCATGGTTAATACCACCGGCGTTAGACGTGAACTTCAGGAACATTTTGTTTCCTTTGGAGGCAATCCAGGCGGGGAACATATCGCTTGAGAAATTATCACCATAGAAAAGACAGATATATTTTCTTTGAAATTTAGAGTGAATATAAAGGTTTACGCAGTAAATACGAACTGAGTGACATAAGATGTTTATGGTTAACAATAAAAACATTAAAAACACTTTACCCGGTCAATTTGAGAAACGCATTGCTGAAATCGGCTCCATTGCCACAATACAGGAAGTCGTATGGTTTCATCTCAAATTTCACAAAGGTGAGAACCACTCTGTATCCCACCTCTGCCACCACTAACCATAAGCACTGCTGATCATTGGAATAGTCAGCAAAGGGCCATCCAGGCGATGCTATCACCGATGATGCATTCTGCGTAACGTTGACATACGTATCACTGCAAGGTTCTGGAAATTTATCAATAGATGAAATTTTTAGCAAACCTGATACCTGATACCAAACCTGGCGGACGATTAAGCTTCATTTTAATGGAAACAAACAATGTCCCCCTACCATCGCCCCAAAATATCCAACAAACAAAGAATTAAAATGAGCTAGACAGCCTGACATTCCATCCCACCCGAGAGGACGACCGACAGACAAACGCCGACAGCTCGACAGACAGCCCCTTCAACACAAATACTTATAATCGAAACAAATCTATTGTTGGGGTTTCGTGTCCTTTTGAGTTTCATGAGAAGGTCGACGTGAATGAAAAATGCAGTGTCTTCCAAACACGGCCTTCGCTCTTACCTGGTGGACAAATTTGGTGATGATTCCGTGAGCTGTCGTTTCTTACGCATACAAGGTCCTCAATTTTACAAGCAACCTCATTTACGCCGCAAGCAACTAAACGGTAAATGTACACAAATTAGTGTTAATGTAATAACATTTGGGCTATTTACTGAATGGGCAATGGGGCATATTCACTTATTCGGCAATTGAACCAAAAACCTTGCGATAAACGTACCATTACTCTCAACTTAGTGGAGAAACAATTGTTTGAAATTACCTTCAATTTGATTAGAGCAATAATTATTTAGATTTGCGGCATAAAGGATGGTCCCCAAATTGTTATCAACATTACTGAAAATGCGTCAGTGCGCAAAGAACTAGTAACTTGACCCAACATAGGCTCTTGCCTTGCCAACAATGATGCACGCTTAATGTGAAGCATTTAATTTTCCAACCTCTGACACCGGCGTATTTCACTCAGTATATTTCTTCTGTTTTCATCATTTTATGTACTAACCTGTGTCTGATAGTCTCTGTTCAACAAGAAGCTCAAAGCCACGATAAGTTACATTGCTGCCAGAGGTAAATTTCAAGAACATTTTGTTGCTTTTGGAGGCAATCCAGACGGGGAACAAATCTCTTGAAAAAAAAATTGTTATAAAAACAAGAAAGATATAATGTTTTCATTTAAAATGTAAACAAGGTATCAATATTATGCAGTGAATATGTACAGAGGTCCCATAAGTTGTTTATGCTTTAACTAAATAAATAACATAGCTCAGAATGATTTATTTAGTGTTTAAGTTATTGAAATGTGAACAAAGAAAATTTGACTTGAGCGGTTTTCAAACCATCCAATGACTCAGTTTTCTGTATTTGTCATTGTTAGATATTTATAATTTCAATTATGTAGTTGACATTTGCTCTACATTGAAGTATTACCCGGTCGTTGTGAGAAATGCATTGCTGAAATCGTCTTCGTTGCCACAATACAGGTAGTCATAGCCGTGTTCCATCTCAAAGTCCACGAAGGTGAGTACCACTCTGTATCCCACCTCTGCAACCACTGACCATAAACACTGCCGATCAATGGGATAATCAGCGATTGGCCATCCTGGCGACGATATCACTGATGATGCATTCTGCGTAACGTTGATAAGCGGTTTTCCACATGATCCTGGAAATATTAAAAATATATGAATGTACCACAATCCCGAGCAACTCCGTTTTGGATGAACAGTCCAAACAAACAATCAACCCAGCCAACCTAATTTAGTATTTTGACAAGCTTATAACTCGGCTGTCATGCTCACTACATGTAATGCATACATGACGGGTATTAAAATACAAACAGGTCAAGAGAGGGCCCTATTACATATGGTACACCTAACAAACAGATAAACAGACAAACAAACATCCCGATCTGTCTTCAGACATACCGACAGATAGAAACAAGATCGACATATTCTACATCCACCCAACAGCTCGACCGCCCGACCGACAGACAGACGAAAAAACAAACAAATTATGTGGTTGCAGGTCCCACTGAGATTCATAGAGAGACCCACATCAGAAGAGAATACAGTGGCATCAGGACAGGGCCTTCGCTCTTACCTTGTGAACAAACTTGACGTCCATTCCGTGGGCTGTCGTTTCTTACACATACGAGGTCCTCCATTCTGCAAGCAATTTCGTTCTCGCCACAAGAAACTAAACGGTGAATGTACACAGATCAGTGTTATGAATAAATCCGGGAATCCTTGCCAAATGGACAATAGGACATCAATATTAGGAATATCTGTAGGGTTATTAACTAGTTTGGCAATAAAAAATTGTTTTTACTTATTTTTGAGATGAACCAAGAACCTTAGGATTAGCGCACCCAGGCACTTATATATTGCAACTACTTCAATGTAGAAACAATAGTTGTAATGATTTCCATCAGTTTTGTCAGACCTGTAGATAGATTTGCGGCATAAAGGAAGGTCCCAAAATTTCTATCAAAATGGCCGAAATATGCGTCAATGCACAAAGAGAACTAGTGTTTTTTTTTTCCAACATCGATTCAGGCTTTGGTCCTTATCTTGCTTTATTTCTTGCATTTATTTAAAAGAAACCGGTGTGAAAAAAGAGGGTTCTGGCTACTGCTTGCCAGTAGATTCTGTGTTTTTCAATGGAAAAACCACAGTCTATGTTTACATCATATCGGTGACAACGAATGATTCGTAGCCGATGCAAAGGTTTGAACAAGGCCCCTTGTCGGTGCTTCTGTTTTCATCATTTCTGCACTTACGTGTGTCTGGTAGACTCTGTTCAACAAGAAGCTCAAAGCCACGATTACTAACATAGCCGTCAGACTTGAACTTCAGGAATATTTTGTTGCTTTTGGAGGCAATCCAGACGGGGAACATATCACTTGAGAAACAATTGTCATCAAAACAAGAAAGATATAATCATTTCATTTAAAAAAAAAAAAAAATATAAATATTATGCAGTGAATAGGCACAGAGGTACCATAAGATGTTCATGGTATAACTAAATAACATAGTTCAGGACGATTTATAATGCTTAAAGTTAAGAGGGCATGACGTGTTTTTATCCGAGCAGGATCTTTATCAAAGGCTAAATGACAATGGGACCAGAAGATGCAAGTGACAGAAACTCAAATGAAGCTGCTTTTTGTACTTAACCTCTCCATCTTGATATTTAATCCTCTCATTATCATCTTTGTTAATCCATATTCCCCATTCTTCCCAACACCTTTGGAGTCTGGCAACTTTGATCTTGCCTACCTCACCCCTGTTTGTCTGACCAATCTCACCATCCCTCCTATTGTTATCATCCTTTAATTCATTCATTTGTGTTTCTTTCACTTGCATGTTCTTTCCCCTTCTCATTTAGCATTTTAGAAAGATTTAGCTGGTAGCGAAACTTGTCAGGCCCTTCCAACTCTAAACATTTGATTTATTTCAGGTAATTTAGGCTGATGAGCAGTTTGCAGGAGGTTATCACTTCTAATGATGTACACTGTTTAAATGATTGAAATGTGAATAAAGACACATTTTTCAAACCATTGAATTACTCAGTTCTGGAGTCCATTCTTTGTGAGATATTTGTGTTAATTATGTAGGTGACATTTTCTCTACATTGAAGCTTTGAGTAGCATTGAACTAGTATTACCCGGTCGTTGTGAGAAATGCATTGCTGAAATCGTCTCCGTTGCCACAATACAGGTAGTCATAGTCGCGTTCCATCTCAAAGACCACGAAGGCGAGTACCACTCTATATCCCACCTCTGCCACCACTAACCATAAACACTGCCGATTATTTGGATAGTCAGCGATGGGCCATCCAGGCGATACTATCACCGATGATGCATTCTGCGTAACATTGATAAGCGGTTTTCCACATGATCCTGGAATATTAAAAATATATGAATATACAACAATCCCGAGCAACTCCGTTTTGGATGAACAGTCCAAACAAACAATCAACCCCACCAACCTAATTTACTGTTTTGACAAGGAATGAGCAGAGAAACCTGACTCACAAGCTTATAACTCGGCTGTCATGCTCACTACATGTAATGCATACATGACGAGTATTAAAATACAAACAGGTCAAGAGAGGGCCCTATTACATATGTTACACCTAACAAACAGATAAACAGACATACAAACATCCCGATCTGTCTTCAGACATACCGGCAGATAGACACAAGATCGACATATTCTACATCCATCCAACAGCTCGACCGCCCGACCGACAGACAGACTAACAAACAGATTATGTGGTTTCAGGTCCCATTGAGATTCATAGAGAAACCCACATCAGAAGAGAATACAGTGGCATCAGGACACGGCCTTCGCTCTTACCTTGTGAACAAACTTGGCGTCCATTCCGTGAGATGTCGTTTCTTACACATACGAGATCTTCCATATTACAAGCAATTTCGTTCTCGCCACAATAAACTAAACGGTAAATGTACACACATCAGTGTTAGGAATAACTCCAGGAAACCTTGCTAGATGGACAATAGGACACCAGTGTTATGAATATTTGTAGGGTTATTTACTAGTTTGGCAATAAGACATTGTTTAACTTATTTGGGAGATGAACCAAGAACCTTAGGATTAGGGAACCCAGGCACTAATATATTGCAACTACTTCAATGCAGAGTCAATAGTTGTTATGATTTCCATCAGTTTTGTCAGACCTGTAGATAGATTTGCTTCATAAAGGAAGGTCCCCAAATTGCTATCAAAATGGCCGAAATATGCGTAAAGGCACAAAGAGAACTAGTGCTTTTTTCCAACATCGATTCAGGCTTTGGCCCTTATCTTGCTTCATTTCTTGCATTCATTTAAAAGAAACCGGTGTGAAAATAGAGGGTTCTGGCTACGGCTTGGCAGTAGATTCTGTGTTTTTCAATGGAAAAACCACAGGCTATGTTTTCATCATATCGGTGACAACGAATGATTCGTAGCCGATGCAAAGGTTTGAACAAGGCCCCTTGTCGGTGCTTCTGTTTCCATCCTTTCTGCACTCACCTGTTTCTGATAGTCTCTGTTCAACAAGAAGCTCAAAGCCACGATTGGTATATCTAGACTTGAATTTCAGGAACATTTTTTTGCTTTTGGAGGCAATCCAGACGGGGAACATATCTCTTGAGAAATAATTGTCATAAAAACAAGAAAGATATAATCATTTCATTTAAAATGTACATAAGATATCAATATGATGCAGTGAATAGGTACAGAGGTCCCATAATATTTTCATGGTTTAACTAATTAAATTAACATAGTTTAGGACGATTTATAATGCTTAGAGTTAAGAGGGCATGACGCGTTTCGATCCTAGCAGGATCTTTATAAAAGGCTAAATGACAAGGGGACCAGAACATGCAAGTGAAAGAAACACAAATTAAGCTTATCTTGGACTCGACTTCTCCATTTTTATCTGATCTCTAATCCTCTAATTATCATCTTTGTTAATCCCTATTCCCCATTCTTCCCCACACCTTTGGAGTCTGGCATTTTTGATCTTGCCTACCTCACCCCTGTTTGTCTGACCAATCTCACATCCCTCCTATTGTTCTCATCCTTTAATTCATTCCTTTGTGTTTCTTTCACTTGCATGTTCTTGTCCCCTTGTCATTTAGCCTTTGAGAAAGATTTAGCTGGCAGCGAAACGCGTCAGGCCCCTCCCAACTCTAAACATTTGATTTATTTCAGGTAATTTAGGCTGATGAGCAGTTTGCAGGAGTTTATCACTTGTAATGATGTATACTGTTTAAATTATTGAAATGTGAACAAAGACAATTTTCAAACCATCCAAAGACTCAGTTTTCTGGAGTCATTTGATTTTAAGATATTAATTACGTAGGTGACATTTTCTCTAAATTGAAGCTTGCAGTAGCATTGAACCAGTTTTACCCGGTCGTTGTGAGAAATGCATTGCTGAAATCGTCTCCATTGCTACAATACAGGTAGTCGTATTTTCTCAATTGAAAGGTCACGAAGCTGAGTACCACTCTGTATTCCACCTCTGCCACTACAGACCATAAGCACTGCCGATTATTCGGATAGTCAGCGATGGGCATCCAGGCGATGCTATCACCGATGATACATTTTGCGTAACGTTGATAAACGTATCACTGCAATGTTCTGGAATATTAAAAATAGATGAAATATTCCACAATCCCGAGCAACTCCGTTTTGGATGAACAGTCCAAACAAACAAACAAACAAAAAACACCCCAACAAACAAACAAACAAACAAACAAACAAACAACTCCATCACCATAACAAACAGACCAACAAACATCCCGATCTGTCTTCAGAAAAACCGACATATAGATACTCGATCGACATATTCTACATCCACCCAACAGCTCGACCACCCGACCGACAGACAGACAAACAAACAAACAAATTATGTGGTTTCAGGTCCCAAGGAGATTCATAGAGAGACCCACATCAGAAGAGAATACAATGGCATCAGGATATGTCTTTCGCTCTTACCTTGTGAACAAACTTGGCGTCCATTCCGTGAGCTGTCGTTTCTTATACAAACGAGATCCTCCATATTACAAGCAATTTCGTTCTCACTGCAAGAAACTAAACGGTAAATGTACACAAACCTATTGATATGAATACATTTGTGAATCCTTGCTAGTTGGACAATGGGACACCAGTGTTATGAATATGTGTAGGGTTATTTACTAGATTGGCAATAAGAATTTTTTTTTTTTAAGTTATTTGGGAGATGAACCAAGAACCTAAGGATTAGCGCACCCATGCACTTATATGCACTTCAATGCAGAAACAACAGTTGTAATGAGACCTGCAGTTTTGTCAGACCTGTAGATAGATTTGCGGCATAAAGGAAGGTCCCCAAATTGCTATCAAAAATGGCCGAAATATGCGTCAATGCACAAAGAGAACTAGAGCTTTTTCCCAACATCGATTCAGGCTTTGGCTCTGATCTTGCTTCATTTCATACATTTATTTAAAAGAAACCGGTGTGAAAATAGAGGGTTCTGGCTACGGCTTGGCAGTAGCCAAGGTGTTCTTTTTTCAAAAACCTTGCGATAAACGTACCATTACTCTCACCTTAGTGGAGAAACAATTGTTTGAAATTCCCTTCAATTTCATTAGAACAATATATAGATTTGCGGCATAAAGGATGGTCCCCAAATTGTTATCAACATTGCTGAAATGCGTCAGTGCGCAAAGAACTAGTGCCTTGACCCAACATAGGCTCTTGCTTTGCCAACAATGATTAACGCTTAATGTACGGCATTTGGTTTCCCAAACTCTGACACCGGCGTATTTCGTTCTCACTGCAAGAAACTAATCGGTAAATGTACACAAATCAGTGTTATGAAAACATTTTGGAATCCATGCTAGTTGGGCAATGGGACACCAATGTTATGAATATCTGTTGGGTCATTTACTAGTTTGGCAATGGGGCATTTTCACTTATTCGTGAGGTGATCTAAGAACCTTAGGATTAGCGTACCCGTGCTGTAATATAATATAACTACTGTACCCCAATGCAGAAACCACAGTTGTAATTATTTTCAGTTTCAGTATCAGTTTTGTCAGAGCTGTAGATATATTTCCGGCAAGGAGGGTCCCCAAATTGCTATCATCATGACCGAAATATTATGCGCCAATGCACAAAGAGAACTAGTGTTTTTTTCCAAAATCGATTCAGGCTTTGGCTCTGATCTGGCTTCATTTCATGCATTAATTTAAAGAAACGGGAGTGAAAAGACAGGGTTTTGGCTACGACTTGGCAGAAGATTCAAAGGAAAAAACTGCAGGCTATATTTTCATCATATTGGTGACAAAGAATGATTCATAGCCGACGCAAAGGTTTGAACGAGACCCCTTGTCGGTGCTTCTGTTGTCATCCTTTTCTGCACTCACCTGTGTCTGATAGTCTCTGTTCAACAAGAAGCTCAAAGCCACGATTTGTACCCCTGTTGTCAGACGTGAACTTCAGGAACATTTTGTTGCTTTTGGAGGCAGTCCAGACGGGGAACATATCTCTTGAGAAAGTATCACCATAAAAAGAAACATATATTTCCTTAAACATATCGATTACTTGTTAAGGTTTATGCAGTGCATAGGTACAGAGGTAATTTAAGATGATTATTGTTATTAACCGTAAACAGATATAATGGAAATTCCGCATTGAATCACAGAGTAGCATTGAACAAAGTTTACCCGGCCAATGTGAGAAACGCATTGCTGAAATCGTCTCCATTGCCACAATACAGGTAGTCACAGTAGACATATTGGCACATCGTCCTAAAGTCCGCGAATGTGAGAACCACTCTGTATCCCACTTCTGCCACTATTAACCATAAGCACTGCACATTACTTGGATAGTTATTGATAGGCCATCCAGGCGATGCTATCGCCGATGATCTGTTCTTGGTTACATCGAAAAACGCATCACTGCAAGGTCCTGGAATATCAATAAAAAAGATGAGAATGACCAAGATCTCAAGTTTACTGATTGTTTCGAATGCCCCTCAGAACCAAATCATAGATTGTAATTTATTGGCTTTTTCTCAAATATGTTTTGTACAATCCACCTTAACTTTTGAGTCAGTAAGAAATATTGTTCTAAGGACTGAAGCGATTGTAACACATGTCTGAAGAATTGTGTGAACCCGCGACTTGTGCCTGCCCCTCCTTACCCAGTTACTATCGCAAGTTATATCGCACCCAATTTACCTTAAAAATGTGGTCAAACTTAATGAGGAATGGGATTTGTGATGGCTGCAAGCGTTTTGTGCGAAAGAGACGCAATGAAAAACCCAATTTGGCACTTTGTTAAGACAGGTTTACTCATTACAACCTTGTATAAAAATATTGTGAGTTTCAGTGAGACAAGCCAACATGATTGTTGCGTCTTGGCCGAATAGCTGTGGGAAAACTTACCGCAGTACGATTCGTCCATAAGGTCCGCGCAGTCTGCGATGTCGTCACAGATCCTATCGGTAGAAACGCACTGTCCTGACATGCAGGCCAACTCTGACGAGGAACAGTTACCTGAAACCATGATTGATAATCGTAGATACGTCATCAAGAATGAAAAGGGTACATGCTGGAAGGAACGTGACAGAATGTTTGGTCATTTGATACTAAACATTTCATGGCTGGACAGTCAGCCTGTGAGTGAAATTACACCAGTGCATTGATCTATGATTGACTCGTGCAAAATACATTAAGCATTAAACTTGCCAAGCACCGAAAACCTAGGATGAACGTATAATACTAGAGTATAAACACAATGGTATAACACTCTTTGAGTATGACACATTTCGTCAAACTATTAGACATTGTCATATTTTCATTCCCTGTGATCTTAAAAATTTATTTTAAGTATGAAGCAATATTTAAAACCGGGGACCAATAACTGAATTGAAAATTGAATGACCATTTCACTGATGAAACATGTACAAAACCAATTAAGCTGTTGCCAAAAAGTTAATTTCACAACAACATTCGAACATGAAAAAGGTCCAAGACTTGTGAACAATTTGAGGCTGTTCTGTAGATAAGTGTTGCCACTGCGTAACTTAAGTAATACATACCACATCCAAACTCGTATCCACTGTGCCAAGCATGCGCACATACGCAAGGTGGATCCTCAATATAATGCAGGTCAGTTGGACAGACAAACTCATCCTCGCTACAGCCTGAAACATGAACCAGAAATAGACAAATGACCATAGGCATCATAGTACGTTATGCAGAATTTAAAGTACTTCACTAACGATGCGAAAACTCAAGGCAAGTTTGGCCTAAATACCAAACCAACACCATCAACAAACAACAAGCAAATAAACAGAAAAGTTCACACAAACCAAATAATTAAACAGCATAGGAAAAACAGCGCCACATTATGTTAAACCTGGCCAGGGGCTTTTCTCAAAGCTCGGCTCCGGCTCCGACTCCGCCTCCATTTTAACATTTCGGGTATCAAGAAACCAGAGCTTCAGCTTCAATGAAAACTCATAACCTGTATTTCCATCATAATGGAATAAAGAGACGAAGCCGGATCCTTAGCCGGAGCCCATCTTTGGGAAAGGCCCTTTAAATAATATATAGATTGAGCAAGCCATGCATTATAAATGGAATGAAGTGATAGCGTAATGGCTCAACGTAGCGTCAGCTGGCCTCAACTGAGCATTCCGCTCCTTGGGGAGACTGCACGAGAGACTAAGTAAACGACTTGTGCATAAGCCTATAAGCCCCTAAGGCACTATGTGTACTTTCTGTTTGAATATTGTAATTTGTATGCTAATGGCAGTTATTAAGATCGCTGTATTTGCCTTTGCTAATGTCTTACCGGCGACGTTGTATGAGATGAATATGAGTTTGAGCTTCACCAAGTATCCGTTCGGGTAGTCATGCTTTAGTGTTATCCACGTCCCGGATCCCTCCATCGACAGCACGTCTGTGGGTTGAGTGGCTCCCAGCGTGGCAGAGAGCACCTTACCTGGAACACTCGCACCCGGATCCAATCCGTTCCCAAAGCTCATTACCATTGCCTCACCGATGAAATCCACCACATTTACCCTGATCCGGGTTCCGGGTGGCTCCCTCACTTTCCAGATGCACTCCAGAGGTCCTATTTCGTCTGTGTAGTTGGTGATAATGACGTCATCTCGGGCAGGGTCATTTGAGGACGAGGGAAACTCTCCAGGGTAGATGGCAAAGTGACCAGATGGTGGCATGTCCTTGGATTTGAACAAGCCACTTATAGTCAGGGCTTCACGTGGTCTCAGTGATATCTCTGACACGCCGCACCGATCTGCGAAATAAAGCACATGTACATGTATTGAGAATATTGAATTGATACAAACAGCAACGGAAATCCCAGCAGCCTCCACTTTTCCTGATCAATGTCAATGTATGTCAATGCTGTGTGGGCGTAGAGACACTCTGACTCCATCCCCATTATCCTCGTTTCGAATCTCTCCGACGTCATCGTGTATTTGGAGCGAGTTGCTCCTGCCGTCTTGAACGAATCTTCCAAGACTCAGTCTCTCAGGCAAGGACGTGACATAATCATTCCATGTTCTCTTCAATGACTCTTGGCTCTTACTCACCACAAGGGCCCGCTTCATCCTCGTAGTTGGAGCAGTGCGCCTTACCGTCGCAAAGCGCCTGCTGTGGAATGCACTTGGAGTCATGGGGACATCGTATCTGCTCTGTCCCGCACTGAACTAAAAGAAAAACGGGAAAATAGTAACATGTCTTCGTAAATATATGATATTCATCTTCATGGGACGGCAGGAACTCACAATTCAAGAGTTCTGGGGATCGATTAACTATAAAAACAAACATAATTCCATAATGCGTGACCTCTTGACCTGCACTATATTGCATGTATCACACAAACTCTAAAACCGTAAGGGTCAGTGACGTGGTACTGATGGGCATGCAAAACCAAAATATCTTTAGTACGAAACCATTAAAGCACTGGGCATTTGGTTTGTCAGGCTATTACCTGACAATCTCCTGGAATTCTTGCAGAACGTTGTGTGCAGATCTTGAGACGAGAGACCATACTTGGTCAGAGGTAAACTCATCAGTTTCCTCTACAGTTTGCGCCGTGTTTTAGTTTTCCAGTTGATCAGAAATTGAACGTAATTTTGGTTTAAACAAATAAGAAATGTTACCTTCTGCTGTTTCGTTCTCTGCCCACAAGAGGATTTCTAGTTTCATCTCAAATTTGCTGCTCGAGTTGCAATCCGGACTGGAAATGAAGGTGATCCAGATGTTCCTCTCATTAAAGATGTACGTAGTTCCATTCTCATCTTTGGTTTCCAAGTAGGTTATGGTGAGCGCCAAGGATGACATGTTGTTATTGACCTGCCCAGTACCGAGGTAAAGTCGCTGGTATTCCCTCATCTTGATGTTCAACAGATCTACGTAGGTTGTCATGCCCGGAGCGGTGGTTACCAGCCAGATGCATTTTTGGAAACGGTTATTTGGAGTGGAGGAGCTAATAAGATGGGCCCCGGTCAGGTTGATGAGGGAAGGTCCACAAATCTGAGCTGAAAAATATAAACCAAGACAGTATAGGCTATTACAACAATGGTACTTTCCTTGTTGGAAAATGAATTGTGTTGCAGAATATCTTGAAAGTTATTGTACTATTCGTGGTCTGGTATTAGAAAAACGAGGTTGACGATGTTCGTAGTTAAAAGTACAATACATGATTGGTAAAGGTCACAGGACTGCAGTCATACATTGTCTGATCAAACATGTACATGAAATAATAAACCTGTGAAAATTTGAGCTCAATCGGACATCTGAGTCACGAGAAAATAGCGAAAACCCGATTCGATTTTTCTTATAAAACATGAAGAATAGTTTACTTTATGTAAACTAAATCTTGATTTGCTTGAAAAACCAAGCATCTGATGAACCAAAATTTCTATGGTGACTGTTTGCACTGTTTACGAACTGTTAATACAAGAAAGTTAATACCTACAGTTAGAGTCCTTACCCGTGATATCTGGTAATGGCTTAACTTTACACGAGGCAGACAGATTAAAAACGGTTGAGTGAAACCTCACTATCAGAGGTTTAGATGCTGAACGAATTTCGTCAGGATAGTCATTGTTGTAAGAGACATAATCGTCTTCAGTGAACAGATCCAGGTACGTTGTACTTCGATGCTCTGCAGAGATGTCACAATCCAGCTCGATCTCAATTCCCTCAGAAGCCGTGATGTTCCAGCAGTAGTCACGGAAATCGCCGCGTCGAATCGCCAACGAATCGCTGAGGTTCATGGCGTCCCAGTCGCTCGCCGAGAATGCAGACGTCTGGCTGAAGTCCGCAAGAAAAACATCGATGCACGCCGGGCCATATTCTAATGAATACAAAAATGACCATTTCTACTTCCACACGTGGATCAGTGCCTTGGTCATGAGGGGCAGGCAAAATTCGCATCCAGCATGTTTTATGGTACAAAGGTATTGAAATATAAAACGCTATCATTTCTCCATCGACACCACGAAATGACACTAGTTGTACCTATTGTGTGAATTTTTTTTCAGATTTTCGTTTTATTAACGATTTGAACTATCTGTGTGTTTATCTGTTTGAATTTGATTTGAAATAAGCCGGTTTTAAAAAGTCGTCAGCTTCAAACGGCAATATTTCAAAATATGGACACATGATCTTGCACGTTTTGGGTGTCAGTTCACGGTGTTGGTGAAGATTTGCTGGGACAAAACTTCTGTTCAGTACAATGTGATGAGCGTCTGAGCTGAATCAAAAATTTGGTTTTGCTTAACTCAACAAGTTTCCACTGGACAGAAATCGAGGCTTGCCAGTCAATGATAAAACTATACCAAACGCAAACATATGTATAACTAAGCATCTCCTCGAGGTTTATGGACACTACACTCTTTCATTTTCACTAATGATTTATTTACTCCCCCTACACTGTTCGTTTTCGCAGAATATAAATTGTACTCACGTGAAATGGCCACACTGCAACAGAGGCCGAGCATTAATATGATGCTGAGTCTACATGAACCCATTTTGGATTCAACGGAAATTCTGAAAAGAGAAAAAAACCATGAAACTTAATTTGGTTGTGTTTTATTATTTTAATTGTAAAAATGGCGTGTAATAGTGTGTCAATAGTCTTTGTCGTCTGTGTCGTCTTTGCTCACTCCTCTGTCGTCTTCTTCATAGTCTTCTTTGTTGTCTTTTTCATATTCATTTTTTATCAAGGAAAGAGTAAATCTTCTGCAGTGATATGTGGGGGAGATTGCTTCTTGGATCCACAATGTGCATCATTCAACTATCGTGAGAGTAGCCACTTCTGGCAGATAAATAACATTAGCAGGAATATGGATCCTTGTACTGTACGAGGAAGTGCCTACTTTGACAATAAATATGAAACACCACTATTTGCAGCATCTTTACATGCCAAATACCAACGCTGTCAGATGTTGCTTCAAGCTGGTTACCATTACAATGGTATCTATACCATCTATCCTCTTGGAATGCATGGTGGCATACCAGTATACTGTGATATGACAACAGGTGATGGAGGCTGGATAGTTTTTTCAGAGGCTTAAAGATGGCTCTGTTTTACCTTTACCGTGACTGGACTGACTGCAAATTTGGATTTGGCCATCTATTGGGTGAGTTCTGGCTTGGAAATTAACATATCAACAACATTACGTGAAATGGACGGTGGAAGTTAAAGGTAGACATGGGAGACTGGGAGAATATAACTGCCTGGGCTGAGTGTAATGATTTTAGAATTGCAGGTGAGAATTACACACTCAATATTGGCTCATAATAATGATGACGGTACTGCAGTTGTTTCGCTGCCAGAGCATAATACATATCAATTCACAATAAATGATCAGGACAATGATGCATGGTCAGATGGAAAATGTGCACATAAATATTGGGAAGGTGCATGGTGGTTCAATAATATGCTTCAAGTCTGACTTCAATGGGAAATATCTCTATCATTCTAACAAAAGAAATCCACATAGTTTACAGTGGTATTACTGGAAGGGAATCTGGTATTCCCTTATGAATGCAGCATTAAAATGAGGGAAGTCCTGTAAACATAATATCTTACTATGTTTCTGCACACGAATTACAAAAATTGATCCCCATTCTAATGCTGGAACAATATCTGAGACAGTTTCACAGGGTATCCCATTAGTTTGTACACATCTACCCAGCTGAATAAACTGATCAAAGGAACTCACATAATTTTAGTAGCTGTCTCGCATACGGGGGAACAGCTTTTGATTGTTCTTAATTGTTTTGTCTTGTCCCGCTTTTCCCCCATAGACATTACACGGGGGTTATCTACAAGTCACTTCTACGCTTATGTCAATTCCGATGAACTTCATACACAGTACAGGCATAGTAAGACCACCACCCAAGATGCCATGGCGAAACTTGTCGTCATCATGACGTCTTTAAGTGCACCATGACGTCATCTTAAAAGTGAAAATATTAGGTCTCTTTATCTCCGAAACTGCATGGAAGTCCGATGCAATTCAAACTTTTTTACCTTTTCTTTATAACTTATGGACGGCGAATCGATTTTTTCCAGAAACGCACATAAGCGAATATCCGATCATGATAAAACTTGGTAGGTAAGTAGGGAATGGCACTAGTATCTTAAATGTGAAGTGACGTCACTGATTTTTGCATTAGCTTTGAATAATGAATCTTGCCAATTTGAGTCAAACATAACACTAAACAAGGGCTTTTGAAAATTTCGGACCACTGATATGGCTATCAATAGTACTGGGCCAATTGTGTACACGTGAATGGAACAAGACTACCTAGAAAATCAATCATTTTGCTGTTTCCACCGCCCATATATGCACAACCATACATAATATGCGCGCTGGCCTATGGTTGACTCTGCCATTTCTGTGTTTCTCATGGCCGTGAGTATGTATCTGTATCTGTATACGTGTATTGATGGAGTGAAGACGCTCCTGATAGTTGTTTACGACAATTAAGTCTGTTGGCCGCAATGCTTGGTTAGCAAAAAGTGACGTTAGGCTCCCTCCAGTTCCCCCCCCCCCTAGATTACGAGCTTTAAGTTTTTCAATTTCCGAATAAATTTTACTTTGACAAATGTTTGCCCATGGGATGCTCCATTTCGTGTGCGTTATTCGAGACATTTAGTACGTTTTTAGAGTTTCGCGTGAAGCGGGCGTAGCACTGTAACATAATATCTTGATGATTTCTTGTTCATTGGCGAAAAGAAGGAGCAATGTGCGTTCCTGTTCATCTACATTCTTAGATGTTTGCAGGCAGCTACATGTACCACTGGCGGACGAAAAGACGGAGGGCCCTTGTCAAACTATTACTTATTTGGGTTTGGAAATTGATACAGTTAGGCGTGAGATTCGGGTGCCAAGTAACAAAGTACTGACGCTTCGGGAAAAAAATCACTCTTGACTGGGCAGAAAGAAGTTGACCGTGCGGGAAATACAATCCTTAGTCGTGCAGTCGCGCCAGGCCGGGCGTTCACCAGGCGTTTAATTAACCTATCTCGAGGGCTTGCAAAGCCGCACCATAAAACACACATATCAGTAGGCACAAAGATAGACTTAATGTGGTTGGAATTTCTTGATCATTTCAATTTCGTGTCTCCGTTTCACGATCAGGGCTGGCTCGACAACGACACATTAGAACTGTTTTTAATACCGATGCTTGGCTTTGGTGGTTACTTTTAATAACGGTCAGTGGTTTCAAGGGAAGTGGGCTCCTGAGCTAGTCGCATGCTCGCCAACCATAGCCTACTGTGAATTCTATCCGTTGGTGATTGCCGTGTATTGCTGGTCTCCCAGTTGGCTAACCGCAGGGTCCGTTTTCGGACTGAAAACGAGGCCGTTGTTCATATTATCCTCACATTGCGATATGATCATGCAATTAGTGCGCCTGTTTATTTGCCATAGTCTGCGATTAAACATCACGTTTGAGGCCGCTCACATTCCGGGAATTTGAAAAGACACAGCCGATTCCCTTTCTCGTTTCCAGGGGGATCGCTTCCGTTCCCTCGCCCCTTAGGCCAAGAACAATATGACCCCAATCCCAGACATCCAGCGGAAGTGTTAGAAGGTAAGATGCACCGCCTTTTGATGGCAGCTTCGGCTTCAAACACTCAAAACACACAAAACTTATCAAACTGGTTGGCGGGCATTTTCCTTATTCAAACCTGCTGAGGTTGGTCAATTCATTGCATGGTTGTCCTTACAAGGCTTAGCAGCATCTACAATTGCCACATACGTGGCAGGTGTTGGCTATTATCATAAGATTGGGGGTTTGGACAGATCCCACCCATCATGACCCATGCATGATTTTTTTTAGAGAATAAACTATTAACCGGTTGTCGTAGGGATAAGGCAGGTAGCGACAAACGGTGGCCCATGACCATTCCGGTCTTGGCCAGAATTATGCACGCACTTCCTCATGTATGTATCACTATGAAATTGTTCTTTTCCGTGCGGTTATGCTTGGCGCCGTTTTGGGGTTTAACATGACATAACATAACAAATTACATTTATATAGCGCTAAATACAAAGTTTCTACGCGCTTAAACATTACAATACATAGGAGAACAAACATATTACAACAACGGTACTGAATCTACTAATTAAACTTCACTATGAATAATGTTGATCAAACAAGTGGGTTTTAAGTGTTGATTTGAAACTGTTGTGTTGAGTTTATGCGCATTGGCGATTTTGCCGCAATTTCTAAAACCCACATACAAAAATCGGTCCTACGTTCATCTGACGTGGAATTTTTGCGCCTTATCGAAACGGAGGCTTAGGCTCAGGCTCGGCTCTGTCATCCATAATCTGCAAATATAGTTCGTGGTTTTTCATTGGAGCTGAAGCTCTGTTTTCCTTTTCAAACCAGAGAATCTACTTCCGAACCTTAGCCAAAAGCCTCTATTTTGATACTCGTTAAATTATAATGGATTCAGGTCTGGGTTGTAAGCCACAAGTTCGCTAGAATGGTCTGGGTGGAGCCAGATTCGCCGCCATTGAGAAACTTAAAAATGACCCTTATCGCCGTTGGCCACAGCCGGCCATGTTAATTGTTCACATTGGAACAAACGACTTAATAGATACCGATTTTTTGCAGTATGCGACAGCGTGTTAAGCTTCATGGGCTTGAATATAGATATGCGTTCCCGGGAACCAAGATTGTCTGGTCCAATATATTGCCGCGTGCCTGTTACTTTGGTGCCACAGATCAGCAAAGAATAAAAATGATGAGGCGCAGTGTTAACGCAGTGGGCCCGTTCGTTTGGCAGTCCCAACGGAGTGCCAGTTCTTAACCATCCTCAGTTTAAGTGGTGCGAATTTGGGCTGTTCCGCTACGACGGCGTTCTCCTGTCGAAAACCGGAAATATGCATTTTAGGTCCAACCTGTGCGATTGCATTGACGCCACATTTGGTTAAAGTTTTCTTGGGCAGCATAGTGTTTCCAGTTTTAGTGTTGTATTGTTGGTCAGGTTTCCTTGTTTTCTGGTTTTAGCGGGCAGGCTGCCTGTCGTTCCAGTAGGGGAGCGCCCATCGCGTTTGACAGGAATTGTTTGGAAGCGACGGGCAACAATGCCTCAATTCAAATAAATGAACAATTAGTTAAGAAGACTTGGAATTTTCCTTTAAAATTTTTACAGATTAATTCGTGTTCATTGTTACAACTATACGCCAAGCACCCGCTTGTTCTGGCGGGCTTCCCATTCCAACCGTATGTGCCAACGGTGGAACAAATCGGCGTATTTTCATATTATCATTGTAATGTACACTGTGACTATACGCCCATTTGTTCTGATGGGGATAGTTTTATGCCAAGCGTGGCAAGTATTTGGGCAAACGTGCACACGTTTTCTTTTAAAGGTAGTATCATAATTTGGTAAGAGACCAAAACAGAAATGTTCACAGATTTACGTATAACTTACAGGGTATGAAGATGGTGGTTGTAGAAACATACGGTTAAACATTTTCCGCCTGAAATGGTGTATTTATCCAGAAATTAGTAAAACAACGACAGAAAATCTTTTTGATCTTTTAAAAGATCAAAAATAAAAGAGAAAAGACTTAAGAAATACTGTGGCTGTTTTTCAATGTTTTCTCAAAAAGTGGGCTACGTATGGGACTGAAATTTTCACAGATGACTGTTACTGTATCTGTCTTGGTATTTTTGCCCATGAATCTGTATTTCTTTGATAAAAAGTATGAGTATGATACTACCTTTAAATGCCAGTTTATCTCAAAGGTGTTTGTAAAATTGAATAAAGAAAAAATTGCGGTGCGAAGAGCTCTACCCAAAAGTCAAACTTTGTTTCAAGTTGTATTGTGTGTGTCGTCTGAGAATAAATTGATGTTAAATGTTTTTTTTTCATATAAAAATACCACAAGTCCAGTATCCAGAAACGGAGTTTAGGAAATGCTTGAAACATGGACATGTGTCATACCACTGTATTACCAGTAGCATTCTGTACGATGAATTATTCAAATGCTGAAAATGATATCAGTAATTAAACTTTCCATTGCAAGCTGAAAACGTTTGGATAATAGTATTGTTACCATTGAAAAACCCATGCCTTACCAAGTCTTGAGTTGGTGGAAGGTATTAATATTCATTCCTAAATATTCATTTAGAACATGATTTGAAAACAAGTTTGATGTTGAAATCACACACATAGATTAAACAGCCTGAATAAACAGCAACTTAATCTTCCACTTGTGTTGCTGCTTGTTTTTGTAATTATATAAACCCATAAATGGATATTAAATATCCATTCAAAACAAAAATACATTGTTTATCTCAAACTGTAAAGATGGTTTATTGTTACCCCAAGATAAAATATGAAAAGAATGATCCCAAATACTTGTTTGAAAAATGATGGATATTTTGAAATAAACGAAGCATTTAATGTGGTAAAATGATAATATATGTTTTAAGCTTTGCCTTATTTTGGGTTTGTCTGTCAGTGCTTACATGTATTCATTATTAAGAATGGTTTTGATCTTAGATAACAAATGTTTAGGTCTTTGTTTGAATAATTCCTCGGAAATTACACCATTTCAGTTGAGCACCGTCTACATATCCTGGAAGTTATACGTTCACCTGTGATAAATTTTTTCCGGTTATGTTACAAATCCTGTACTGTACATTTAAGTCTTAATAATCCTCTCTTGAAAGAATAGCTGGGGTATCGCTTTTGCCAAATGGCCTAACCTTGCATTGTTGCAAACTATCGGGTGTCAAAAAAGTAGTTTTAACTGTGCTCACTCTCTCTCTCGCTCTGTGTAAAGGAACTTGCCAATATCCCTTTAAAGGTAGTGTCATATTTTGTTTTGTTTTTCAAAGAAATCCGGATTAATTGGCAAAAATATAAAGGAAGATACCGGAATATATCTGTGAAAATTTCAATCCATACGTTGCCCGATTTTTGAGAAAACAGCAAAAAACGTTCACAGTATTTCATAAGTCTTTTCTATTTTATTTTTAATCTTTAAAAGAAATCAAATAATTGTTTTCATTGGTTTTACTCTTTTCTTGATAAATGCAGAATTTCAGGTAGACGCATTTTAACGGTATGTTTCTAACACCAACACCTTTATATCATGTAAGTTGTAGGTATGAATCTGTGAAGATTTCTGTTTCGGTATGCTACCAAGGTATGATACTACCTTTAACAGATCTATTTTACTGGAATACATTTCCTACATTATCAATACAGTCTCCTATTCGAGGAATCTGATAAGAATCCGTATTCGTAACTGTTTAACACCTTACCGAAATCAATACAGAATCTCAGTTACCCCTGTGGTAACTTAAAGAGGGTTGTTTGACACATCAATATCACCAAATTAAAGGTAATTTTACACTTTGGTTTTTGTAAATAATAAAATGCAGATTCATGGGCAGAAATATTAAGAAAGATACGGTAACAGTCATCTGTGAAATTCCCAGTCCAATACGGTGCCCACTTTTTGAGAAAACAGTGACAACACGGCCACAGTATTTTTAAATCTATTCATATGAGTTTTGATCTTCGTGAGATCAAAATTGTTTATCGTCTTTGGTTGTATGCATTTCTGTACTGGGGCATGCGACATCGGCCCGTTCCGGCCAGCTCGGCCGCGGTCACGATGGCCCCCATTGGGGGCCTTATTTGTCTATTTTAGGCCTTAAAAGATGCACCTGTTTTATGTTACTCGCCCTCCCTGCTGCTTATGTTTCTACCATCGCCATCTTTATATCCTAAGTTATATAGCTAAATTAATATGTGAAGATTTCTGTTTCGGTATGCTACAAAAGTATGATAGTACCCAGGTACAGCACAGGATTAGTAACATATACCCAAACAAAAATGTTCACAGATTGTATGTATGGTGATCGTATATAAACATACCGTAAACATATTTTCAGCTGAAATGCTGTATTAATCCAGAAACTAGTAAAAACAACGACCGAATATAATTTTGATCTCGGGATGAGATCAAAACTCGTATCATTTACATACCAATAGATTTGAAAATACTGTCCTGTACAGTTTCCGATGATGACATGAGCAGCTGTTTGCAGCTGCTGTTCTGTCACCTCAGTTACCAATCCTGTATTATACCTTTAACTAATACACTAAATGAATTACTTCACATACCTGTTCTTTTGATCTTTTCGAAACCGATCTCCGTTCATCTACGTCAAAGAAGTCATCTTAAAGAGTACATCGCAGTTGAAAACCAAAAACAAAGATAATTTGTAGCTGGTAGGGCGTCTGCACTGGTAAACTGAAGGACGTGGGTTCGAACTCCAGCCGAGCAAACCTGTGGGATTATGTGCTTTGAATTCTTTGAACGGCTACTCGGAGAGTTAACTTCGCATGCAGTACTCGTCGGGTAAGTTCTGTGGCGTCTGCAATCCGTCCCACTCCGCTGTGATCAGGGCGTCTGTGGTCAGGCACACACTCTCTTAAAGCAAACCTGTCTTCAGAAAGATTTCACGTCGGATGCATGAGACCACGTGACACAAAAAGGAGGAGCAATCTCATCAAAATATCAACCGAGTTTTAACCACACCCTAAGTTTTCTGATGCTGTTTCAGCTTTTGCATATAGCAATTCTGGAGTTTCAGACATCAGACATGACGGCAGCTTGTGACAGTCTATAGGCCGGGCTGCATGCACGATTACGTAGATACAATATTCAGCAAAGGATCTTAATCAAACGGTCTCTTGGCCTCAATAAATAATTAATATTCGCGCATATCTATTAACTTCAACTAAAACTTGCAATCGACCATCATCTTCAAATGTCATAATAACTGGTAAATATAGATATAGTAATAAAGACAGGCCATGACAATATTTTTGATAAATACAAAGAAGCCCGAATCCGCCGAGTTTCCAATAACAATCATTCCGATGTCTCGTCATGCCTGCAAAAAATCTCGCAAAGCGACGTTTGCTGCCTCCGTCAGAGGCAGTGGGAAGATTAAAAGCGGTTTTTGTTTTTGGAATGCGCCGAGCGGAATAAAACGCCTTCTGTTATGACAACAAGATGAGCGTATTCGTGGAGTCCGAGCAGAAATTTAAATTTGATTGTTCATTTCCTAAGAAGACGAGAATTTCGGGCTGAGTATTTCCCACCATGATTGCGGCAAATATTTACATCTTTACGGACTCGTGGGCTTCTAACTTTTTGTTCCTGAATTTGATGTTTGCAGACCTTGGCGAGGGATAAAAGAAAAATTAGAAACGGAAATGGGGGAAATTGTGATCAAAACAAAATGAAAACGTCTTGAAGCGAAGTAGTCTTAATTTTATCGCGTCCATCCCAACTGCATCGTACGACATGAAGGGCTTTGCTAATTTATCAAAACTGTCGAAAACAAAAAAGGCTAAAAAGCACAGAATAGCACTACAGCAGCTCACATTACATCACATGACATCGCAATACGTCACATCACACACATGACATGACATGACAAGACATGACATGACATGACATGGCATCACATCACATTCCATCACATTCCATCGCATCAAATCACATCCCATCGCATGACATCACATCACACGATATCACATGACAACACATGACAACACTTCCCATCAAATGAGATGACATCACATGACATGACGTCACATCAAATGACATCACACCGCATGACATGACATGACATGACATGACATGACATGACCCGACACGACATGCCATGCCACAAAGAAAATTAACTATATTAGGGACACCGCCAAGGCTGAATGGATAGCTCAGTTGGTTGTGCGCCTGTATGTTTTTCCGGAGATCGCTGGTTAGAGTTCTACTCCACTTTTCAATGATTAAAAACTCAGCCAGTTTCCCTTGTGGTTGTTATGTATACCCGAGGATGGGACTTAGGGAGATTTTCCCTCAGGGTCGTGCGACAACTTTATTTACCTATTTCTAAACATCCGCTAAACCAATGAACTTGAAATTGGCATAATTATGTCTTCTTTTAAAATATGGACAGCAAAAATGTATGTCCTTAAAAGGTAGCTGGTATAATAGGGAGACACCGACAAGTTTCCCTATTTGCCGATGTCTCCCAAATATTCACTTTAAGACGCTAAAATGTCTCCCTGATATCCTTTCATATCATTCTTATTATGACATGCAAATTGTCTTTCTTTTTCCTATGGCTGAGATTATAAATATTAATAATTTCTGACCATTATAGCACAAGAATTACAAAATTATTTAATGACGGCATCACAGACTGGCACGTTATCCGAATAAAACGTTTCCTCATTATCCACTACGGTTACCGTTGAGTATGAAAATAACCTCTGCCAAAATTCATCATGATTATTTCATTGTTATTGCAGTGCGCCGAGAAGTAGGCCATATGCATCGGCTTCTGCTGTACAGCGCTGCGTTTATGAAGATTGAGCCGAAATTGAAATTGATTGCGCTTTTGCTTAAAGGTACAATACAGGACTGGTAAAACATATCCCAACAGAAATGTTCACATATTTACGTGTAACTTCCATGGCATGGAAATGGTGCTGGAAGAATTATACCGTTGTATTTCCGCCTGAAATGCTGTATTTATCCAGAAATTTGTAAAACAAACACAGACAACAGTTTTGATCTCGGGGTAAGATCAAAACCATTCTTTATAATGTTTCATAAGAACAACTGAGTCAGTTTTCGCTATTTTCTCGTGACTCAAATGTCCAATTGATCTCAAATGTTCACAGTTTTATTATTTCATGTACATGGTGGATCAGACAAAGTGTGAGTGCTGCTATGTGCTCTTTATTAATCATGTATCGTACCTTTAAAAACGTAATGCAGCAAGTATTTTCATCTCTTATGAGATTGGAGACTTCTAACTCGGCGCACCTCGTGTAAATATCTTTCAGTATATGATGGTCAGGCCACTAGATGAATAAAACACAATACGGGAGAATGGATCATCAGAAAAGAAGGAGCATTAAGTAACGCGAAGTCGTCTTCATGTATTTTTTTCGGGTGCAACACAGCCGCCATTTCCCACAAGAAGACACTGGCTTGTCCTCATGTATAACTGTAACTGATCCCCAACTTATCAAAATCAAAGTATTTGTGTTTTATTATGTTGACCACACAACTATTTCGCTATTTATTTGCTACTAAAGAAAATACCACTGATCGATTTAGATTTAAACAATCAGATTTTTAATTGTTCAATTTAAAATGATGAGCAGCTCTATAAGTGAGGCCCATATTCTGAAACAATGTTGTAAGGTGGCGATACATGGCTAAGATTGTTTTAAATATTTTGGAGCGTAAAGACTTCTGGGGTCCATTTCACCAAACTCATCGCAACTTACAATCAATCGTAGGATCCATGATGCATTGCAGCCCAACATAGGATACGATGGGTTATCCATCGTAACTCTAGTTACGATCGATCGTAGGGCTTCGTGAAATCGCCACCCCAAGTTGACAACCAATGGAGTGTATTGTAAGTAGCATCAGTACGTCCGATAATGATGTCGGCCGCGGCTGATGGCTAAAAAAAACTATTCTTGTGCTTGTCCCAACTGAACCAATAAAAACAAAATACATAAATAAAGAACAATCGCCTCTTATTAACTGGCGCTATACGGCTTCCGTACTAGACTACCGTAATTGACTCTAAGCAGATTCAAGCTAACTAGTTACAGTTATAGTCTGAAGAGTATTATATACTTATAGATCCTAATTTCTTGGATGTATACGGCCTAATGGTTACTTGACGGGAGTTTAATTAATATTTTATGAAGCTCACTGATATAACTGGGGCCGAAGAACGTCATTTCAAGTTCGTCCCTCTGGACGGCCAGATTGTGCGTCGGGAGGAGAGTGCACAGCTGAACAACGAGCCGGTGGACGCTGACCTGGGGTCAATTTCATAGAGCTGCTTAGCACAAAAATTCATATACATGACATATCTGTCTGAATAAAAACAGGATTAACAATTAAATTTCCATGTGTTGTGTATCGCTTGTGATTGTTCTTTGGATGTTGTTTGCTGACCATGAATATTAAGTTGAATTTTCAATGGTGGTTTGTTTTATTGGTTAAGCTATTTTTTTGCTAAGCAATTTTTTGTGCTAAGCAGCCGTATGAAATTTGCCCCAGTTTCAGTTGAACCCGACTCAGCAGACTTGTCGCCTTATTAGCCGGTAACCCTCGTTAAAGGACAATGAACATTTCGTAATTATTTGTACATTTGTACATGATACCTTGATTGCTTAACTGTTTTGTGACTGTTCCCAACTGAACCAATAAAAACATTATAACCTTATGGTGTGTTTGAGCCAAAGAGAATGAACACGGTTTGTATTTTTGTTTAAATGTTCTAGAAGAACCTCTTTTTTTAAAAGAGAGAAAAAATGTATTTTGTTTCCATGGTTTTCTATTTAAACTGTTCTACCTCATGTATTCTAAGAGAGCAATTGGGAAGTTTTTCAGTTCTAAGTCAACCTCATGGACCCTGGAAAATTATGATTGTGTAAGTCAACCTCATGGTGAGGTTTGTTAGAATGTATAAAATGGTTAAGGGTCAACACTGTTTCTTTCTTTATTTATTTTAATATGTAAGCTGTTAGGTCGAGACGGCCTAAGTTTAGCCGGGTCCTGTGTGGCGAAACAGCCAGTGGACTTGTCGAGTCTAATCGGACATGTCTGGTTGCCAGACGTCCGTCGCATTCATTATAGTGCGTAGTCGGTAAATGTTAGCGACTTCGTCTCCAGACTCCATAGAAGAAGCATCGTAACGTTAGAGCAAGGGCGATTGTTATTCAGCCTCACATACGAGCGATCTACTGACAGTTCTTACAGTCTGTTGAGGGCAGCGAAGCGGGTGAGAGATAAGAGTCACTGTAGTATGTTATCACTTATAATAAGTGGGGAGTGTTAGCTTGGGTGGGTGTAGGTTGAGCAGAAGTGGCTAGAGTCGTTTGGGCCTGTGTGGTTTGCGCAACTGGTCCCCGTTGTGGGAATTTGGGTTGCTGGAAGCGTGTCGGCCTGGTCTCGTGTAGTCACACTGAGGTTTACTCAGAGCTCCGTAACCTAAGCCGTAGCTTGCATGTATTAAAGTTGTTACGAGGTTTACTCTCATATTATTTGGGCTAGTATGTGCAGTTGCATCAAGCAACTTGCATGACTTGTTACTGTTGATCATACTTGGTGCCACAGTGAGGTTTATAGTCGCTGTGGGTTTACACTTGTTGTAATACAAGAGGTTTATTATGTAAACTTTATGCAGAATATTTATGATTACTTGGCCTATTAAATTGATTACTGTGGTGAGGTTCATCAGCCACAGGCATTGATGCACAGTTGAGGTTTAGACTGTGAGGTTGACTTGTGAGGAAGTGTTGAGATAATAAAACAGTTGTTGTTGTTGTTCTCGAAGACACTGTGTGAACTGAGGTTCATTGAGGTTTATTGAGGTTCACCTGACTTGGTTGATAATTGGTAGCCACGTTGATTGTCATTTCCTTTAGGGTTGGTATATTTCCAACAAACGAACAGGCCTTGGATTTGAGTCCTCCGTTCGTGATATAATCCCCTCTTGCGTGTAAATAACCGCTCATGTGCATGTGAGGTTCATTAAATAATTTTGTGGGATAGCCCATGGTCGCTGTTGGTGGATTTGCCAGGGGTTTATTCACCGACGGGTGGCCCGGTTCGCCAAAAATGGTGTCAGAAGTGGGATCCTTTTAGGATTGCTTTTGACGTGGTGTACGACAACCTGTGTTGTTAGGTTGTCGAGATTGACCAATAACCCTCAGTGAGGTGTTGTGATTTTTTGTTGCAGCTATTGTTGTAGCACGGTACTGGTGTGAGGTTTACCACCAGTGGGAACTTGAGACGTCACGATGACTGATAGTTTCAAGGGTAACGTTGGAGTTTCCGGTGAGGCTGACTCACAGCCGGTCAAGGTTGAGAGGTCACTGGAGTTGCAGAATCAAATGCTCCAATGGGAAGTCCAACAGTTGAAAGCAGAACTTCAGCGGAATTCCTAAAGAGATAAAGTTGCGAGCACACCTGTGGAAAGGAGTCGTGCTCCGCGTGAGGTTGATTCGGAGATAGAGTTCAGGTTGCCAGATGAAACCTCAGGATATGCCTCATTAGAGGTGGTGGATGGGTGATGTGCGTGGAAGGGGTTTGGATAAATCCGCAGAGGCACACGCTAGTGCTAGTACACCTCAGTATAGATCTGGGGTTAGGTCTACTAGTCGTGATTCGGGACTGAGTCCAATCACAAACCCATTTCTGGAGGTTGTTGACCGTGGTGAGCGTAAGTAGCATGCTGACCTTTGCGACAAGTCCGCCTGCGAGGTGTTTTTGATAACCTCACACAGAATTGCAATGACGCTGGATTGGTTCCTTGGGCACTTAAGGGGGAACCGAGAGTGGTCGGCGAGGTTTACTGTTCGAGCACGGGAACTGGGAATTCTCGTCGTCCGAACATCGTACCCGACAGGTATGATGGTAAAGTTGTTTGGAATGAGTATTTCGGGCATTTTGAGTCGTGTCGTGTGGTAAATTGCTGGAGCGACCAGCAGGCTGGTCAGTATTTGTCGGCAAGCCTACAGGGGAGTGCATTGAGGTTGATTATCAATAGTGCACCGGCAGGTAAGGGGCACACTTACAGCGAACTTGTGCAGCTACTGGAACTGAGGTTTGGTCATTGCCGGCAGGCAGAGAATTTCCTGGTAGAACTGCGTCATCGTAGGCAGTGGCCGAAGGAGTCTCTTCGTGAGTTGGGTCAGGCTATTAGGGAATTGGCGGCAAAGGCCTACCCTGAGATACAGGAGGAGGCCAGGGATAGACTAGCCAAAAACCACTTTGTGCATGCAGTGCTGTGGAGAGTCAGGCAGTCCGGGAGTGCATTCACCGTGCCCGTTCAAAGGGGCTTGACGAAGCCGTCAGGGCAGCGGTAGAGACCGAGAACTTTGAGAAAGCCGAGGAGCAGAGAAGACAATATCGTAAGCCTACAGTTTGCCAGGGCCCTTGACCGTGCCATTGAGAAACGGGTTTGTTCCATGGTCGAATCTCTGTTTTCAGAGTGGTCGAAACAGAAGAGTTGTGGAAACACTAAGGGGGAGTTCCCTAACGGGAGATTGCCTAATCCTCCTAGAATGGAGAAAGGCGAACTCAGGTGTTTCAATTGTGGACAAACAGGTCATTTCCGGCGGGAATGCAAGGAGCCTAGGAGGAAACAATGCAGGCAGGGAAGCGATGGCAAGCCGACCAACGGGCCCGCGGGCAGGCTGGGAAGTTCACAGGGCCCACAAGGGGTGAAGGCGAAGTATGGCTTGTTTGTGAATGGGGTGATACGGAATAACGAGTGTCGGTTCCTCATAGACACGGGGTCGTCAGACAATGTTGTGAGCAGTACGGTTTATCAAAGTATTCCGAAGGAACAGAGGCCAATTTTGCAAACTAAGAGTTTGAAAATTGAGCAGGTAGACGGCAGTCTGTTGGCAGCAATAGGTACTGACCGGGTGGAAGTACAGGTTGGAAAATCTGTAGCCACTGTGTAGGTGATTTTTGCTGACATGCCGTATTCAGGAATTCTGGGGATGAATTCCTTGTTGTCTATGGGTGCAAGTTTGGATCTGCAGACCCTGCAGCTGAAGTTGAATGGTGAACAAATACGATGCACAAAATGGTGTTGGTGAGCCGTTCGTGGGGAAGGTGATTGTAACTGAGACGAAAGTGATTCCCTCCGGCCACGAGGCTGTGGTGCCAGGTGTGATTCGTAGGTTGTGTACGGTTGTTTCCGGCTTGTTGAACATGTAGAGGGTGGTAGCGTTTTGGCACAGCCAGGTTTAATTTTAGCGAGATCATTGGTTGAGTGTGATCAAGAGGTGCTACGGTTGCGGGTGTTTAACCCCAACAGGGAGAGTTGTGCGGCAAGGTACCACCATAGGGATGGTTTCTCAGGTTGAGCAGTTATTGCACCGAAGGTGGGAGTCTGACGATGAGAAGTTAATTCGTTGGCAGATGGTGCTGCCAGAGGAGTATAGCAGGGGTGTGGTTCATGTGTTGCATGGTGGTAGTGCTGGTGGACATTTTGGGGTTGAGGAAAACACTGGCCAAAGTGAAGTTGCGATACTACTGGCCAGGAATGACTGCTGATGTGAGGTCACACCTTCGCTGTTGTGAACTGTGTCAGAGGCGAAAGTCGCCGTCAAAAAGGAGAGTTACTCCTTTACAGCAGTACAGAGTGGGTGTCCCTGTTGAAAGAGTGGCTCTGGACATGCTGGGTCCACTGCCTCGGAGTGACAGTGGAATTATTTGGGTTCTAGTCGTGGGCGATTATTGCTCTAAGTGGATGGAGGCATTCCCACTTCCAGATACAAGTGCAGAAACGGTTGCTGCAAAGTTCGTCACTGTGGTTGTTTGCCGTTATGATGTCCCACAGCTTCGTTGGAAGGGGCCATTCTTAATTGTGAAGAAGTGATTCGATTTCACCCCATGTGCAAGCCAATGTTCACTAGCGTCAGGCGATTAGATAGAATCGCCTTTCAATTTAAACTATTCTATTAGAACAGCATTCAAATTCCCAACGGGTTTTGGAAGCGTGCGCATAGTCATTCGAATTCGTTTTTGGGCAGGCATTTATGCGACTTGTTCAGCAAATTTGGCGTTTTGTTAATCTGCAATGATCAATGAACCTCAAAAATAAAAAAAAAGATAGAGAAAGGGTTCATTTCTTGTATGGGAATCACGCTTGTGTTGTCCCCTGACAACGATTGTTTGTCATTGAAACAATCAACGGAAAGAATAAGGCTTGCAGTCGATATACCAGAGAGTATCATTTGATGGATGATTGATGCATTCGAATGATTTATATTTAGCTGTTCCGACATTTCGGATGTCGGAACAGGTTTTGTTTTTGTTCTGATTTTTAGCTGTTCCGACATTTCGGATGTCGGAACAGGTATTGATTTCGTTCGGATTTTTCATTATTCCTTCGCTCTTTTTGCTCCCATAGCTTTGTGCACAAAGTTTGTTTATTGTTTATCTCTTCTTAGCTTCTTCTGATCAGCTGAAATGAGGTATCATACGAAAGCTTATAAGCTAAGGATCATTTCGGAACGGAAGTGTTAACATTCTCAATTAATTAGTCACGTGACAGTCATTTGAATATTTAATTAGTTATTTTTGTTCGCAGCGTATCTCGAGAACGGCAGGAGATACGAAAATAATTCTTTTTGCAAAAGCTTAGTAACACCCTGTAGATGTGCATGCTGCCATAACATTTGTGACGTTACGTCATCATGACGTCACAACCGGAAGTTGAATTTTGACTCGAAATAACTCCAAAACGGATGGATTTGGGCATTTAAAACCTAACAGTCTAAAAGATAGAGACAGGCTAGGGCTTTTGGAAAATATAGGTGATGACGTCATACGGGTTACACAGCGCCCTCTACGGTTGATTAAATATATACAGTGATTACGTAATCCGAAAATAAACAACGGATTACCGCTAAATTTGGTAAGTGTCAAGCATTGGAACACTTCCTTATGTTCGTGAAGTTTGAATGTGATAACGTCATTCAACCGGAAGTTATGTGCTTTTAAAGGAAAAATTACGTCATTATTAAAATACTATTTACTCTGTAACGGCATATGCTACGAAAATAACTCTTTTTCCAAAAGCTTTTTAACATCCTTTATAGTTGTGCATGCTGCAATGAAAATGGCCGCGACGTCGATCATGACGTTATAAAACTGGCTGTTTTAAAGCCCGAGATCGAGGGCCCATAATGTATGAGCATGGCGCCATGGTATGTGTGTGTACAGCCACTGCATGTGGTGCATGCTCTTTACAGTTAATCCCCGAATGAGTTGGGACTGGTTTATCTTAAGGGAACACGCCGGCTTCAAAGATCCAAAAATGAACAATGCAGAGTATAGCACAATATTTCTATGATATTTAATGAAGGTTTTTTGTGAAAAAAATCAGAAATATGTCGTGTAATTAAGGTTACAACACAAAAACACTATAAGGGCAAATTAAGTCAGGTACGTATAAAGCCTTTCCAGCCTCAGCAAGTGTTAGGATGTCGCACACCAATATGGTTTTAGATGTACTGGTAGCTGTGACTTTGTTGCAGCTGCCGTATGAGAATTCCAGGAAGGCGATACATCACGTACGATGGTTTTAGCCGTACACGATGGTAAAATCATCGGCAAAACTTTAACAATTACTGAATTAGGAAAATCTGTCTGTTGAAACCATGATTAGGCATTTTAGAATGATTCACAAAATGTTTTTTGAGTTGACGAAATGTTTGCAACTTGACAAAATGTTTTTGGGTTGACGAAATGTTTGCGAGTTGACGTAATGTTTGCAAGTTGGCGCAATGTTCGCGAGTTGGCACAATGTTTTGCGAGTTGAGGCAATGTTTTCGAGTTGACGAAATGTTTGCACGTTGGCGCAATGTTTGCGAGTAGGCGGAATGTTTGCGAGTTGAGGCAATGTTTTCGAGTTGACGTAATATTTGCGAGTTGGCGCAGTAGAGTTGACGTATATGTTTGCGAGTTGAGGCAATTTTTTACAGTTTACGCAATGTTTGCGAGTTGAGGCAATGTTTTCGAGTTGACGTAATATTTGCGAGTTGGCGCAATGTTTTAGAGTTGACGTATATGTTTGCGAGTTGACGTAATGTTTCCGAGAGTTCAAAGTTTGCGAGTTGACGCAATGTTTTAGAGTTGCAAAATGTTTGCGAGTTGAGGCAATGTTTTCGAGTTGACGAAATGTTTGCGACTTGAAATGTTTTCGGGTTGACGTAATGTTTTCGAGTTGACGTAATGTTTGCACGTTGGCACAATGTTTGCGGGTTGGCGGAATGTTTTACAGTTGACGCAATGTTTGCAAGTTGAGGCAATGTTTTCGAGTTGACGTAATGTTTGCACGTTGGCACAATGTTTGCGGGTTGGCGGAATGTTTTACAGTTGACGCAATGTTTGCAAGTTGAGGCAATGTTTTCGAGTTGACGTAATGTTTGCGAGTTGGCGCAATGTTTTAGAGTTGACGCAGTGTTTGCGAGTTGACGCAATGTTATCGAGTTGACGTAATGTTTGCGAGTTGACGTAATGTTTCCGAGAGTTCAAGCAAATTTTTTGAGTTGCCGCAATGTTTTTGATTTTACACAATGTTTTCAAGATTATGTAATGTTTGCGAGTTGTCACAAAGTTTTTGAGTTGACACAATGTCTGCGAGTTTACGTAATGTTTGCGAGTTGACGTTATGTTTTCAAGTTTATGTAATGTTTGCAAGTTGATGCAATGTTTTCGAGTTGATGCAATGTTTTAGAGGTGACACAACGTTTTTGAGTTGACGAAATGGTAAAGTCACGGTAAAGGCAAGCATGGGCGCCAAAAAGTGCCAAAAATCGCCCAACGTGTGTGTACTGGGTCTCAGAAATGTACTGCTATGTATAAGAGGTAGGCCAGCAAGTACATGACCAGGCACTGTTGCCACGTTAACAATTAGGTACGTACAAGGGCATACAGATCAGACATGACGTACGTAGGATGTTGAAAGTACTGTAAGGTCTCCATTATTTTACGTGTGGAGGTTGTGTTATCAGGCTTATTTTCATTACCCCAGTTTTATCATGGAGGTATGGGCCCTTTTCCAAACCTCGGCTCCGGCTCTGGATCCAGCTCCAGCTCCATTTCTTGAGTCAATTTTAAAATAACGGGTATCAAAATAGAGACTTTTGGCTGTGGTTCGGAAGTAGATTCTCTGGTTTGAAAGGGAAAACGGAGCTTCAGCTTCAATGAAAACCCACAACCTCTATTTTCAGCATATGGATGACGGAGCCAGAGCCGGAGCCGGAGCCGGAGCCGAGGTTTGGAAAAGGGCCTTGGTTTCATATACTTGTAAATTTTGAGAGCGAAAAGTGCTACGAACTTGATTCTTTTATCTGTTATATCATGTAGTTGTGTATGTTGCCACGAAAATGACTGTGACGTCATTACGATATGTCATTAATTGTACTCGAAATTTTGGTTTCCTCTTTAAAGATACGTGATTGGAAGATTTTTTTTCCACGGTTAATTCTTAAATGTCCGTGAATTACTTGAATAAAAATCATTTGTCGGAGAATGTGACATTGAGACTGAAGTCACTGATATAATTGCTACGTGAAACATTAACAACTGGAATACACCAAACAGCCCTAATTATACCTCAAAACAAAAGAATAATCTTCCGCTTTGTGTGAAGTCTCGTGACCATGGCTTGCGATACGAAGGTACTTGTAGATCGTGGTCTTACGGCTCTGATCGGAGCACACCAATAGCGCCACCAAGCATTTTAACGTTATGAAAAAAGCTTTATTTTTTGTTTGCAGTATATCTCGAGAACGACAAATGCTATGGTAATGATTCTTTTTGCATGAGTTCTGTTAGATCCTGAAGATGTGGCATGCGGCAGTAAAAATAAATGTGATGTCACCATGACGTCATAAAAAGCTGAATTTTATTCCATATCATTAAGAATGTCTGATTGTCAGGAAACTTGGTATGTGTGATGTCTGTGCTATATACTCCAATAATGTTTTAGTAATGATTTATAATTTAGAATTAAATGTTTTTTGGTAAATGTTTGAGAATTGTCGAGATATGCTGGTAAATTTTACATCATGTAGTTGTGCATGCTGCCAAGAAATTTACCGTGACGTCATCATGACGTCATCAAAAATGCTGATTTAATTATTAGCAGCATATTTCGAGAACGGAAAGTGCTACGGTAATGATTCTTTGTGTACAAGCTTTGTTTTATCATGTAGTTGTGCATGCTGCCCCAAAATTTAGTGACGTCATCATGAAGTCATAAAAAAGTAATTTTTAATTCTTTAATATTTAAACACGTGACAGCTCATTTAAATTAGTCAATTTTGTTAGCAGCGTATCTCGAGAACGATGACGTCATTAAAAAGGGTAAATTTTTTGTTAGCAGTATATCTCGAGAACGGTAAGTGATACGGTAATGGTTCTTTTTGTAAAAGCTTTGTTAGACTCTGTAGATTTGCATGCTGTTGTGAAATTAACTGTGACTATATGACGTCATCAAAAGCATAGTTGATCTTTGCAGCATATCTTGAGAATGACAAAAGCTATGGCAATGATTCTTTTCGCAAAACCTTTTTTTATAACCTTTAGATATGCATGCTGCTTTAGAAATGACCGTGATGTCATCATGACGTCATCGGAGCTTATAAAGCTGATCAAATAAGTCGGAACAGCTCCGTGTTCGTCCACGAACACTTAAATGTCTAGTTATTATTATTATTATACTTTATCATCCAATTTTGTTTATTGTTTATCTCTTCTTATCTTCTTCTGATCAGCTTAGATGAGGTATCATATGAGAGCTTATAAGCTAAGGATCATACTGGCACTGAGTTGAAAAAAATTCTTAATTAATTAGCCACGTGACAGTCATTTGAATATTTAATTAGTCACTTTTTTTAGCAGTATATCTCGAGAACGGAAAGCGCTACGGAAATGATTCTTTTTGCAAAAGCTATGTAATAGCATATAGATGTGCATGCTGCCATGAAATTTACCGTGCCGTCATCATGACGTCATCAAAAAAGCTGATTTTTGGTTAGCAGTATATCTCAAGAACGGTAAGTGCTACGGTTATGATTCTTTTTCCAAAAGCTTAATAGTTATATCATGTAGTATTGCATGCTGCCACGACATTTACTGTGACGTCATTATGACGTCATCAAAAAGGCTGATTTTTGGTTCACAGCATATCTCAAGAACGGTAAATGCTACGGAAATAATTCTTTTTGCAAAAGCTTAGTTATATCATGTAGTTGTGCATGCTGCTACAAAAATTTTCATGACGTCATCATGACGTCATCAGAAAGGCTGATTTTTGGTTCACAGCATATCTCGAGAACGACAAATGCTATGGTTATGATTCTTTTTGTAAAAGCTTTGTTATATCTTGTAGTTGAGCATGCCGCTACGAAAATGAATATGACGTCATTATGACGTCATCAGAGCTTATAAAGTTGATTAAATAAGTCGGAACAGCTCCGTGTTCGTCCACGAACACTTAAATGTCTAGTTATTAGCTGTTCCGACATTTCGGATGTCGGAACAGGTTTTGTTTTTGTTCTGATTTTTATTATTATTATTATTATTCTTTATCACCCAATTTTGTTTATTGTTTATCTCTTCTTATCTTGTTCTGATCAGCTTAGATGAGGTATCAAATGGAAGCTTATAAGCTAAGGATCATGCAGACACTGAGTTGTAAAAATTCTTCATTAATTAAGCACGTGACAGCTCATTTGCATATTTAATGAGTAAATTTTGTTTGAAGCATATCTCGAGAACGGCAAATGCTACGGAAATGATTCTTTTTGCAAAAGCTTTGCTACATCATGTAGTTGTGCATGCTATTAAGAAATTTACAGTGACGTCATCATGACGTCATCGAAAGGCATAATTTATGTATGCAGCATATCTTGAGAATGACAAAAGCTATGGTAATGATTCTTTTCACAAAAGCTTTGTTAGAAACTTTAGATATGCATGCTGCTTTGTAAATGAACGTGACGTCATCATGACGTCATCGGAGCTTATAAAGCTGATCAAATAATTCGGAACAGCTCCGTGTTCGTCCACGAACACTTAAATGTCTAGTTATTAGCTGTTCTGACATTTCCGATGTCGGAACAGGTTTTGTTTTTGTTCTGATTTTTATTATTATTATTATTATTATACTTTATCACCCAAAGTTTGTTTATTCCTGATCTCTTACTTAGCTTCTTCTGATCAGCTTAGATGAGGTATCATATGAAAGCTTATAAGCTGAAGTTAATCCTAAGACTGAGTTTTTTTTAATTCTTAATTAATTAGGCACGTGACAGCTCATTTGCATATTTAATTAGTCAATTTTGTTAGCAGCGTGTCTCGAGAACCACAAATGCTGTGAATATAATTCTTTTTCCATAAGCTTAGTTACATCATGTAGTTGTGCATGCTGCCAAGAAATTTACCGTGACGTCATCATGACGTCATCAAAAAATGCTGATTTTATTATTAGCAGCATATCTCAAGAACGGTAAGTGCTACAGTGATGATTCTTTTTGTAAAAGCTTTGCTACATCAAATAGTTATGCATGCTGCCCCAAAATTTACAGTGACGTCATCATGAGTCATTAAAAAAGGTTACTTTTTATTCTTTATGAATTTAGCACGTGACAGCTCATTTAAATGTTTAATTAGTCAATTTTGTTAGCAGCGTATCTCGAGAACGACTAAGGCTATGATTATGATTCTTTTTCCAAAAGCTTAGTTACATCATGTAGTTGTGCATGCTGCCAAGAAATTTACTGTGACGTCATCATGACGTCATCAAAAATGCTGATTTTATTATTAGCAGCATAACTCGAGAACGGTAAGTGCTACGGTAATGATTCTTTTTGTAAAAGCTTTGTTACATCATGTAGTTGTGCATGCTGCCCCGAAAATTACAGTGACGTCATGACTTCATCAACAAAGGTAATTTTTGGTTAGCAGTATATCTCGAGAACGGTAAGTGATACGGTAATGGATCTTTTTGTAAAAGCTTTGTTAGACCCTGTTGATGGAAATGATTGGAAATGACAGTGACGTCATCAAGACGTCATTGGAGCTTATAAAGCTGATCAAATAAGTCGGAACAGCTCCTTGTTCGTCCACGAACACTTAAATGTCTAGTTATTAGCTGTTCCGACATTCAGGATGTCGGAACAGGTTTTGTTTTTGTTCTGATTTTTATTATTATTAGCTGTTCCGACATTTCTGATGTCGGGACAGGTTTTGTTTTTGTTCTGATTTTTATTATTATTAGCTGTTCCGACATTTCCGATGTCGGAACAGGTTTTGTTTTTCTTCTGATTTTTATTAGCTGTTCCGACATTTCTGATGTCGGAACAGGTTTTGTTTTTGTTCTGATTTTTATTAGCTGTTCCGACATTTCTGATGTCGGAACAGGTTTTGTTTTTGTTCTGATTTTTATTATTATTAGCTGTTCCGACATTTCTGATGTCGGAACAGGTTTTGTTTTTCTTCTGATTTTTATTATTATTATTATTATTATTATACTTTATCACCCAAAGTTTGTTTATTCCTGATCTCTTACTTAGCTTCTTCTGATCAGCTTAAATGAGGTATCATATGAAAGCTTATAAGCTGAAGTTAATCCTAAGACTGAGTTTGTTAAAATTCTTAATTAATTATGCACGTGACAGCTCATTTGCATATTTAATAAGTCAATTTGGTTAGCAGCATATCTTGAGAACGACAAAGGCTATGAATATGATTCTTTTTGCAAAGGCTTAGTAGCATCATGTAGTTGTGCATGCTGCCAAGGAATTTACCGTCACGTCATCATGACGTCATCAAAAATGCTGATTTTATTATTAGCAGCATATCTCGAGAACGGTAAATGCTAAGGTAATGATTCTTTTTGTAAAAGCTTTGTTACACCATGTAGTTGTGCATGCAGCCCCGAAATTTATAGCGACGTCATCATGACGTCATCAAAAAGGGTAATTTTTGGTTTATAGCAATATATCTCGAGAACGGTGAGTGCTACGGTATTGGTTCGTTTTGTAAAAGCTTTGTTAGACCCTGTAGATTTGCATGCTGTTGTGAAATTAACTGTGACGTCATTATGACGTCATCAAAAGGCATAATTTATGTTTGCAGCATATCTTGAGAATGACAAAAGCTGTGGTAATGATTCTTTTCACAAAAGCTTTGTTAGAAACTTTAGATGCATGCTGCTTTGTAAATGACCGTGACGTCATCATGACGTCATCGGAGCTTATAAAGCTGATCAAATAAGTCGGAACAGCTCCGTGTTCGTCCACGAACACTTAAATGTCTAGTTATTATTATTATTATACTTTATCACCCAAAGTTTGTTTATTCCTGATCTCTTACTTAGCTTCTTCTGATCAGCTTAAATGAGGTATTATATGAAAGCTTATAAGCTGAAGTTAATCCTAAGACTGAGTTTGTTAAAATTCTTAATTAATTATGCACGTGACAGCTCATTTGCATATTTAATTAGTCAATTTTGTTAGCAGCGTATCTCGAGAACTACAAATGCTATGAAAATAATTCTTTTTGCAAAGGCTTAGTAGCATCATGTAGTTGTGCATGCTGCCAAGAAATTTACCGTGACGTCATCATGACGTCATCAAAAATGCTGATTTTATTATTAGGAGGATATTTCAAGAACGGTAAGTGCTACGGTAATGATTCTTTTTATAAAAGCTTTGTTACATCATGTAGTTGTGCATGCTGCCCCGAAATTTACAGTGACGTCATCATGACGTCATCAAAAAAGGTAACTTTTGGTTTATAGAAGTATATCTCGAGAACGGTAAGTGCTACGGTATTGGTTCTTTTTGTAAAAGCTTTGTTAGACCCTGTAGATTTGCACGCTGTTGTGAAATTAACTGTGACGTCATTATGACGTCATTAAAAGGCATAATTTATGTTTGCAGCATATCTTGAGAATGACAAAAGCTATGGTAATGATTCTTTTCACAAAAGCTTTTTTAGAAAGTTTAGATGCACGCTGCTTTGTGAATGACTGTGATGTCATCATGACGTCATCGGAGCTTATAAAGCTGATCAAATAAGTCGGAACAGCTCCGTGTTCGTCCACGAACACTTAAATGTCTAGTTATTATTATACTTTATCACCCCAAATTTTGTTTATTCCTAATCTTTTATAATGTTTGTCTGGTCAGCTTATATGAGGTATCATATGAAAGCTTATAAGCTGAAGTTAATCCTAAGACTGAGTTTGTTAATTTTTTTAATTAATTAGGCACGTGACAGCTCATTTGCATATTTAATTAGTCAATTTTGTTAGCAGCATATCTTGAGAACGACAATGGCTATGAATATGATTCTTTTTGCAAAGGCTTAGTAGCATCATGTAGTTGTGCATGCTGCCAAGAAATTTACCGTGACGTCATCATGACGTCATCAAAAATGCTGATTTAATTTTTTGCAGCATATCTCGAGAACGGTAAGTGCTACGATAATGATTCTTTTTGTAAAAGCTTTGTTACATCATGTAGTTTTGCATGCTGCCCCGAAATTTACAATGACGTCATCATGACGTCATCAAAAAAGGAAATGTTTGGTTTATAGCAGTATATCTCGAGAACGGTAAGTGCTACGGTATTGGTTCTTTTTGTAAAAAGCTTGGTTAGACCCTGTAGATTTGCATGCTGTTGTGAAATTAACTGTGACGTCATTATGACGTCATCAAAAGGCATAATTTATGTTTGCAGCATATCTTGAGAATGACAAAACCTATGGTAATGATTCTTTTCACAAAAGCTTTGTTAGAAACTTTAGATGCAAGCTGCTTTGTAAATGACCGTGACGTCATCATGACGTCATCGGAGCTTATAAAGCTGATCAAATAAGTCGGAACAGCTCCGTGTTCGTCCACGAACACTTAAATGTCTAGTTATTATTATTATTATACTTTATCACCCAAAGTTTGTTTATTCCTGATCTCTTACTTAGCTTCTTCTGATCAGCTTAAATGATGTATCATATGAAAGCTTATAAGCTAAAGTTAATCCTAAGACTGAGTTTGTTAAAATTCTTAATTAATTATGCACGTGACAGCTCATTTGCATATTTAATTAGTCAATTTTGTTAGCAGCGTATCTCGAGAACTACAAATGCTATGAAAATAATTATTTTTCCAAAAGCTTTGTTACATCATGTAGTTGTGCATGCTGCCACGAAATTTAGTGTGGCGTCATCATGACGTCATCAAAAATGCTGATTTCTATTATTAGCAGCATATCTGGAGAACGGTAAGTGCTACGGTAATGATTCTTTTTGTAAAAGCTTTATTACATCATGTAGTTGTGCATGCTGCCCCGAAATTTACAGTGACGTCATCATGAAGTCATCTAAAAAGGGAATTTTTAATTCTTTAATAATTAAGCACGTGACAGCTCATTTAAATTTTTAATTAGTCAATTTTGTTAGCAGCGTATCTCGAGAACGACAAAGGCTATGAATATGATTCTTTTTGGAAAGGCTTAGTTACATCATGTTAGTGTGCATGCTGCCAAGAAATTTACCGTGACGTCATCATGACGTCATCAAAAATGCTGATTTTATTATTAGCAGCATATCTCGAGAACGGTAAATGCTACGGTAATGATTCTTTTTGTAAAAGCTTTGTTACACCATGTAGTTGTGCATGCAGCCCCGAAATTTATAGTGACGTCATCATGACGTCATCAAAAAGGGTAATTTTTGGTTTATAGCAGTATATCTCGAGAACGGTGAGTGCTACGGTATTGGTTCTTTTTGTATAAGCTTTGTTAGACCCTGTAGATTTGCATGATGTTGTGAAATTAACTGTGACGTCATTATGACGTCATCAAAAGGCATAATTTATGTTTGCAGCATATCTTGAGAATGACAAAAGCTATTTTTTTTTTTTTTTTTTTTTTTTTTTTATGAAAAATCGCCAATCACAATGCCCAAAACAGGCCACTCCAGGTGATGGCTAAAGCGAGGAGAAAAGGGAACAACGAAGAAATCATGGGGTAGAAAGCTATAGTAATGATTCTTTTCACAAAAGCTTTGTTAGAAACTTTAGATGCATGCTGCTTTGTAAATGACCGTGACGTCATCATGACGTCATCGGAGCTTATAAAGCTGATCAAATAAGTCGGAACAGCTCCGTGTTCGTCCACGAACACTTAAATGTCTAGTTATTATTATTTTTCTTTATCACCCAATTTTGTTTATTGCTTATCTCTTCTTAGCTTCTTCTGATCAGCTTACATGAGATATCATATAAAAGCTTATCACCTAGGGATCATACTGGCACTGAGTTGAAAAAATTCTAAATTAATTAAGCAAGTGACAGCTCATTTGAATATTTAATTAGTAAATTTTGTTCGCAGCATATCTCGAGAACGGCAAATGCTACGGAAATGATTCTTTTTGCAAAAGCTTTGTTATATCATGTAGTTGTGCATGCTGCCACGAAATTTAGTGTGGCGTCATCATGACATCATCAAAAATGCTGATTTCTATTATTAGCGGCATATCTGGAGAACGGTAAGTGCTACGGTAATGATTCTTTTTGTAAAAGCTTTATTACATCATGTAGTTGTGCATGCTGCCCCGAAATTTACAGTGACGTCATCATGAAGTCATCTAAAAAGGGAATTTTTAATTCTTTAATAATTAAGCACGTGACAGCTCATTTAAATTTTTAATTAGTCAATTTTGTTAGCAGCGTATCTCGAGAACGACAAAGGCTATGAATATGATTCTTTTTGGAAAGGCTTAGTTACATCATGTAAGTGTGCATGCTGCCAAGAAATTTACCGTGACGTCATCATGACGTCATCAAAAATGCTGATTTTATTTTTAGCAGCATATCTCGAGAACGGTAAATGCTACGGTAATGATTCTTTTTGTAAAAGCTTTGTTACATCATGAAGTTGTGCATGCTGTTGTGAAATTAACTGTGACGTCATTATGACGTCATCAAAAGGCATAATTTATGTTTGCAGCATATCTTGAGAATGACAAAAGCTATGGTAATGCTTCTTTTCACAAAAGGTTCGTTAGAAACTTTAGATGCATGCTGCTTTGTAAATGTCCGTGACGTCATCATGACGTCATCGGAGCTTATAAAGCTGATCAAATAAGTCGGAACAGCTCCGTGTTCGTCCACGAACACTTAAATGTCTAGTTATTATTATTCTTTATCACCCAATTTTGTTTATTGCTTATCTCTTCTTAGCTTCTTCTGATCAGCTTACATGAGGTATCATATGAAAGCTTATCACCTAAGGATGATACTGGCACTGAGTTGAAAAAATTCTTAATTAATTAAGCACGTGACAGCTCATTTGAATATTTAATTAGTAAATTTTGTTCGCAGCATATCTCGAGAACGGCAAATGCTACGGAAATGATTCTTTTTGCAAAAGCTTTGTTATATCATGTAGTTGTGCATGCTGCCACTGAGAACGGTAAGTGCTACGGTATTGGTTCTTTTTTTAAAAGCTTTGTTAGACCCTGTAGATTTGCATGCCGTTGTGAAATTAACTGTGACGTCATTATGACGTCATCAAAAGGCATAATTTATGTTTGCAGCATATCTTGAGAATGACAAAAGCTATGGTAATGATTCTTTTCACAAAATCTTTGTTAGAAACTTTAGATGCACGCTGCTTTGTAAATGACCGTGACGTCATCATGACGTCATCGGAGCTTATAAAGCTGATCAAATAAGTCGGAACAGCTCCGTGTTCGTCCACGAACACTTAAATGTCTAGTTATTATTATTCTTTATCACCCATTTTGTTTATTGCTTATCTCTTCTTAGCTTCTTCTGATCAGCTTACATGAGGTATCATATGAAAGCTTGTCACCTAAGGATGATACTGGCACTGAGTTGAAAAAAATTCTTAATTAATTAAGCACGTGACAGCTCATTTGAATATTTAATTAGTAAATTTTGTTCGCAGCATATCTCGAGAACGGTAAGTGCTACAGTAATGATTCTTTTTGCAAAAGCTTTGTTATATTATGTAGCTGTGCACGCTGCCACAAAATTTACCGTGACGTCATCATGACGTCATCAAAAATCTGATTTTAATGTTAGCAGCATATCTCAAGAACGACAAATGCTATGGTAATGATTCTTTTTATAAAAGCTTTGCTGCATCTTGTAGTTGTGCATTGCTTCGAACAATAAACATGATGACATCATGACGTCATCAAAAAGGCTGGTTTTTTGTTTGCAGCATATCTGAAGAATGATAAATGCATTGGTAATGATTCTTTTTATAAAAGCTTTGTTACATCATGTACATGAGTATGCTGCCATGAAAAAGATATTGACGTCATCACGACGTCATCATGACGTCATCGGAGCTTATAAAGTCGGAACAGCTCCGTGTTCGTCCACGAACACTTAAATGTCTAGTACATATTGATCTTGCAGTCAATTTTGAACATCAACAGGTCGACAGCAAAATCTTTTGTCGCAACTTAGGCCTATTTTGAGATCCGGACGAAGAGAGAGGTTGGTCAGAGGAATTGCAACTCATTTCAATATGGATTATGAGATGTGACACCATGATTTTCAATACATCCATGGCACCTATCCGATTTTGAGACTTAATCATATGCAAGCCAGTAAATAAAGAAAATAACCAATCACAGAAATATAAAAATAAAGGAAAACAGGGAAATTTACAAAAGATACACAGAAATAAACTAACAAGGTGTAAAGAGGTAATTTGCATTTGTTTGCTCATTTTGAGAAATTGCTTGCCTCAACACGAAAACGAAAGTAACGATCTGGTATAAATCGTTGTTTGCGGTTACCCTGCAAAATTGAATGCCGATTTCGCATGACTAAATTGAACGACTGTTGAATTAAATTGAATGCAATGTTATATAGATACAGATGTATCAAAATGAAATCAAGTGACGGTTTCAACCAAGGAAGCCAAATCACTTGAACAGGAATGCGCGAAAATGAAATTGGCCGCTCATTTGCCGAAAATGACCGGGAAAACCTATAGTAGGTTACAAAGTAAGTACAAAGTGAGGAACGTATTTTATGTTGTGCCTTTCATCCCTCGGCATCGGATCAGAAAGGACCATAAGCTTCGATGACTGTCCCCACTGCCGGCAGCTAAGGCGAGTGGACCCCCTTGTTGCACGGGCATGTAGCCCAAGTTCGGGAATGCATCGCTGGCGGTTGTCCTGAACGATGTAGGCGAGAACAAGGAGTTTTATTTGGGAAACGTAGCAGTGATGCCATGAATCGAATTTACCAAACTCATCCCAGGACTTATGATGCATTGCAGCCCTAGATATGATAAGATGTGCAATCCTTCGTAACTCGAGTTGCGACCGATCGCAGGGTTTCATGGAATCGATCCCTGGTCTGGTTGGCGATTTCGTCGGACTTCGGGGACTTAGATTTAGCTCCTGAAGTTACCGTAGTGTCGTCCGACGTCCATGGGCTCGTGAACAGGACCCAACGGCCGTTGTCTTGCCAGGGGACTGTCTCGTTACGGAGTCCCCCTTCCTACGCAGAGCGCGTCCGGAACTCCCGCTGGAGGAACCGCATTGTTTTGTTGGGGGTGGGGGATGGAAGGGTGCAAAATTCTCTTCTCGCCCACCCAACAATCTTTCCCTGGTAATGTACCAGCCACAATGATGATAAAATTTGCTTTAATCAACAAATTACCGCGTACGTTAGGGAAACTTTTACTGAATTAATTTTAAGTCAGTGTAAAGTGAACTGTGAAAGGTTGATTGGAGCGGGATTCGCAGCTGTGACCGCCCGGTGTTGTGTGGGCTGGCGATTTCAGCAACAGAAACGACTGCATACGACTGCTTGCCTATATTGGATTAGAACGCTCGTCCGTTGTTGCTTGTTGTTAATTTACTTAACATAAAGAATTATACCCTACTGTACTTGAAAATGAAACATACTATGAAAGATACAGTGACAGTCATCTGTGAAATTCATAGTCTCATACAGTTCGCATTTTTGTAGAAAACAGTGATAAACTCTCATGGTATATTCAAATTAATCCACAGGAGTTCGGACCTCACCCCGAGATCAAAGGTTTTTGGGTTCTGCTTTTTGGATACATACGGCATTTCAGGCAGACACATTTCAAGAGTGTGTTTCTACCATCTTTATACTTTGTAAGTTAAAGTGAATTGTGTGAAGGTTTTACTACCAAGGTAGGACAATACCTTTAATACCTCCAGCCAGAATAAAGGTGTTCAATTTAAGTTTTGTTATACTACTATCATTTTGCTATCATCGAGAAATTGTGTCGGCATTTGCATTTGCTTTACCGGCAATGAGTGCAAACTTCATAGCGTGTGGCTGTAACAGGAAACTCCAATGAAATAATCCCCTGTTCTTGGTTATGTATTTATCCAAAAAAACCGAGAGTGTTGTGATCAGTGTAATACTACCACGTCCCCTTTTTCTGAGGTAACATAAATCTCGAAATTCTGTTGAAGCCAAAATCAAACATGTTTCCTCTTCAATAGTGGAATACCTTTTTTGGTGTTTATTCATTAAGTTTTCGCTAACAGAACCGAATAACATCACATTCAAATTTAACATTAATCGTGAAGCAAATCAGCGCCGATATTAATATCCCTAGCATCAATGGCGATATCGATTTGAACCTCGAAATTTGGGGTCGCTAAACAGGGTTGTTACTCAAGACTGATCTCAGTTCATCGAATGATTTGTGGAGTGCCCTAAAGTTGCCACAAAAGTTTCTTTTAAACTTTCACTACAGTTTCTTACAAACCAGCTAAAACTCAACCGTGCCAATCAATAACTCCACGTAACTCCCATCTGTTGGTAGGAGTAGGTTAATATACAATGACCTTTTAATTTGGCTTCTCCCGGGCAAACTCTACCCTGACCCACAACTTGTCCTAAATATATAACATGGGCTTTCGCAGACTCACTCTTTTTCAGGTTCATCACCAGGGCCAGTTTGCTTTAGTGAGGCCCACAACAATTCACCGATATGTTTTACATGATCCTACCAGTTACAAAAATATGCAATCATGTCGTTTATACAGCGTGCCCCCCGCCAAAAGGGGCAACACTTTGTCGAGAACCATTTCTTTGCTGAAATTGGCCGGGAAAACCTATAGTAAGAATCAGAAACAATTACGCACATAGGTGTGATATCGTTCCTTTTGACTTGATCCCGCAGATTCGAAATCATTGTATCGGTACGCCAAGCACTAAAAGAAAGAGTAGGGCTACATAGGCGAACTCTACACGAGGATGCGGCTTTTCAATCAATAAACTCTTCAAATAATTGTGGTGTCTTGGATTTTGTGAGTGATTTCTGCCAAACAAACAGAAATATAATTGAGTACGAGGAACATCACACCAACGTAGTGCTGGATAACTCAGTCGGTAAGAGCACCGGTGCGGTATTCCTGGGGTCGCAGGTTCGAATCCCGTTTCAGTAAATTTGTGATCACTTTGTTTACTTTTCAACGCCATAATAATTGTTAAACTCACACTTTATCTCCTTTAACCCTCTGGATTCTATATGGAATCCAATTTATTCAAAGATCATGCAACTTGTGGTAAATACAGCAAAAAACTTTAATTTATGGCTTGTATCCGAACTTAACAGGCATGTATAACATTGGTAAAGATGAAGATGCACATAATTTGATTTGCCATGAAATAAACAAAATTTAAAATTTCATGCTGAGTTTCAATATTTAAGTCGAATTCTTTGGGAATTCGTTTAGGTGTCTCATTTTTTTTTATTCTTTCCAAGATCAATTATGTTTTGGAATTTGGTTTTAGTCTTTTCTGGATAAAAACATCATTTTTGGCAGAAAAGGAACATTCACAGTACGATTGTACTATCACCGTCTTTATACCCTGTAACTTAAACGTAAATATGCGACCATTTCTGTTTGGGTTGTTACCAGTTTAACGTGACATTTAAACCTTTTGAAACCTTTCCAACGACCAAAATAAAAATCCAACCTCCAATGTGTATGCGAATATAATGCAACATGTCTGTAGTACAGAATAAAACGTCAATCTAAGCTTATACCCCTATAAATAATAATAATAATAATAATAATAATAAAGGCATTTATATAGCGCTCAGACATTGACAACAGAGCGCTTTACAAAAGGGACTTAAAGTAAACTAACATAACTTAAACTACAGCTTATCAATCACAAGTTACAAAAAAAGTAGTGACATGAATGCTAGAATAAATGTGATTTTAAAGATGTCTTGAATTGAGTAAGTGAGGTGAGGTGACGGATGTGAAATGGGAGATTATTCCAGAGTCTAGACGCTGCAGCATAAAAGCCTTCGTCTAATGAATGGAGATGTGTGACTGGAATGTTGAGAAGTCTTCTATCGGAACTTGAACGAAGACCAATGCGACGGCAGCTATAAGGGGTAATAATTCAGGTATGAAGGTGCATTGTTTAAGACATTTAAAAAGAATCATGAGAATTTTGAACTTAATATGTTTATGAACTGGAAGCCAGTGAAGTTGACTGATGAGAGGTGATACATGGTCGGATTTCGTTGCCATGAAGATTAATTTCGCTGCTCTGTTTTGAAGTCTTTGAAGGCCTTTAATTTCTTTGCTCGATGAACTGCTTTCTTTGAAATAAGTGACCGCTATTCGAAAGGTGCTTTTGTTTTGTTAAGGCCTTTTCCCACTAGAGCGCTCATCCCCGGGGCAAACTCACTCCGGCGCCACCCCGGGGTGAAAATTTCAACCCTGGTCAGGAGCAGGGTTGAACTAACCCCGGAGATAAGGCAATCTCGGGGGTGGCTCAGGGGTGGCTCGGGGGTGACGGTGGGGTGAACATTTCAAGTGGGAATCGTGGCTTATTTCCACCCCTGCGTCACCCCGGGGCCACCCCCGAGATTGGTCAAGTGGGAAAAGGCTATTAGACAATTATGTTTTGTTCTTTTCTTAGCAGGCTAAATATCACCTAAAACAGAAACGTACATTTTGTGTGTGTTTGATCTGTTCGGTATGCAAGGTTGATATCACGCAGAAGTTCTGCATTACAATTTGTTTTCAGAAAAGTTGTAGTGTTCAATATTCTGATATTATTTCGTAGGTATATATTTTAGTATTGTTTGCTGGGCTGATATAAGCTTGTTAGTTAAGATTGAGTTTTGTATTACCGTACTACACATACATTGCATCGTATCCGGTTAAAGTTTTGTTCATTTGTAGCGTGGTGTTTAGCTTGGGGTATAAACTAAAATTGAGGTTTTATACAGCACTATTCAGATATTCCATGATATTCGTGTATAATTTGGAGGGTTAAATTGTTTGTAGCGTGAGGTATAACAAGTCATAGGTCACCATGCCATCCGCACTTTGGTCACAGCACGTCTGAATAATGAATAATGAAAAGGGCGCTATATAAGTATTTGTTGTTATTATAGTGGCTGTAACTAAAACCGCATTTCTAGTTCTCGCTCATTATACGGTTAAATGCATCATCCTATATTATACAAATCCTAACGAAAACCATTCGTTTTAAACAATCATCATGTTTCAAAAATCGTTCCACCCATGACTTTCTTCAAATGCTTAACACTCCAACTTTCCCGGATTCTTAAGTCTAACAGGACTGTATATGTGTTGTCATATTATATCCATATGATAATCAAATAAGCATAAGGGAAACTGAATAAGTCTGAATTTTAAAGGGTTGCTGCAGTGCTTTTTTCAGTTATTTTATTGCCTTCATACAGAGAATATACTGACAAATAATGATTGGCAAGTCTTATTTTGGTTTCAAAACAGCATTTGGTTTTCCTTTGAATAGCTTTGTAAAACGGGGGATTTTCACGCATACTCATGTAGGGAACCAACAGCAAAAATGTAAAAAAAAATAAAAAAAAAATGAAGAGGCAAACTTGACCTACAGAAATGGTTTGGTAAAAAAATTACACCACCAGTTGAGTGAAATTAACATATTCGGCAAAATAAAACCCATTGAGGAGGAAAAGGTCTGTCATAAAACCTATAAAACAACCGCAACTTTTTGTGCACAAAATCAATTGGGTTACTGCTCTCAGTTCCCAAGATGACAAAACAAAGTTTTGCTCATGAATATGGAAATGCTGCATACAAACCCCCAAAACCTGTTTTAAACCCTGAATCATTGTGAGGAAGTGGGTAAAATCACAGTCCCCATGTACAGTTTTTTTATTGGCACAAGTTCAAGCCATAATATTCCCATTGCAGAGACCCTTTATGTCATTGGCAAGTGAAAACAGAATCATTTCCTGGAGCAGGATTGGAGGCAGTCACCTCCGGAATATCGTACCTGTGATCTAATAAACAATTGAGCTACACAGCCCTATGCGTTTGTGGTGTCCCTAAAATTCAATTATCTTTATTCAGTTTGTACTAAGAAGCCGAGAAAAAAACGAGTATACCGATATTATTCACAGGATCATCTTATGGATATGCGCAGCAAATAATTGAAAAAATGTCTATAATCATGATATAAAATTTGCAATTTGTATGTCAAACAAATATGTTAAATACAATTTAATTCGACTCAATCAAAAATATGTTTGTAATAATTGTTTTATATGCTCAAAAGCAAAAATGTCATTTTCTTTCTTGTTTAGTAGAAAGTTCTCCAAAATGCTAAAGCTTGTCTCCATCACTGTAAAGTCAACTTTTAACAACACAAGAAAACTCAATTACACTTACTCGGAAAAAGTAATGTAAAGTAAAGAACGATTTAAAGGTTGTACGTACGTGGTTAGTTAAAAATTCAAACATGATTAGTTATGTCAAGTTAATGTTATAGAGGACGTGCAGTCACATGTTCATGACGACATTTTGGACGGCAACGCTGAACACGTGTATAATGCACGTACCATTGATCCCCATTATACACTGGATAGGACACGCGTTTTCCTTTTGTGCAGCGCTTCCTGTAAAAACGCGCGGTCCCGTTTAGGAGGGTTGCGCGTGCGCTGATGAATGCCATCATGATAGTTCACAGTAGTTATTTATAGATACAATAAGGCTAACTTAATACAATATCGTTGAGTTGATGAGTTTTGTTTGCTCCAAATTAAAAAAAAAAGTATCGCCACCCTGCCAAATAAGTTACCGGCAAACTACAGGTTACTGCGATCATTCAAAAAAGGCAAATGAAATAAGGATTCCAGAATTCTTTTCAAATAAAGTTATAATTATTCCCACACACTTAAACTTATTGTTCTGCAGACTAAAACGCTTACTTATGAAATCAAATCCCTCTTTTTGTGCCATCCGTGCACCCGGCATTCGTAGGCGTACATCCGCAAACGCATACAACATCCTATAATCCATGATAAGGTATTTCCTCCAAAAGTTTAATTCTAAACAACTCGACAATCAGCAAAATGTATGGTAAATTTATTGCCCCAACCCCCAAACTTCATTTGTTTGTGTTGCGTATGGTATATGCGCCGACCCGCGCTTGAAGTTTCTAAACCGTCTTGAGCAAACGCGCGCGTTACACAAGATGGCGCGTGATGTTCTATCCAGTGTATTATGGAGATCAATGGCACGTACGTACAGTGTATACCATAGAGTTATATTAAGAAAACTAGAGGGCGCACCTCTGAATTGTCGCGTCACGAATTGAAGAATTGGCCGCCATTTCTCTAAGTGGGCAAAATGGGCATTCATGGGGTTATGTTTACGTTTCGCGTTTGGCTGTGACGTGTGTTTGCATGGCTTGATATGCCCTAAAATTGCGCAGCCTTTGGCTGCAGGAATCGGAGTAATAAGACCAACAACGTTTCATTTCATAAGTGAGTAGTACTGCTTAGTCTAACCTAAATATCATTAAATTTAGTCGATTTTTCATGGAGTAAGAAGGGTTAACGTTACTTTAATATTAAGGCCTATAAAAAGGCTGTAGGAATTTGTGCTGCTAATTTTGTATTTTATTACTTAGTCGACTCTGGATCTGGATTTGGATCTGGATCTAGGTCTGGATGTTTACTTCGGCAAAGCTGGTTCCCGCATCATGTCAGAGGTTGAAATCATCCATGTAACTTCAGGAAATGATCAAATAATGAAAGAAACAGGTCAGATCATCCTTGAAAAGTTGCCACCAGCACCTTCCTCATAGTGTTGCCACTTTATTTACCGGCACAATGAAGCGGAACATCGCATGGACTACCGTATTTCATTCGTTGTAACTAATTCTTTTTTAAACTAACTTCTTTTTACAAATTTATTTTTACTAATTCCAGATGCAAAATTAAAGATAAGATACAAGATCCAAGTTTCAAGATCCAAGTTTCAAGATCCAAGTTTCAAGATCCAAGTTTCAAGATTCAAGATCCAAGATCGACATTTCAAGATGGAAGATTCTTCAGGGTTACCACCACCAACAAAATGGCCCTTTTTGGCGAAGTGCTGCGAAGCAGTGCGAGTTAATATACCGACTTCCGTTTGTCCGAGTCCGTACGTCATTTTGGCCACTCCAGAAGCATATTAGTTTGTCACGATTTATTTATTTAAATGTAGGCTATTTATAAAAACTGGTTTTTGTCAAAGAAATGCAGGTATTCGTGGGCAAAAATATCAAGAAAGAAACGGCAACAGTCATCTGTGGAAATTTCCAGTGTCATAAGGTGACTACTTTGGGAGAAAACAGTGGAAAAAATGCACACGGTATTTTAAATCTGTTATCAGGCAGGAGTTTCGATCTCCGAGGTCCAACATTTTTTCTTGGTCTCTTTTTTTGGCACATTTGACACTTCATGGAAAAATACATTATTTCAGGCAGAATGGATTTTTTTTACGGTATATTTCTACCATGATCCTATTTATATACCTTGTAAGTTATAGATAAACCTGTGAAGATTTATGTTTTGGTTTCAGGGGGAGGGGGGGGGGGGGGGGGCTACCAAAGCATGAAACTACCTTTAAGCGACTCTCAAACTGCCGTACTTCCGATCTTCCTTGCTGTTTTTGCATGTTTCCTAAAATGAACTTATTTATGCTGATGGATGAGAAAAAAAAGTTTCACGTTTATAATATGCTGGTTCCATTGAAAAATTCTTCAAAGAAGATAGACGATACCTCGAGTTTATTTATATAATTACTATATTTCTATTGTATATTTTTTCTATGTCCAGTCTTGTTAAGATCGTATACATGGTACTATATGGGGCAGTAATGCACCCGCGTCCGCCGTGCATCTATTTATCCAAACGGTGTGTCATCCCTTCGTCAATAATGGTGTAGTACTACATCGCTTTCCGTCCTTTAATATTTTAAGCCTATTTATTTATTTTAATGTCGTGTCTTCAGCAACACAACTAATCTAATATATGTACACATATATATTATATGTACACATATATATTATATGTGTATCTGTATTTTTGTTCATCGAAATATATTTGTATATTCCAAAATGTAATGTATATATGTATTAATATATTGATTCAGAACAGAAAAGTCGAAAATCTCAAGTTTCCGTATTGTGTCAAGTTTGTGGCTGATTTATTTACTTGGATCCGTAGTTGTAATCGAGTACAACAAATAGCGGTTATGCCTCAGTTCCATCCCACATTTCTCTAAACTATACATGCACGTGACCCAAGATATAAAACCCCGATACCCTCCTTGTTTTAGATTAAGACTGACAATTAATGAAACGATATTATCGACGCGCAATCGAGTTATGACCGGCCCTCGACTTGAAAAGTGGTATATCCTAAACTAAAGCTGAATTCGAGTGGAAAGGGGCAGTTTTAATGTAAAGGATTTTTTGTCAATTATTGCAATTTTTTTCAAATTGCACTAGTTTATTCCAAAAACAAACTATTGATGAGTAGTATTTATGACGATAAGGCCGAAACTCCCAAAAAGATTGGAGAAAATCGACTTTTAGTAATGCGTTTTCTGAGCGCACTGTGTAAAAGAATAAGCACATCCGGGCATTTTACATGGTTTTGCCCACTTAGAGACGCCATCTTTGATTCCCCGTGTGTTGCCGAGAGCGCGTCACACAAGGCACGGTGAGTGCGCACTCTAGTTTTCTTAATATAACTCTATGGTGTATACATGTAACCCACATGCGTTCGCGTAGCTTGCAAATCATCAGGTAGCAGACGTGCTTGCATATGCTGCTGCTGCTGTCTGGTACCACGCGCACGCATGCGTGCGTACGCGTGCCGTCCTAAATGGCCGATAAGCTGTCAAGCGACGTCATGTGCACGCTCTCTATATCTTCACTATGGGGATTCAAGAAGACTATTTATTGGCCGGTCTTGACAACCTCGTCACGCATGGCAGGGATGATTCCCTTTCTGAACGTGATATCAAGGAGGTCCTCAGTGCTAGACACGTCAGGGTACTCGTTCAGAGCCCACTTCAGATACACCATGAACTCACTCCAGTCTACCTGACCATCCTCATCCATGTCAATAGCTTGCATGGCTTTCTTGGTGTCTTGGCAGCGATAGCAGGATAAGTAAGGCGCCATGAAGCCGTTATAGAAGGAGTCGTACTCCAACATTTCGTCTCCCTGAACCTCATCCTTCAGATCCCAGGTATCCCAGATCTTACGAACATGGGCGATCATGTCCTTGGCATGGGCGTTCGTGAGCTCCATCTGTGCAATAGCGTCTCGCATCTTCTCGGTGATCTTGCCGCCAGCTCGATCGAAGAGCACAGCAAGGCCCACTGAGCTCATGTATTCCTCTTTCCTGCAAGCATAAACGAAAATTTTAACAATCATAACAAATCAATACTTGGTAGAGAAACGTCATTGACAATTCTTGCAATATTGGCTTTAAACCGTTTATGTCATCCAAAATGATTACAAGTTGTAGCTCTGATTTTTTTTTCTCTAAAACAATTGTTGTATCTTCGCACAATGGATTAAGAGGAAAACAATGTTATTAGCAACCAATATCCTCTTATTTTCGGAAAATCGCAGAAGTTTCTGGTCCGCCGAATCAGAAATGGCGAAACTGTTCCCCAAAGCTGGCCAAAGAGGGCGCTCTACTTCAAAACATGCAGACGACAATAACATTATCAACTTCGACAAACTGTAGCCAAAAGCATCAGTAATTTGTATATTATTGCCTGAAAATTACGGCGTAATTAGGGGTTTCTTGGATAAAATATGCAAATCTAGTATTTATCCAATTTAAACATTCAAAAACGAAGAGGAAAACTGACTGAATTTTAAGTCATTGAAACAAAGAACAAATTAGTTTTATTGTATATGTTTTAATAAACTGTCGATTTGTTTTTGTTATTATTATTTACATTTGTAAGCACTTGTCTGCATTTTCTTGTGTGTTTGAACCTTTGCACACCAACAAAGCAAAATTCCTGTATTAGAGGAATCCTTATTGCCAAATATTACGTACCTGTTATTTCGTAGGTCTTCCAACATGACTTCCTTCATTTTATGAGCCTGGTCTATGGTGAAACTGGGATCCTCTCCGTACAGCTCAACCATACGTGCTCGAATCATCTCATCAGAAGCCAGTGAAGTGATTCTTAGCGGAGCCTTCTCTCCGAAGAAGTCAGCCAAGTCGAACTCCTCTGCAGTCATATTGAAGACGAAATCCAGGGCTCGTGCCCCATGCATGGGCTGCTTGATGTGGGGGTCCTGGCCGGTGGTGAGCCTAGTCACATTAATGGCAGCCTTCCGAAGGTAGGAGCAGTTGTAAGTCTCCAGGACTTTCTTGTTGCCAAGTCGGATGAGATTCATGAGGGTGACGCAGGTGGATGCGTTGCCCATAGCAGCACCCTCGATACAGATGCTTCCCCAGGTACCATGGCAACCATTAACCAGACACCGAAAGGGACACAATGATTTGTTTATGATTGAAGTGTTTATACATCCTGTGGCCTTCTATTGATGTGGCTCGTGTTCAAATCCCGCTCTAACCTTTTGATCGGGCGTTGAGTTCCTGCCAGATAAAATACCGGTACGACTCCTTTTCTGGTCTTGCGTGTCAAAACTCTTCTTTTCCGGCTTCCAAGGCTTAGATTTAGCTTGTCTACTGGTAGTGCCTTATATCCAGATAAATTCCTATTCTTTTACTGATTGTTGAACAAACTTATAAACTCGGTTACTTCTTTTGAATAATCAAGGGCCGAGAAGCTTGTACTTGTCTGACTTCTTGTGATGTTCGACTAATTGATGCAAATATATCACGCTTATGACCGAAACCTACCAGTCAAATGACAAAGTCGGGTGCCATTGCGCAAAGATTATTCACGATATATTATGTTCAAGATATCATGCCTTCTAACAGCATGAATGGGATGAATATGATTGTAGCCTGCCCAATTTGACTCATTTGTGGAAAAAAATTCTCGTTTCACATGACTTGTTAGAATTGAAATAAAAAAGGTCACAAAGTGGAGTGACTAATTTGAAGGGCGTGTATAATTAGATTGGAATCAAGCCAGATTTACAGTTACAGGGTATAAAAGACGGTAAAGGTAGAAACATACTGTGCAAATCTGTTCTGACTAAAATCCTGAATTTATCCAAAAAAGAGTTAATCCAAACACCCACATTTGTTTGATATTAGCAAGATCTTAAATGAGACAGTTATTCCCACATAAGTCATGTAGAGTAGCAATTTCAATGGTTTTCGGTTGTTGTTGTTGTTTGTTGTTGTTGTTGTTGTTGTTGTTGTTGTTGTTGTTGTTGTTGTTGTTGTTGTTGTTTGATTGAGGCAGGAGGCAGGAGTCGAGGCTGGAGTCGAGTCTGCGACCTCTGGAATATTTTGATTATCGGCAAAGTACACAGCCATATTTATGTTCTATTGCAAGTTAGAAATCATAAAGCCACACACATATCAAAGCTTGTTACACGGCTTCCATACGGTTTGAAGGCTCAGTTAGATACAGTATTCTGGATGTCACAGTTCCCAATCCCGCTTCAGTCAATGTTCTTGGCTTACCTTCAACTGACAATTAATGGAATAAAACAATAAAACATTTACAAACCTGGAGCTGAGTGATGTCAGCGAAACCATACTTCTCATGGACGTGGACCAGTAACTTCCCTTTCCAGTCGTTGGCGTCCATGACTTTCCGAATGAACCTGGTCCAGTTCACGCATTCTTCCGGGACACACAGCCCTCGCATCTCTTCAAAGATCAAGCCAAAGGGACGGACATCGTCCTCCATGGTAGCCAGGTACTCCACAAGCTGGAAGACCCTTTCTGGATTCACGGACATGACGTCTGACATGTCGCGAAGATTGACCAGCACCTTGGCTTCCTGGTTGAGGTTATCGTAGATCCAGAGGATCCACTTCTTGACCAGTGCCCAGAGGTCGTTCATGGTGAACTTGGTGAAGTCGTAGACCCCGTCACCCAGGTCCACTTCTAGAATGACATTCCAGAGGCCGAGCTCCTCCAGCTTGCTCAATCCGATGGGAACTCTCTCTGTATCAGGAAATCGCTTTTTTGTTCCTGTTAATATGTAGCAAGAATAATATCTCTGGGTGAGCAATATACGATTATACATTATATATATTGGTTCAAAGGTTATACATGATTGGTTATAATGGCCACGGAGCAGTACCCACACTTTGTGTAATCCAGCATGTACATGGAATAATAAACCTGTGAACATTTGAGATCAATCGGACATCCGAGTCACGAGAAAAAAGCAAAATCCGACTCAATATTTCTTATAAAACATGAAGAATGCTTTTGATCTTACCCTAATATCAAAACTGTTCTCTGTATTTTTTAATAATTTATGGATAGATAAACCATCAGGTAAAACTATTTTAACGGTATGTTGCTACCAGCACCATCCTAATACCCTAGAAGTTATAGCTAAATCTGTGAACATTATGTTTTGGTATGTTTCCAATCCTGTACCATACCTTTAAAGTTCTCTCAAATAAAAATATAATAATATTTAGCAAAGAGAATAAAATGATGAAACAAAGAATGGCATCAGTACACAACTTGCACTGGTTTTTCGGAATATTAATAACAGACCTTATGATTGGTTTTACGATGGCGCTATGATCGGCGCAATATTTGGTCCCAAGGGAAACAAAAATCTACGGGAAATTCTTTGAATGGGTAACATGTGTATATTCATTAAAATATGAAAATAAACATATAATTTCTTTACCGTTTAAAGGTAGTATCATACTTTGGTAAGAAAGCAAAACATAAATGTTAACAGATTAACGTATAACTTACAGGGTATGATGATGGTGCTGATAGAAACCTACCGTTAAAATTTGTCCGCCTGAAATGGTGTATTTATCCAGAAATTAGTAAAACAACGACTGAAAATCTTTTTGATCTTTTACAAAATGGTTTATGGTTTTATCTTACCTTTTTGGTATTTATTTCATTAAACAAATATTGATAGAATATTTTTAAGAAAGAAATTGTAATGTTATTTGCATTTGTGTTTTAAAAAATATTTTTAATATCAAGAAAACTCATTATTACATTATTGTATTGCCCTAACTGGGCAACTTGTTACCGAAAATGTTATCGAAAGGGGAGACTTTTGAGAATCGGTCTTCTGCGCGCGCATGCTTACAATTGCTTGCGCGTGCGCTGTTGACACGAAGACCGATTCTCAAAAGTCTCCCATTGTTGACAGTGTACACTTTGCCTTAGATGACAACTATCACCTATTTGTAATGATAGCCAAATGAATGTTTCAAGACAATCTGTAATTGCTCTGTGATGCATGGATGGATTGCATTGACATTTGGTAAGAATTTACCCAGTGAGATAGTGAATGCAATAGACTAAAAAATAAATACATGAGAAGAAACCAATTCTTTTCATCCTTTTTTTTTTGGGGGGGGGGGGGTGGGGCACTTTACTTTACCTGGAAATTCCACATTGACCTCGAGTACCTAACGGAAGGAATATTGTTGCCGTCGATTGTTCCGTTTACAAGCAATAACGTGTAAACCAAAGCCGGATATAGAATTACACTCAAAGTGTGGGACACAGGAAATAACATTGAATGAACTTTCGTTTTCAACTTTCAAGGTGTCCCTTAAATGTGTCCCATAATGTTGTTCGACAAGCATATTGACGATGTGCAACACATACACTAGTAACTAGACCACAGGTTAAAAACACAAACTTTGTGCACGAGAAATAATACGTGTATAATACGAATTGGAGCCAAAGTCCAACCCAAGAGTGCTACAAAGGAAGGATACATCGAACACGTACAATAACTCTGTGGCCTTGCGGTTTAAGTTGCTGGAAATTTAACCCTATACGCAGTAACCATGACCTACAAAATGCAAAAGTCATATAATAGCAATCACTTCATCCTCTTAAATGTCGTACTGTAGGGAGAATGTAACAGGAAATGTGTTTTAAACACAAGTCAATTTGGCTCATCAAACTCATTTCAAAGTGATGCTAACTTGTTCAAAATAAAAATGAACCTGCAAGTATTAAAAGTGAACGAAGTACAGGCGAAGGGACTCGAACACGCGACCAAGGAATACCGTCTGAGCTATCCAGCCCTATGCTGGCCTTGTCCAAAATTTCCAGTCGTTTTTGTTCATATGCTACTCAGAAGACATAGGATTTGGGACACAACCTACACATTGCCAAAGAGCTGCATTTCCCCGCCAAAACAGCATATAAAATAACTTTTAAAACACGGACATTTATGGATTTGTTTCGTTAAACTTTTCAAACAGTCGAACAAACATTTGTTTTGAGAAAACTTGAAAGGCTTTATCTCTTAAATGTAATATTATACTTTGTTTTTTTGTCAAAGAAATACAGATTCATGGGCAAAAATATCAAGGAAGATACAGTACCAGTCATCTGTGAAAATGTCAGTCCCATTTGGAAAAATGTGAATAAACAGCCACAGTATTTCTTAAGTCTTTTTTCTTTTATTTTTGATCTTTTAAAAGATCAAAAAGATTTTCGTTCCTTGTTTTACTAATTCCTGGATAAATACACCATTTCAGGCGGAAAAATTTTAACGGTATATTTCTACCACCACCAACTTCATACCCTGTAAGTTATACGTAAATCTGTGAACATTTCTGTTTTGGTTTCTTACCAAAGTATAATAAATGCTACCTTAGTAAAATAAAGATCGTTTGTCCGTGTTGACATGAATTGATTTAACAAACGTTATTTCCGCATTAACCACAGTAATTCTAACGCCATCTGATCTTTACTGACCTAAATGACGCGGCACTTCAAACGAGAATGCACGAAATATACTAAGTTGATACTTTATTTGAAAAACCGACCGTTGAACAAACGGTTATTCGTATAATTAATTTAGTTATTCACAACACCCAACCGATACCCCAATCAACCCCACTGCCAACAAACCCCACAAAAAGAAAACCGCACCTACACACCCCAACTCTGCTCCAACTCAAGCTAGCCTACCCTACCAGATCCGGCCCGGCAAAACAAGCCCAGCGCAATATACACAACCAACCCAACAAACCAGTCCATCCGTCATATTTACCTGCTGTGATCTCTGAAAAAGCAAAGAGACCGCCACGATCTTCACCTTTGTCCACCAACTGCTTGATGAAAACGTCATCTACCCGCGTCATGTGAGAGAAAGAAGCCACGATGATGTTTCTAAACCCGCAGTTCTTGACCTCCTGGTAAATCTGCCACTTGTTCTCGAGGGTGTGTCCGCGGAGCTGTCCCACCGTGCTCTCTCGGATTGAGTTGTCCAAGACGAAGAAATCCAGATCTTGTAAGACCTCGTACTTCTTAAGATCTCTCTGGACGCTTGCTTTGTATTCGGTAGCAAGTTTGCTCGCCATAGTTGGTTGATGAGGATCACTATACGAAATGAATTTTTTTTTCGTGTTGTCAGATTGAAGTGAAAATAGACTACTGTTTCTTCGTTGTATGACTGTACAATAGACCTTATGCACTGACGTCACGCGCGATACGCGAGAGCGCTAGCAACCATCGAACTGCCTGCTCGGCGGCCATTACTGAGGTCAAACAAACGTGGCACATTATGCATGCATTACTTGTGACCCGTCGTGTCACACAGTGTGAATATTCAATATCAACAACTTTCTTCGCTCTTGTGTAAGTTTTCGTGCGAGGAGCATAACTAATAACAATTTGTCGTGTACAATATGAATCAAAAACCTTTATCCAAATATGGGGAGGAACTCCCAGGTGCTGAAAAAGCTCGGTATTTAGAAAAATTGATGACTTGTGATCTGGAAAAAGATCCCTACTTGCTAGAGAAGAAGGACCTCGACGCGTCGCCAATTATAATACCGGAAGTGACATGGAGTGACATGTTTGTTTACCTAATGTCAACACCGAGCCAGCATACACGTGAAGAAATAAGAGTAAGTTTTCAACTCCAGAAGTTAACAAATCATCATTCATACTCGTGACTTTTTATTTTATTTAGGAGCAAATTAGTGGCCATGTGGTGTCCGAAACATGATAATAAACACGTACATAAGATACGTGGACGATCGACGATTGTGTGTTTCTAATTCTGTTGAGTACAATCTTTCAACCCGCGCAATCTTTATGCGTTTGTTCGAAGTGACTCTTGGTTTTAAAGAAAACATGTGAGGCTGTGTCCAACGTTTTTAACCTAGGCCTAACTGAAATGAATGTCGCTAGGCCTAGTAGTGTGATGCGGTTAAAAAAAATCCCAATCTTAAATTCAAAATTGCGCAAGCAGGCCCAGTTTAATACTTGCGCAGGCGTCAAATTGCACTCAACATTTGTTTCCATACAATAATTGTGTAGCTAGGCCTATATCATGTACTACTAGGAATGGGGTGCTCCCATATATAATACTATAGTACACCATAAACCTGGAGGAAGCTTAAGCACAACAGAGTTTTCCTTCCTCCATGCATAAACAGTGTTTGGTGATTTTAACAAGATTATATGATCCGATTCGTAACGAAACAAAATTCAACAACCGCCCATGTATTTATGTATTATTTCATTGTTCCAAAGTGACATTTGTGAGTTACATGTAGAACAATTAATTGTTTCAAAAATCTACACATGCAGTGAAATCACTGTTGTGGTATTGCTCTAGTGTATGGGTATGACAGGTATTTTAACATGCTTAATTAAAAGTTCTGTGAAACACACAATACAAGTTGTGGGTCCACCAAGCAACAGTGGCTATGCATGTAGCCATTTTTGCTAAGCAAACTAATGCATGACATACAGCCATGGCATGACCTTTTTTGTTTTGTTATCAAGGCATGGAAATCAATGACAGGATCGGATAGTTTTGTGCAGGCTGGATGGGTGCACGACATGCGCCTGAAGGAATTTCACACTGTAAAACAGAAGGAGCCAAGATATCTAATCATGGGAAGGGTGAAGCACAGTCAAAGAATGACAGCAACACCTCTGCTTCCATGGTATGTGGCAGAGAAGTGTGGAGAAATTGTATCGACTCACTGCACATGCATGGCAGGGTAAGATTTTTAGTATAAGAATATAATTATTTATGTGGATTCTGCAAACCGATCCACATACCAATAGTCACCATGCAAAGCCTCAAATCTTTTAAGAATATATTTGTTTGAAGAGCTACATGTAACATTTTTATGTCTACCTTGATCAGCATAGCCCAGTGTTTGACTGGAATTGGGTCATATAATTACCAAGTGGATGGATTGTCCCTGGTTTAATGTCATAAAGGCAATGTGGGCTAAGATCTACAAACTGATGATAAATTTGTTTCTTCCATCCAAATATGGAAAATTGACAAAGGGAAAGTGTAGGTAATTGCTAAGCAACAGTAGTAAAAAGTCTAGCAGTCACATACAGGTGTAGAAAACAATATTTGTCCTGTGATTCAAGAAAAAATAAATGAAATACATGTACTTTAGTGCAGTTCCTTAATTACAAAATAGAAATTTCAACTTGTTGAGATTCTTAAAGAAAATATAGCATGAAAATCCATGTTTGATTTGTGACTTCTTGTACTTTTCATTTTTCAATTATAGCCTTGGTGAAGCGTGTTCCCATGTCGCAGCCTTGATTTCCTGCGTTATTAGTGCACATCAACAAAGGAAACAGAGAGGGCTTGATGCTTGCACGTCCCGGAAATGTGTGTGGCTACCTTCAAAAGGAGACGTGAGTCAATGTGTTTTGTTTCATAGAATGTACTGTATATTGTTATTTTGTATATCCATTTCAGAGACCAAGGCTCAATTTTATGAAAGGATTTGGTTGATGAATCGTGAAGCTTCATAAAATTCAGCCCAGAGCTCAATTTTTGAAAGCTTTACAATTCAGTGTTTTAAATGAGTTGTTAATATCACTAAAGTAATGTGTATTGTGACATCACTTTGCTTGATTCATCCTTACCCTCTAGGGCAATTGTATTTACAATGAAGGATTCAGGATTGTTAAGGATCTCATGACATTTTTCAGATCAGCTAGTTTACAATTATACATCATTTTTTTTGTCTGAACAATTCACTTAAAATTTGTTGTTATTCTTCTCAAATTTTTCCTTAAAATTCATACAAGGTTTCTGCCGCCAAGATTAGCACAATCGACTTCATGAGCCCTGCAACCAAAAAAAAAAAGGGACAGCAGTCTTCGTCAACAGTCCAGGCTTCAAAGGACATAGCAGAGCCTACTGCAGAAGAATTAGCCAAATTCCACAGTTCGATTGCGTCCACCAAACCAGTTCTGCACCATATTCTGGATGACTATGCTAGGGAGTTTGTACCCTTGAGTGCTACTGACAAGTTACCTATGCCTTTGAGCATGCTGTATGATCCTGATGCCCTGAAATGGCATTTTGCAGAGCTTCTCCAGAAATGCTCCAACATTTTTTACACTTCCCAGGTAAGGCAATTTACTGCCAACTGTGTTAAGTTAATTTGGCATACCAGTCACATGCTCATGAATTTAGCTTAAATATTGATGAATTTCTTCAAATAATTTGCCATTTTGAGCAAAGAGATCTTGACTGAATACAGGATTGAACCCAGATTGACTGAAACAAATGTTAGTTGCTTGAATTTAAATTCATTTGAATTTCCCATTTGTTTGTTTTTAAAATAATGTTCTTGGTATTGTTTGCATGCATATTTGTGATTGACATACATGAAGTTTATATCTCTTCTCATGTTTTAGGTTTTTCAGATTACAGCTGATCAATGCAAAGAATTGGAATGTAGAACCCGTTCCCAAACTTCAAGCAAGCTCTGGTATTGCCACCGAACTGGACGGGTGACAGCTTCAGTATTTCGCAGTGCAGTGAAGACCGACCCAGCAATGCCCTCTACTAGTCTAATCAAGAAAGTATGCCACCCTGAGGCACTATCGCTTTTCTTCTGTTGCAACAAGGTACTGTATGGAAATCAACCTTAAGTTCTTCAAACTTAAGTGGACTGTGGAATATTTTAAAGGGACTAGGCCTTTTCACACTATCACCTTTTCGATCCGTGTTGAAACCAACCCGGATCCACCCCGGTTCAGCCCGGCAAGTTTTTGAATTGGATCGGAGAGACACAACATTCACACTACATAGTTTGTGAACCGGTTCATACGATGCACATCACAGCGAAAATGCAGCTTGGAACCCAGTTGATCCTACCAGGGTTAATTTCGATCCGGTTCAGCCGTTCTGCCCGTGTTGACTCGGGGTTGAAACTTTCCAAGTGTGAAAAGGGTTGAAAAAATCTTTGGGTTCGATCCGGTTCCAACCCCGAGATTTTGGATAGTGTGATAAGCCCTCATTAGACTGATTGCATCTTATAATGGATATTGAACCTCAACAACACGCACACAATGACTGGGATCACACACAAATGATTCCGTCTATGTAGCATGCAGTTATATGGAAAACCTAATTACTGTCAATATGGTGTCACATTGAAGGTAATTTGAGTTTTCTATACATCATTTAAAATTGCAATAGTATTAGTGTAATGAGTGTTGTTCAACAGAAGGTCGATTGTCAGTCCAGCACTCAGCACATCATTAGTCTTTTGCACTTCACACTGCATCAGCTAAGATAACAGAGTATAAATAAGTCATGTGATGACATATAAACATTGGTCGTGCAATCGGTCAATTACTTGCTCCATTTTCAGTCAATGTTAAACATTGGGATTAAAAAATTAATTGCCTCAAAGATAAAGTCGCACACATTTGAGTTCCATCTGCACTTCTGTAAACAGGCTATTTTTTTTTCCAGGTGGGGATGTGATCATGAGAAACTCGCTAGAAGCCAATGTGTATCTGTTCTCAGCTCACACCACAAAGATCTGGTTGTGGAAGATTGTGGATTCTTCATCAACCCAAAGCTTCCACACCTTGGAGCCACCCCTGATGGCATACTGAGATGTAGCTGTTGTAATCCAAAGCTGATTGAAGTTAAATGTCCCTACTGTTTCCATGATGGGCTTCCACATGAGGACAGCAATACATGTAGTAAGAATCTCTGTGTCAAAAAGGTCAATGGGATATGGCAGTTGAAAAAAGAGCATGCTTATTATTATCAGGTTCAGGCCCAACTAAATGTTTGTGATGTAAATATCTGTGTTTTTGTTCTTTGGACTAATAATGAGCTGATTATACAGGAAGTTGAACGAGATAATGATTTTTTTGAGTATCATTTACCAGCAGTTACTCATATATTCAAAACTGGAATTCTCCCAGAATTAGTAGGAAAGTGGCAGACAAGAAAACCAGTCGAGTCCAATGGCAATGTGGATGTTGCTGTACATGAGGAGGTGTCGTCCATGTCAGCCAATGACAATCCCAACACTACATGTAGTTGGTGCTTTTGTGAGCGTCCCTCATTTGGTGACATGGTGAAATGCAATAATAAATTGTGTACAATTGTTTGGTTCCACATGGATTGCCTTATGATGCGGGTGGCGCCAAAGGGTAAGTGGTATTGTCCACATTGCAGAAAACTTGGAAAGTTTTCAAAATCAAGAAAACAAAAGCTGGGAGTAGATGGAACTACAAGGCAGCATGTTGAAGAGTAGTGTTGTTTATATTTAGGGTGTTGTCCAAAATGTGACTAGAATGTAGAATTTACATCAAAGTCATACTTTGGTTTTTGTCAAAGGAGTACATTATAGAAACAACTACCGTATTTGGTCACTGGTTTTACTCTTTTCTGGATAAATCAGCATTTCAGGCAGAAAATATTTAACGGTTTGTTTCTACCATCGCCATCTTTATACCCTGTAAGTTATAGATAAATCTGTGAAGATTTCCGTTTCGGTATGCTACCAAAGTATGGTAGTACCTTTAAAGTAATAATCCATGATTGGTTAAGGTGACACACTTTGTCTAAACCAACATGTACGTAAAACAACTGTGACAATTTGAGCTCAATCGAACATCTGAGTCACAAGAAAATAGCGAAAAAGGCATTTTTTCTCAGTTTTGGGGGCAGTGTGACCAGTTATACTGTAAGCTTCCTACAATGTGTCTGTGTTTCATACATGTCACAAACTAGTAAAAATCATTCACATGCTATGAAAACAATATTTATTGATATGCAACAACAGTCCGATGACAATCGCATGCTACAATGATTTATTTCATATTGCTGTGCATTTCTTTTTCTTGATATAATTTATAATTTCAGTTGTTTTCCTTTTGCGATTGGATACAGAAATAGAATGCATAGTATATTTTTGTATTAATTAATAGGTGAATAAATATTCTGCTATATAATAAACACATGCTGAAGTCTTCACCAACCACATCTGCAAAGATATGTTGCATATATATTACTGTACATTTCTTTTCTTAAATTCAAGAGTAAATCTTTTAATTAATTTTTTAGATGTATGAATTTAATCACATAAATTATATACAATAATTTATATACAATATTGAATATGAATGACTTTAGTGTGGAGATACATACATGTAAGATCGTACATGTAATTTGTATATATACAATCATTTTTTCTTCAAGCACGTTTGCAATATATACTAAGTTTGATATCTCAGTGTGTTTTCTTGATTCATAATTTCATTAAAGATAATGTTTAACACTCAACAAACCTCACTTTATCTTTTTGAACTATAATCCTTAATTGAATGGGAGACTTTGGAGAACCATGCGCGCGCATGCTCACAATTACTTGCACGTGCGCTGTTGACTTGAAGACCGGTTCTTCAAAGTCTCCCATTACTTGACATCAGATAAAAAAAAAAATTATCTCACACTGAACACAGAAAAAGAGTCTTTTTGGATGATTTTTCTCTCAACCATGTCAACATGCTCAGCCCACAAGCTCCCCAAAATTCAGATTCTTTGAATTTCGTCAGTGGTGCAGACAAATCTGTGTGATTTCGTGATGTCAGATATGGGAGCCTTTCGTTCAAAAGAAAAGGCTCCCATATCTGACGTAACAAAATCACACAAATTTGTCTGTTGCCCCCATTGATAAAATTAAGAGAATCTGAATTTTGGGGAGCTTGTGGGCTGAGAGAAAATCATTAAAAAAACTCTCTTTCTGTGTTCAGTGTGAGATAAATATTTTTTCTCATGTCAAGTAATTTAAGGATTATACTAACAAATAAAGCGAGGTTTGTTGAATGTTCAACATCCTCTTTGTTTTCTTATTACACATTAAAATTTTTAAAGTGAATTGAATAGTATTTATTAAATATTTCAATACAAAATTATCCTATGCCAAACACATGCTGTTCAAATCGTTTTGTCTGTTCAATTTGTTTTTTTCACCATCAATTAGGCAATTTCACGGTAAGGCCTAAAAAAAAAATTGTTGTGTTGCACTCACGTGGAAAAATTAAAATTTTGGGTCGGTCGGTCGATTTTTTTTTTTTTTGGGTGATTTTTGTTTGGCCGACTTTCAAACGTTTAAGAATAAATACAGGATGTATGGTCACAAGGGCTTATAAATCAACGGTCTTGGGTCGTTTTGAGGAGACACGCTTTTTTACTGCTAAATCTTACATTTTCTGTCAAAAATGGTGCGTTTTTATACTTTAGGACTCGGAGAAAAAAAAAAAAGGGCAACACAACTTTTTTTTTTAGGCCTAACTGCTAAATCTTACATTTTCTGTCAAAAATGGTGCGTTTTTATACTTAAGGACTCGGAGAAAAAAAAAAAAAAAGGGCAACACAACAATTTTTTTTAGGCCTAATGTATTAAAGTTACCTGTTACATGTCAGTGACTTTGATTTATTCCTTGATCAATAATTCTTGAAAGATGCCAACAATACAAAATCATGGAAATGCCCTGAACTTTTTGTTACTGACAGTGACAAAACTTTTGCCAACTGAAAACATCTATTCACTGGGAATAACAGAGGGACAAAGGTTTACCATCGAACAACAAACATGTACAATTTTATCTATTGTTGACTCTCGTGTTGCCGTATCTCTAAGAAAGTTGATTGGCACCGTACCCTGTAAAAATGTATATTTCTGTTTTACTAATCCAATGACTCTTTCTACATGTATCCGAACTGTTGATAATTCACGGCTCCAGTCAACATCTACTTTTGCTAGTTGTTTCTTCCCATGTGTAAAAGGAGGCGTTTTTATTTCTGCCATAACCATGCCACAGTAGTCCCCTACAGTAAACCCTCGATCTGCAAGTATTAAATCCCCTGGTAGCAATTTGTCTATTAGGTCACTACTTTCAGTTATTTCCTTATCAGATGCTCTCCCTCCCCAACATTTACTTAAATAACAAATTGACCCTTGTGGCGTAATCCCAATAAGAAATTTTACAGTGGAATGGTGTTTGTAATTGCTCCACACTTGAGCACGTGCCAATAAATCTGAAGGCCTTTCCATAAATACCTCTGTGCAATCCAAAATTACTGCACACTTTGGGAAAAACTTTCTGAATGCAGTTGGTATGCTGAGTCGTAGGGCTTCACGACTTGGCCAGTGAATAAAGGATGACACTTTCACTGCCATAATGTCAAGAACTCTATGAAAGTTACGGGACACAGTCGATTGGTTCACACAAAATCTGTAGGCTATGTCCTCATCAAAAAGGTTTAGTCTAAGCTTTAAAAAAAACATTATCACTTGAGAAAACTTACTGAGTTTTCGACCATCTGGTAGGGCATTGGACAGGAGTGTCAAAAGTGACAGAAATACTGTCCATGACGTCAAGCCTGTATAAAATCGTACTTTGTCATCATCATCTTTGAAGTAATCTTCATCCATCTCCTTTTGCTTCAGCTGCTCTCGCTGTTTTTGCACAGTTTCCCTTAGGGCCATATTGTCCTGCTCAACATTGTGCAGGCGTCTCTCTAATTCAGAAATATCTGTCATGCTAAGATCAGTTTGGCAAGATGATTCCATCTGCTCCTTAGCAAGGTGTGTAGAGACAGGTGATTCCTTAGCAAGGTGTGTAGAGACAGGTGATTCCATCTGCTCCTTAGCAAGGTGTGTAGAGACAGGTGATTCCTTAGCAAGGTGTGTAGAGACAGGTGATTCCATCTGCTCCTTAGCAAGGTGTGTAGAGACAGGTGATTCCTTAGCAAGGTGTGTAGAGACAGGTGATTCCTTAGCAAGGTGTGTAGAGACAGGTGATTCCATCTGCTCCTTAGCAAGGTGTGTAGAGACAGGTGATTTCACCTGCAACTGCAGAAGTGCTTTGGCAACAGATAGTTCTTTTGATTTCATTTTGCGTGCCTTCAGTCGGAGGTATCTTGATCTTGAGGTCGAAGCTCCAAGTGCTGCACTATTATGGCCCATATTTTGTGTTGGTGCCCAATCTGGATCATCACAGTTGAACAATGCAGCAGGCTTTCCTACAAGAAAGATGTACAATAATAATTAATATATTTAAGCAAAATGTTCTAGAATGGTGTCCAATACATAATTATGAAAGTTAAGATAAAAAGTGAGAAATAAATACTTTCCCATTCATAACACAGGTATGAGTAACATAAAAGATGAAGCCAATCAATTATTAATTTCATTTATAAAATCACTGTGGGGAGTCATGAGGCCAAGTTTCCTCCAAAGATTCTGAATTTTTGGAGAAAAAGGGGGAATGTCAGGTTTTTTTCACCGTTTTTTTCCTTCAAAATACCAATCACCTAAAAAAAAATATATTCCTGGAAAAAAAAAACCACAATCCCTTGAACTAAAATCTCGCTATCCCCTAAAAAGGAAATCCTGAAAGACAGTTTTATTTTACAATCCTGAAAACACCCAATACCTCAAACAAGAACTCGGGATTTGCTTACGAGTTGGTCAGCGTACAAGTTGGTCGGTGTACAAGTTGACCTGAGGTCAATTTCACCAAACTCATCGTAACTCACTATAGTATCAGACAATCAATCGTAGGACCTCAGATGCATTGCATCCCAAAGTAAAATTAAGATACGATGGGTTAGCCTTCGTAACTCTCTTACAATTGATTGTAAGGCACTAAGGGCTTCCTGAAATTGACCCCTGCTTTGTACGTTATATCCATAGACTAGCTAATTATTTCTTACGGATGTAGCCTTTCCTGTATTGTTATCACTTTGATTTGAGATAAAGTTAAGTAGGCCTAGTATTACTTTATCAGGCCAATATTATAAGACACTGTTGTCATATCACGATATTCAACTTGTCAACAGTTTTGAGTTACGTATGCTATTTTAGTTTACTAAACCCCTACTCAGTAGTACTAGTAGGCATGGTAGGCTCTTCAATTTCAACACCAACGTTAACATACTACATAGGCTAGCGTACATAATGTAATGAACAAAATTCCACTGACGGCCATTACTTGTGCACAAACCTATGGGACCGATAGAGGGTGTTATGAGAAATTATAATGGCTACCGCTGCATTCGAAGTGTATCATTGTAGGTAAAAAAAACACTGAAAATCTCACTTTTCATATATGCTACCCCAGTGTTATACACCTGAGATTGAAGTTCATCATGACTTGCATACAATAAGTTAACTCTGTTGGAGGAATAAATGAAACAATAGGCCCTAGCCTAGGCCTAACCCTTTTTTTAAATGGCCGTCAGAAGAATTCTTTCCAATGTGATGACTGTTTTTACCCACATTTATTTTCAAAATTTATTAAGTGGCAGTAGATTCCTAATTCCTTAAGAAGGCTCTCTGTTTTATACTAACTCCATTGTGTACAGTAAGCAAAGAAAATTAACATAGGCAAACCTGAAATGAAGTGGGATGAACACACTCTTGCAAACTTCGACGGCGACCAATGGTCACGTTTAATGTTGGTCAACCACCTCGAACGTCTGTTCCTTGATAATGTTGCGACTTTCTCACCCATATTTTCAATCACTGCTGGTATGCTGTGGAACGAAAGTCCACAGTCTCCATTTCTGCGGTTTGAGCACCCAACCACGCAGCAACAATATACCATTTTTGCCAAACGAAAACGAACGAAACGTAAACAAAACAATTAACTGTGAATGTGAGGCTCTCGACTGGTGATTGACCCCGGTGCTTCCGTTGTGTAACTAGGTCGAGTTGCTGCATCGCCGTGCATTAATATTGACCTCAGTGAGGGCGCTGTCGCGACTGCCCAAACTTGCGATCGGAGGTGGTGACGTCAGACGCATAAGGTCTATTCGACTTAAGGCAAAACTGTAACAAATAAACTCTGAGGGCGTTCTAATCTAGAATTCACGCGAAATACCGCCGCCACAAGAGGGCTCTAGAGACGTGCCGATTGCAATTCGTTCGCCCATAACGTTTCATTTGTGAGAGATATTTTCAGGGCAACTGTATTTGCGGCATAGTAGCATTTGTTGCTCATGGCTTCTGCCTACATATAGCGAACCAAGGTACCCGGGTTTTGAGGTTAGGTGATTAAATTTTCATATATATTTCTCGACATAGTGTTGCGTTTTTGGTTGGACACCATGTATAACTGACGATTTATATCTCCAACCATTATATTTTTAGGCTTCAAGGTGGTAGATGAAGTAACATTTCTGAAACCTGCTACCTACACGAAATTTCTGTATACATGTGGAGTTGTAATAGCGCTCCGCACTTACGTTAAAAATAGCACCGGATCTCTGACAAACATTGCAAACATGCACGTGTGTGGGTGTGCGCGTCCATGTACACTACGCGTGTTAGACAATGTTTGTCTGACAGCCGGGGATTTTGTGACGTCATTAGTGCGGAGCGCTATTGCGCCAACGTTTATACTACAATTTTTTTTTTCTACAATACACTGTTTGATCAAATTTAATTGGCTATTGGGTAGCATGACATCTTGTAGTTTTTTTTCTATTACGACCAGTTCAACAGCGTTGCATTTATGTTGTCATGAGTCGATTAGACTTACATACATAATATTCGCAGCCATTTTGTGGACAACAATGTATGGTCTGCACATGGTGCCTTGTTAACTGGGACGAACATGAGAACTTCGAGTTTACTTGGTGGACAGGGACATCATATCATGGGCTAAGTAGGAGGATTTGTTAATTCAACTCCAATCTTCAAAATTGCATTGCGAGTACATTTAATAGAGCTTCCCTGCGATCACAAATTAATATTCCTAATTATTGCTAAGGCATAAGACATTCGAATGAATACTCCATCTTTCGAATGCAAATTCACTGCATATAATTGATGATATGAAAGTCTCGCTTATAGCAAGCAAATAATTTGTTGAGAACGGAAGACTGTGAAACGTTTGAATAATCGAAGCGCCCTCGTAATTTCAAGATTTTTTTTTATATGTCAGGTCCTTATTTTGGTTTGCACAAGTTTATTACTTATTCAATTATTCTGGATCGGACTGTTTAATTGTGGTTTTAAAATAATACACTTCGACAAAATATTCAGTTTGTCTCACTTGTAAGAGTTTTATGAACTTAATTATGCAATCACTGTACCGGGCTTATCACTGAGTGAGCGTAGTCATTAACATATGAACATACCATATGGTATCATATCCTCGAAAATTGAATAGTTTGTAAATATGAAACATGCGTTGGAGGCCACTTCTGTCCGTCTGAAATCGAGAAGTGCAGCTATTGCATCGGTACCGGCAGAATGTCTTTAAAAACACAATTTAGTGTAATCTCGGGCTAAGTGGCTGAATGGCGCGAAGTGCTTACACTAACCTCTGTTGATGGTCTGCTCAGAATATTGATAATATTTGAGAGAACGTATAAAGCAGGCCGTGTCTCTCCCGAAAGGAAAAACAAAAACTGCACGACTCTGATGATTAGCATGCACAATGGTCTTCAGAATAATAAGAATATAATGTAATAATTATAATAAAGTTCAATTTAGTTCCTTGAACGGCATTAAAATTTAAGAGTAACTAGCTGTTTTAAGAGGATGTCCAGCATATGATAATAAATGCATCTCCTGTTTTCCCCTCATTAACCATTCATGATGATTTAAAGTAATATATGTTAACATAGAACCTTGTATCATTGTATCATTGTGTATCGGATGGCACCATGGAAAAAGAATAATTGACTAAATGGATATCCCAACATAGTTTATGGCTTCTGACTGGTAACCTGAGAACAATTGTTGACACAAGGGAGGCCCATTATACGGCAGGATAGCTCATTATGGTTAAGTGCTGTATGTGCTGAATGTATGTTTATGTTGCGTTTATTCGGCACCACTTGAATGTAACTTATCACATACCTTTGGAATTGCCATAGGCTAATTTCAGTAGATCACATGTCTCTGTACAGCTTCTGTTAATGATATCATCATCATCGTCTCATGATTACACACAGTGCAGGGAATTGGCATCAGACTGCACAAATTCCAACATGGGCGACAAATGCACGTCGATTGCTTTGATATTGCCGGATAGACGTGGCCGTTTCATCGGACTTGCAGCTATCCTTGGCACGTGGTGGACTTGGTTCCTTTGGATTGGGCTAGTCAAATGTCTAGCGGTCTTGCTACCGACCCTACGTGACCAGATGGACACTCACACGTGGGTGATTGGGTGGATGATCGTGATCCTGGAAGTCTCGGCAGATGTGATAGGTAAGAGTGATGTCAACTCCATTCCTAGTGTAGCGTCATACATTGAGTGACTTGTGTCAAACTTCACGCAGAGAAAAGACGGATTGAAAAATAAAATTATTTTGTATTTCTGTATCCAAATTGTTCTGATCGAGGCTACTCGAACAGTGCTTAGCCTGGTGAACCGTCCAGACGCACGATCAAAACGCTCGGTCTTGTTTGTGAACATGTCTCTGGAAGGTGTATTTTCAGTTCACAGCAAGGAAGTAATACATGCCTCCATCCCTATGCAGTGGAGAAACCAAATCCTAAGATTGGAGGAAGGCTGGTGGTCTCTTCACAATGACTGGAAGCGGTACCCAGTCCACAGCAAGGCAGCAATGAATGCCTCCACCCTAGTGTGGAGAAACCAATCCCTCACACTGAAACAAGATAACAGCCCTCTTCACTACAGGACAGAAATGGTACCTAGTCCACCGTAGGGCAGCAATTAATGCCTTCACACACATGTCGTAAAGAATTATGTTCCTGACTCGCAATAAAACAAGGGACCTATATTATAACCATAAACCATTAATAATGTTTTCATTCATCTTGGTGAAAAATTACAAAAAAAAAGATAATGTGAGGAACAATAACACCTGAAGTAAAACATGAATTTTTACAAACATTTATGCACATTTCGGCTATGTTCAGGGTGTTTATTAATAGTCAGTTTCCATTGTGGTTATTTTATGGTTAGAATGCATTTATTTTTTACGTCTTCATTCATTAATCTTGATTACTATGATCCATTCATTTATCGTAATTTATACCAAGCGACCTGTTCTGAACCTTGTTTGTAAACGTTGTTATACTATGGCTATGGTTTATTTAATGTACAGGACGCCCTCGGTAATATCTGAATGGGAGACTTATGAGTATCGGTCTTCAAGTCAACAGCGAACACGCAAGCAATTGTGAGCATGCGAGCGCATGCTCACAATTGCGTGCGCGTGCGCTGTTTGCTTGAAGACCGGTTCTCAAAAGTCTCCCATTGTTCTCACTGTGCTTGTAACTGTTTAAAGGTCCATTCGCGCCTCCTTTGGGGAAATATTTCGGGATCAGGATTTGCGTTATGGCGAGCGGAGTGATTCTCACCGCTGCCCTGATTCTGGCGTCCATCTCTGATTTGGTTGACATGGTGATCGTATTAGCTGTGCTGGCTGGTAAGTCACTAGATGGCGCCAGCTTTAATCGACCATAATTATGTTGACCTTTCTACTGCAACATCACAAAGCTGCTAACCAAGTTTTCATTGTTGTTGTTGTTGTTGTTGTCGTCGTCTTCGTCGTCGTCGTCGTCGTTGTTGTTGTCGTTGTTGTTGTTGATGTTGTTGTTGTTGTTGTTGATGTTATTGTTGTTGTGGTTGTGGTTGTGGATGTTGTTGTTGTTGTTCTTGTTCTTGTTCTTGTTGTGGTTGTGGTTGTGGTTGTTCTTGTTGTTGTTGTTGTTGTTGTTGTTGTTGTGGTTGTGGTTGTGGTTGTGGTTGTGGTTGTGGTTGTGGTTGTGGTTGTGGTTGTTGTTGTTGTTGTTGTTGTTGTTGTTGTGGTTGTGGTTGTGGTTGTGGTTGTTGTTGTTTTGGTTGTCGTTGATATGGTTGTTGTTGTTGTTGTTGTTGTTGTTGTTGTTGTTGTTGTTGTTGTTGTTGTTGTTGTTGTGGTTGTTGTTGTTAGTTGTTGTTGTTGTTTTTGTTATTGTTTGTGCTGTTGTTGTTGCTGATGTTGTTGTTGTTGTTGTTGCGGTTGGTGTTGCTGCTGTTGTTGTTGTTGTTGTTGCGGTTGGTGTTGTGGTTGTTGTTGTGGTTGTTGTTGTGGTTGTTGTGGTTGTGGTTGTGGTTGTGGTTGTGGTTGTGGTTGTGGTTGTGGTTGTGGTTGTGGTTGTGGTTGTGGTTGTGGTTGTGGTTGTGGTTGTGGTTGTGGTTGTGGTTGTGGTTGTGGTTGTGGTTGTGGTTGTGGTTGTGGTTGTTGTTGTGGTTGCGGTTGTGGTTGCGGTTGTGGTTGTGGTTGTGGTTGTGGTTGTGGTTGTGGTTGTGGTTGTTGTTGCTGTTGTTGGTGTTGTTGTTGTTGTTGTTGTTGTTGTTGTTGTTGTTGTTGTTGTTGTTGTTGTTGTGGTTGTTGTTGTTGTTGTTGTTGTTGTTGTTGTTGTTGTTGTTGTTGTGGTTGTTGTTGTTGTGGTTGTGGTTGTGGTTGTGGTTGTTGTTGTTGTTGTGGTTGTTGTTGTGGTTGTGGTTGTGGTTGTAGCATATATATCACAAATTACGGTGGCACAAAATTGATCTCCTCCCTCTCATCATACTGGGTTCACATTTCATTTTCAATCGTAATAATTGTTTGATGGTTGTGCGTTTTTCTTCTTCAATTTAGGACCTGCTCTAGGAGTGTCCAATGTTTTGTGCAGAGAGTTGATCGGTAATTACTACCAGGGAACACAAGGAGTGACGACTGCCTTCTCCATTTCACAAACAGGTGCTGCATTCGCGTACATGGTTATACCGGCCTTATCTCAGTTGTTTCTGAATACCTACGGATGGAGAGGGACAATCTTACTAATCGGTGGGATATGCTCTCATTTGATCGCATGCGGTGCATTGCTAGGACTTCCACGTGAAGATCCAACGAGCACTGCCTATACGCCGTTAGCAAGTGATGGCGTTGGTTCAGTCGACCAAGACGAAGAGACACAGCAGAGTAAGCCAAGGAATCGCAGCTGGGCAGCTGTACTGTCTGCATTGCGAAGTCTGAACACTGATCTTCTCTTAGATGTGTCTTTCTGGCTGATTGCAACACAGATGGTTTTAATACAATTCTGCAACTTGGCCTGGCTGGTGTACTTCATTCCTCATACACAGACCAAAGGGTTTACCGCTGAGGACGCCGCCACATTCACCGCCATCGTGGGTGTAACACGAATAGTCGTTGGTGTCATCATCATTCCCGCTATTAATAAATTTCAATTGATCAGCACCAATATCCTCCTAGGGTTGGGTCTAATGATCCTGCCGGCGTATTACTTCATTGACCCATGGCTGACATCATACTGGTTGAATGTAGCCAACGTGACAATGTACGGCGTTGGCGTTTGCATTATCTGGCTCATTTTGGACGTCATACTGATTGACATGGTCGAAATTGAGCAGCTGGGGAGTGCATTTGGCTGGATCGGAATGATTTCAAGCGCCCTTCGGTTCTGCCTGCTATACTTACCAGGTTCGTGGACATCGGGGTGGGGTGGGGTGGTAGGGGAATACGAAACGGATGCTCTGGCCCAGGCTCCATGTCGTTTATCCGTTACTATAAACGGGTAACCAAACATAGACTTGTGGCTGCACTTCAGAGGTAGATTACTTGGCTTGAAGAGAAACAAAAATACATAGCTGTAGCGTCAGTAGTGTGGTGGGCCTTGATCAGACAAGACAAAATAATTTTATGCATAATGCACAAAAACAATAGAGCTAATTAGCATAATAATGTAACAAATTAGCATACGAATGGGGGACCTAGAAGTCAGACAGACTTTCAACCATTGGGATTATGCCTATCTCTGAGGGCCTCTCACTTCCAGACCTCACGGTGGACCAACCATCCATTGTTAGAAGGAGATTATCCCTTTTACTTTTTTTATTACTTCTGGACATCACGGTGGACCTGGAAGTCTTGATCGGACAAAACAATCGAGATTTCTTGGAAAGCTGTCTATATGCCACGGTAATGAATACCTTGATGAGAATGTACAAGAAGAACTTCATTAATCAGGAGAAAGTAAATTAATGGTGCTGATGATGATACCCCCACATACTCTTTTGGCATAGTACCATGTAGGCCTACCATGAATTAACATCAACTATGACAAATTTTCAAGAGTAGCCAACCAGGCTTTATAGAAGAGTGAGGCAGTCAGACAGAAGATCGAGGAGGAGTTTCCCATCGAAAAAAATTACAGAAACACCGTAGAAGAATAAACAATTTTCTCTTCTTAGGACGTCTCGACCTAATCGCTGTTAACAAAGCTTTCCAAATGTACCGTCGCCCAACGTTGTTTTTTTTTTCACCAAGCCGGTCCTACGGATAGGTACGAGAACAAAACAGAGAACCTTTACCAATATACAGTCACCTCGACGGACCCCAGTTTCGGCATCGTACCAATCACCTGGCTTAGTGCCTGGTGAAGCAGAGATCCATTTTGGAGGGCCTCCGACTTTCGAAAGAAGAAGCCCTCCGAATTAATTTAGGTACCGATTCCACAAGAACCCCCTTGAACATGGACACGGAGACCTTCCGTTTGCGTGACGAAGAAGATGGGATATGAGATCATCATTCACCATGATGACAAACCATGTCATTTCAGGCTGGGGCCATCCATATTTTCATAAAAGAGATAATGTGTCATGCTGTCTACCTCCACTTGGCTTTTACGTGAGTACGTCAACAAAACAGTCCTTTTCAGGACTAATCGTCTACCGGACTTATCATTCCGTTCATTATATGGCTCTAAGTCAGATCGCCTCCACAACACATTCTTTTTCTTAAATATCAATGTTTGTTTTTCAATCCCACTCGAGACATGCGCTTTCCAATTACATGACATTTTTGTACAGGGTTTCTAGGTACACCTATGCAGTTTTCCAGCCCACTCGCTAACTTTCCGGCCAGGGATATTATGGGTCCGCCATTTTGTTTCCCGTCATCTTTGTTTTCTCCACATCACTGCCTCTTTGCTCCGCTTGATCGATTTCTTTCAGGTCCCCCATTACACCCCCTTTGTTCTGCCCCCCACAGAGACTATTAGCTCCCCCACTATTCCGATCAAGACTTCTAGGTCCCCCATTGTCCGCTAGAGACTCCTAGGTCCACCTTTGTTCATCCCCTTTGTTTTGTCCGATCAAGACTTCTAGGTCCCCCATTGTCCGCTAGAGACTTCTAGGTCCACCTTTGTTCATCCCCCCTTTGTTCTGTCCGATCAAGACTTCTAGGTCCCCCATTCGTATGCTAATTTGTTACATTATTATGCTAATTAGCTATATTGTTTTTGTGCATTATGCATAAAATTCTTTTGTCTTGTCTGATCAAGGCCCACCACACTACTAGCGTCAATGAAAAACCACGGCCTATAAGTTTCAACATACGGATGACAGAGCTGGAGCCCGAGTCTAAGCCTCCGTTTCATGAACCCCCATTGATACGGGCGATTCAAAATAGTGCTCCCTTAGAGTTTGCCAAGTGCATGATCAATACACTCACACTGTGCAGATTATTTCGACCGTTTGAAGATGCGCAAAAGGCTAAAAGGATGTTCTGGCAATATATAAGACCCCCCATTCGCCCCTGTGATATTCAATTTTAGCTCATACATTCAGGAAGTTTATCATTGATAGAGATTGGTATGTCGATTAATTACACTTTCCTTATCTCTGTTTAGGTCTGTTGTATGATAGAACAGGGAGTTACAGTGCGGTCTTCATGTCCCTGGGAGGGGTTCATCTCATTGCCTTCCTAGCGTTCTTGGCGATGGTTTGGCGACAATCTCGGAAGTAAATGGTAGTAAACGGAGCCTCCTGGGAATGTAGACCAGTAAATAAGTCAAGATCAGTCCGCGGGGCTCATTATTTTTGTTTGTGTATATCCTCATCTTTTTAAAAATAAAATCATTTACTGGGCCCTACATAGGAAGTCTTGTAAAGACAATGGATGGAACCCGGTCGCCAGAGTTTGGACTTTCAACGTTGAGCTGTTTGGATGGATTCTGGCCCTAAACTCGATCTACTTGGGCCTGTAGGGGAGAGGTGCATTTTTTTTAGTCTGGCACCAGTCAACATGGCCGTTTTCAGGGTATTTTTCTTTGGATGAATTTTTCTCAAAAAGTCATTGGTCATCCTATAGAAAATTAAAAAGACGTTTTTAGCTTAATTTTGGTGAATAGCTTGAGTGTCTGAGAAACTTCTGAGAATGTTTTTTTAATTGGCTATTTAGCATGGGAGCCTATGGGAATTTATTTACTGGTCTGCACCCTTGTGAAATGAGACAACTTCACTAAAATGTGTATACTCCATGGAGGTGGAGTGCCAACAGCGCCATCTACGGCGATAAATTGTATACATCAGAAAATATGCAATACACGGGTTTACACTTCCAAAAAAGCGCATGCGTGATAGTGCCTCGTTTTGAAGTCGCGATCAAAACTGCCGAAGTGTAAACCCGTGTATTGTCTTCGACAATGGATGGGCTTACACTTAAAAAAGTGCGCACGCGTGGAAGTGCCTCGTTTTGAAGTTGCGATCAAAATCCAAGATGGCCGCCATGGTGTAAACCCGTGTATATCAGCGATGATATCCAGTGCTTTAACAATCCCACTCAATATTTTGATTATTAAATGTTTTTTGGCCTGGAAATAGATAATATGCAAATTAGGCTTGCCTTTCACAGACAAGCCTAATTTGGATATAATCAATATTTTGTTTACGTTAATATTTGTTTCCTCTTCTTCTTTTGGAATTTGCTGATATTCAGAGACGTTTTTTGTTTGTCCAAAATATAATTTAAATAAAAATTACAATACATTTCGGAAAATTTAGATGTGTGGAAAAACTTCAAATGATAATATATCGTTTTTATCTCATTAAGTGTAATTTAAGTAATATCATACTTTGGTTGTTATCAAAGAAATACAGATTCATGGGCAAAATATCAAGACAGAATAACAGTCATCTGTGAAATTTTCAGTCCCATACGGTGCCCACTTTTTGAGAAGTGAGAAACGGACAAAATATTTCTGAAGTCTTTTATCTTTTATGTTTTATTTGTTAAAAGATCAAAAATCACTTTCGGAAGTTGTATTACTTATTTCTGGATGAATACACAATTTCAGGCGGAACGATTTAAACGGTATGTTTCTACCACCACCATCTTCATATCCTGTACTTTATAAGTAAAGATGTGAACATATCTGTTTTGGTTTCTTACCAAAGTATGATACTACCTTTAAGAAGGGACTACAATTATTTGAAGAAGTTGTTTTGTAGAAATTAACAATAATGATAATAAAAATAATAACCGGCATTTAATACGCTCTTATTAGTTAACTAAACCACACCGCTTAGAAATTAGTGTTTAGAGCAAATTAATTAGGTGTTCGGGTTCAAGCCGAACACCTATTGTAATTGTTCGAGTTTTATTTTTTATTTTCCATTTTTCTTCTTCCCAAACTTGTCCGCAGGACTTCTATATGACGGTTACAAGATATTGACTTAAAACTTGGTGGGAACTTAGGTCGGGATGCCAAGTTGTACCTAGAAGATTGACGTCATGATGACGTCATCGGGTATCAAATTAAACACGTTTTTAGGAAAAACTTTGGTGCTCTATAACTTGAGAACCACATGACCTACGGTTTTAATATTGACATATGTTACTCAACACGTAAATCCCAACAATTAATATTCAGTGTTGTGTATAAATGACCTTCACTTCCGGTGTTACCGGAAGTTGAATTTTGACTCAAAATAACTCGAAAACGGAAGGATTTAGGCAAAAAAAACCCTCATGGTTCAACGATAGACAAGGTCTTGGGCTTTCAGAAAATATAAACGATGACGTCATACGGGCTGTAAAGCGCCCTCTACGGTGGATTAAAGATATTCAGTGATTACGTAATCCAAAAGTAAACAACGGATTTCCGCCAAATTTAGTGACTGTGAACTACTAATGAACTTCGACATGTGTGTGAAGTTTAAAATTTGTGACGTCATGCAACCGGAAGTTGTGCGCTTTTAAAGGAAAGATGACGTATCATTATTCAAATACTGTTTACTCGATAATTACATGACGCACGTCAGTGAAAATTGCAATATATTTACATCGTGTGCATTCAATGACTTCTGAAAATGTTCAGTTGGTTGTGCAGAACTAACCGGAAGTTATTGTCCATACAATATTAAAGGTGATGTCATTTTACGGTATCAGTCATAGTGTACGAATACTGCAATCAGCATAATCAGTACATGTAGTACATGTATTAATTTTGCTCAGTGACGCAGTTGAAGTGTATTTTAATAAAATATTCCATTGAATGAGGGACGATTGATCACATACTGTACGTTCCAACATACGTTCAAATAACATTTCCACTACGAAATGAGACCCCGGACACCTAGTGGTTGTTCCCACAACCACAATGTCTAGTTAACAATTGGGTTTAATAGAAGACAATATTTTATTGAGTGTCATGATTTAATTTCTCATTCACGTTCTCAGCGACTAGAAAAAACTACAGCGACGTCAGTTATTCTGTATTAATGAGGTAGCTCCGTTGGTAGAGCTGCGGCTGTACGGCATTCAAGAGGTCGCCGGTTCGAATCCCTCTCCAGTCAGCTCTTCTTTGCTAAAAAAAACAAAAAAAACCTTTAAATTTAGTGAGGTTTCACTTGTGGTTATTATTTAGAGGTTTCTATTCATTGTATCATATTGTAATATACTTAAATTATATTGGTCTTTTAATTGGTTCGTTGTTGTTGCATATCAGTTGTTTGTTGGATTATTAGCGGGAACCAAGGATGACAATCAGCTGTTATTAACTGTTTTTTTAAATAAATGAATATAAAAAAACTAACTTATATTTTTCAAACGTTTCAAATAAATAATGGTAATATTGTAGAATAAGTGAAGCACAGTTTTACTGATTTACACCAATTAAGTAAATTCAGTGGAACGCTTCTATAATGATCACCGCTATACCGAACATATGGCTATGTGCTTATAGAAATGTGTTTATGAAAGTTTATCCCTTATATTGAAATTTTCAAAACAAAATCATGATCCTATGCATGAAGCAGTTAAAACTTTTGAATAAGGAGCCACTTTTCGTTTGACTGGAGGTATAAGTCACAGATGTCAAGCAATGTGTCACAAAGAAATACCTTACTTAACATTGATATTTGCCGTAAGAACCATGATCATATAGACAATCACAGATGTACATAGTAGCAAGCATCCGAGTAATTATTGTTTTGGTGTATAGCTTTTACAACTTTCAAAGGAGAGGCCACTTCATGTTTGACCGGAAGTAGACCTAACATGGTCAAGTAATGTGTCCCAACAAATACATCCATAAGCCTGACTTTTGTTTAAAGAATCAATTCAACCGGTTATTATTTTGTAGATTTTTTATTATTTTGATAATCAAATTTAAATCACCCTTTAATTTTAGACAGCCAATGACGTCATGAAGATATATATGTTCGGGACACAAATAAGCTATCAATCGACTATTTGGGGCAAATTTGGTTTTGATCAACTTGTTTTAAGTGACCATAGTCGGTTATTCAACATCTATGGACAGAGTTTATGGGACTTGAGGAGAAGAAGCAAAAACACAATCGAACAAAAGCAATACCTTTTCTGATGAAAATCGGAAACGTCAATTATAACGCCAATCTGAAACACAATATCCAATGTATTATGTTCTTCAATATGCTGGGAAAAATTCCCTTCGAACGGTTGACACCGGAACATCAGACAAATCATGTTTTATACACTAATACTATACCTCATAAATATTCATGACCTACCGAATCCCAATTGGTCAATTATACTGTGGTGCGAGCCTATACTTGTTATGTAAGTGACGTCACAAGCTATTGTTGCGTGGATCACTTCCAAAGGGTATTTTTCGGGGGGGGGGCATATAATATGTACTCATTTTTATACGTGTTGGTCAAAATATAAAAATATAATTTGTTTATAATATTTAATTATGTAGTAAGCAATCATTTTCAAGCATTTCACCCTTTTTCAAAGTTTGGAAAGCAGTAAACCTTTAAACCAGATACAAAACCACCCTGTCTCGATTCTGAGCTGGTAACATACTGCACACTGTAATGGACCTTAAGGCACGCACACCAGTTAAATAAGAATAAACGTTCTACAAAAAATGACATTATGTTGGTCTGCGTCGAGTGTTTGAGGCTTGAACCAGTATTTAAAATACCGAAACAAGTATGCATATGCACGGAAATTAATCAAATGCTTACTGTATTATTGTAGTCAAGATACTTGAAATTCCAATCACACTTTCAACATATTATACTGAATTAAAAATTCGACGAAGAAACAACAAAATAATATCAAGAAAATTAAACAACATTTATATAGAACAAAAAATAACACTTAAATGATTTGTTAATCATCTTTTTTTCTGGATTTGTTTCCCTCTCCTTTAATGAAAAATACAGTTTTAATGTTGTAAGTTAACAAAAAAAAAGACACAGGAAGAAGTCAGGTTAATACATTGCATATACAGTGTAATATCATACATACACACATACTTTATATTACAATACCCCATTTTTATATTACAAGCCTACACCCCTGACTGATGATAGAGGAATGACATTCACAACTGAGTTTCTTATTTTGTTCTGTTTTTCTCTTCATTAAAAGTACATAGATTGAAATCGAATTCGAACTTGAGTTACATTGATTTGACTTGCTTTTTCTTGAGTTGAAACTAATTGGAAGTACATTACGAAAGAGTAAGCCATCAGCCAAGCGAGTCCATATTCCATGCGTGACGTATCAGGGAACCAAACAGACCGTTGACGTGAACAATTCATGTCAAGCTGCCAGTGTTTACTTTTCATCTCAAGCCCATTGATGCCGAACAGCAGTTCAAGTGAGCAAGGCTATCCATTATATCGTCATTATTATATTCCTCTTTGTAACGTTTCTACCGCTGTGCCGCGTACATGGTGGTATGTAAACATCGGTTACACAGTCAGTCTACTGGTAATGTTGAACTTGGTAGCTTGACTGCAAAGACTTCATTTTTCTGACGTACATTAATCATCTCCATTGAAAGCAACGCTGACAGCCCAAAAAAATTTGCAGAAAATACCTTTTAAAATCGTGATGTGTATACCTTGCGCTGTGGTGGTATAGACCTATAAACAATAATGTACCGATGCAGCTTCATGCATACAGACTAGTTCCGTTGGCGGCACAAAACGGCCCAGCTAGCGCACTCATTTGGAAATCTCGTTTGCCATTTCTACATTTATACAAGGTAAGAATTATCCGTCCACACTTAAATTTGGTCATTTGTGATTCGTGTGCAGGGGGAATACGACGAATACACTGGTACATGTATGAGCATGAGGTTGACGAGAACGATGCCGTGTTTTTGTATGGATTCAATTTTCCTTTAGCGTTTGCATTGATTACACTGAAAGTTACAATACATGATTGGTAAAGGTCGCAGAACAGCACTCGTACTTTGTCTGATCAAACATGTACATGAAATAATAAACCTGTGAAAATTTGAGCTCAATTGGACATCTGAGTCACGAGAAAATTGCGAAAAACCGACTCGATTTTTCTTATAAAACATGAAGAATAGTTTATTTTATGTTTGTTCCAAAAATCGTTGGGACGAACGATCTTTGGAAAAGACACTAAATCTTGATTTGCTTGAAAAAACCAGCATCTGATGAACCAATATTTCCCATGATGACTGTTTGCACTGTTTACGAATTGTTGGGTCTATTTTCTGTCTCAAACTCAAACATTTTTTTGGAGGCCTTGCAGATCCTTCATGTTCCCTTTAATACAGAAGGATAGACAACAGATGAACTACTATAATTATGCGCATGGAACATTACGTCGTCATATTGCAGTCGCATGAGCTAACAGTACATGTATATGAGTATAAGTGGGTCACATATAGGGGTGACTACAGTTAAACTAGTGGCGCCAACGCAGTCTTCATATAATATTTCAACATATGTACTCATTGGAACAGAGGCTATTGTTTATTGCGTGCAGGGTCTGTTTGTTTCGGTACGCGATCAAAGATCTTGCTGATCCATGTCCTAAGCTGGATACACTGAAATGGGATCTGCATCAGCGCAGCAGGCACACGTGCGATCTCGTGCGTGAAGCAAACGGGTCCATGCCACGACACCACATTCCATGTGGTGTAGTTTACAGGTTGCTGCAAATTTAGCTTCCTCATTGGAACTGCCAGAGTGGACGATAAGGACGTAAAGAACCTTCTTCCAGTTATTATCGTTATTTATCTTAGGGGCCATGGGTGGCAAAGTGTGCTAGGCACTCGCCTCTCACCAATGTGGCCCGGGGTCGAACCTGGCTTGGGCCATATGTGAGTAGAGTTGTGCGTTTGGTTCTCTCCTATGCGTCTATGGTTCTCTGGTTCGCCCCTCCCCCCACAAAAAAAAGCTTCGTGTTCATATATGGGTTGATGTGGCTGGCTGCCAAAGGGCGCCATGAAAGCCTGCTACCCGGTCACGTGTAGCACCATCCTTCATAATTCATATTGAATATAATGGTGGGTAGCCGTGTCAGTCAGATAACCTATAAAATACAAAAAATACAAGTAGCACTATATTGACTAACTACCTTGCTTGATGATGCCACTTCATTGCATCTGATGAAGTAGTTGTTGCTACGAAAGCTCATGCTCTTTTAAAACTCTAGTTAGTCAATATAGTGCTTCTTGTATTTTTGTATTTTATAATTCATATTGTAATTGCTGGGAACCTCTGGAAAACAGTGTGCGTTTCACTGAGCAGGTAAAACCAGGGTAAGAAAAATAAAAATTAAATAAAAAATATTACATTCATTTTTGGTAAGGGTTTCCAACAGGCACCTTAGTCACCAAAAAGTCACACTCTGTCTTGGAAGTCTGCACGTTAAACCTTTATGGGAAGTAGATGAGATGGGGTTGGGAAAACACCAGGCCATAATTCTGGCTTAAACTCACGGAAAACTGGGTACAGATTTAAAGCTTAATTCGCTCGCGGACCGACATTGACTTTTACCCCGGCCACCAAGGAGGAAAGGCTAAAAATCAAGTATATCATAATTTTTTTTTTTTTAGTTAGTATTTTTCTAGATCTGACTGATCAATGAAGGAAAATCAACACAACAATATAGAAAACATTTTATTTGTCTCACTGTACACCGTTGTGAAAACCTGATTATGCATGCACTACAAGGTATATCACTGACCGATCTGGGGTCATCCACAGCGAAAATGCTACAATATTGTAACATTTTTCTGCTGTAGTAAGCATGGTCGTGCATTTGCAATATTAAGCTGGAGGTCGTGGGTTCAAGTCACACCTTAGCCAGCACTGAGCCTGCCATATTTTTTTTAATTTGTGCTTAAAAGGCGCTTAGTGAAGTGCTTATCTACGTCGTTGAAGGGCAATAAATCGTTTGCATACATGGTAAAGTGTTTTATGGGAGTTATCTTCATGTGTTATTTGGTTTCTGACTGTCACGACTAGTATGTTCGTTCTGAGTAGAGATACATGTGACACTGTCAGTTGCTAATAACATTATCTCCATCTTATATTGTTGTGTAGGTCACATGTGTCACTGCTTCTGCCAATGATATCATCTTCATCGATTCATAATTACACATATCGGACTACAAACATCCAACATGGGCGAGAGAAGCACAGTAGCATTGTCCGGAGCTGGTGGGAGCGGTCGTTTCATCGGATTTGCAGCTATCCTCAGCACGTGGTGGAATAGGTTCCTTTGGATTGGGACAGTCAAATGTCTAGCGGTCTTGCTACCGACCCTACGTGACCAGATGGACACTCACACGTGGGTGATTGGGTGGATGATCGTGATCCTGGAAGTCTCGGCAGATGTGATAGGTAAAACCGGCTTCACTTCCTACATTCCATGCTTCGTGTTTTTTCCCCGTGTAGCATTACCTTGAGCTAATAGTGTGAGGCGAATTTGTTTTTATTTTTCCAAATGTTTGTGTGCAAATTAAGCCAAGTCGGCCTGCAAGGCAAGTCAAATTATACTGCACTCTAGTGTGAAACTGGTGGCGATGTTGCAGCGAATCTTGGATTCGTCGGATTTGCAAATCCGGTGCGACGAAACTAGGAATTCCAGTTTCGTTGACGGATTTTCAAATCCGTTATTGTGTTCAGCGATATTCGTGGTCAGGTTAAAAGGCAATTTTTCCTGAATATCGGTTTATTTAGTTTTTTTTTTTTAGACGGCCCACGGCCCACGTTCACGTCCGTTCACTTTCATTCCGCTAACGTTCATTCCGCTGGAACTAGCACCATCTTCGATAGACTAGGTCCCAGTCAAAATGTGAGGTTTGGGGCATCGGTGATGGAGTTAAATATTTTAAAAAAATCTATGGGCACCGGTCGCGGTGCACGTGCAGCATGCATTGGTCTAAACATCTCGCTGCCACCGATCCGAGTTTTTGTCTTCTTAACATCAAAATGTGGGGACTGGCAACGAGTCCACTTAACAGATTTGCAAATTCGGTACCGAAAGTAGGAATCGGATGATAGAGGGCGTTTGTGATCAAGTTTCGTCGAATTCGTAGATTCGTTGCAACAGCGACACGTTCAAAACGCGCTGTCTGTTTCGTGTAAAATTAAATTTGGAAGAGGTAAAATCCGCCCAACTGGTGGGAAGGTGTCAAATAAATAAACATAACTTTCAGTTCCTTGAACCGGCAAATGTAATGTCTACAATGGACGTCAATGAATGCTCACCATAAGATCACCCACTGTCCTTTCTTGCGCATGCTTAGTACCGAAGACAACATGCCGATTTTCTTTACTTAGCATGCGCGCCAAAGGGAGAGTGGATACTTTTAAAGGAAACCATTTTCACATGACATGTTCACGCACGTGAAAGTGTATAGTTGCCGGCCCGCGAATTTTAAAACTTTGTTTCCTAGAGGAAAGCCTTAATTTGAGTTTTATGGTCAATGGAATGTTAGTGTCCCGTCATTTGTTGCAGCAGTGTGAAGTTGAGTACTTCTTCACAGTTGATTCTCAGGTTCGTATGTAGTATGCACTCGGCACCAGCCCTAGCAGCATTTTGCTTTGCGTAAAGCCTGTTTGGGCTATTTTCAGATACGGTCCGTGACTATGGACGTCAAAATGTACAGGTCGCCATTTTAATTGCAATCTTAATTGTTTTTAATTATATTTCAACCGATTAAAGGTCCACTTGCGCCTCCACTGGGGAAATATTTCGGCATCAGGATTTTCGTCATGACGAGCGGAGTGATGCTCGTCTTTATTATTCTTTTCTATGTAATTTAGGACCCGCCCTTGGATTGTCCAATGTTTTGTGCAGAGAATTGATCGGTAATTACTACCAGGGAACACACAGGCGGAGCCTTTGCGTATATGGTTATACCGGCCTTATCTCAGTTGTTTCTGAATACCTACGGATGGAGAGGGACAATCTTACTAATCGCTGGGATATGCTCTCATTTGATCGCATGCGGTGCATTGCTAGGACTTCCACATGAAGATTCAACGAGCACAGCCTATGCGCCGTTAGCAAGTGATGGCGAGGGTACAGTTGACCTAGACGAAGAGACACAGCAGAGTAGGCCAAGGAATCGCGTCTAGGCAGCTGTACGGTCTGCCGTTACGAAGTCTGAACACTGATCTTCTCTTAGATGTGTCTTTCCTGCTGTTTGCAATACAGATGATTTTATCTCAGTTCTGCAACTTGGCATGGTTGGTGTACTTCATTCCTCATACACAGACCAAGGGGTTTACCGCTGAGGACGTCGCCACATTCACCGCCATCGTGGGTGTTACACGGATAGCCGTTGGTGTCATCATCATTCCCGCTATTAATAAATTTCAATTGATCAGCACCAATACCCTCCTAGGGGTGGGTCTGTTGATCATGTCTGCGTATTACTTCATCGACCCATGGCTGACATCATATTGGTTGAATGTAGCCAACGTGACAATGTACGGGGTTGGTATATGCATTATGTGGCTGGTTGTGGACATCGTACTGATTGACATGGTCGACATTGAGCGCCTGGGGGGTGCATTTGGCTGGATCTCAATGATTTCAAGTTCCCTGAGGTTCTGCTTGCTATACTTACCAGGTGAGTGGACTTCATGCGGGTGATTCCAAATAGTGCTCCTAAAGAGGTCCAATGACAATGCGCAAAATCTGTCGTCCCTTTTCGAGATGCGCTTTGTGTCGACAAATACCGTGCTGATTGGCAAAAACGTTGCAATTTCTCTGAGTCGCACTTTATTTTGTATTCGCCATATTGATTTCTAAACAAAAATTCAAACCAGAGGCCTTCGACCTACAATTCCGATGCTCTACTCTGCTTTATCCATCCATGTTTTGTCGGTATACCAACATTGTCAATGATCTTTGCTCGTTTGCCAGTCTGACAGATCGATATAAGTATTTAAGAACTCTTTCCTTTTGTATGTTTCTGTATATAGGCTTGTTGTATGATAGAACAGGGAGTTACAGAGCTGTCTTCCTGTCTTTGGGTGGGGTTCATCTCATTGCCTTCCTGGCATTCTTTTCGATGGTTTGGCGACAATCACGGAAATGATTGGTACTATGAATAGCGCCCTCTGCGGCAAGTAATGGAATACATAAAAAAAAAAGGGTGTCATCAGTTAATATCATAAAATGTTAAGGTGATATCCGCGATAATATCATTTGGATTGGCATCGCAATTCAATAACTGTGATTTTATATTATGGGTTGCTTATTTTTTTTTAAGTACAAATTTCGAGATGTTAAAATGCGGTAAATAAAAAGCCTTAATAGGGCTATGATGGCGTTCAGAATGTAATTCCGCTAACACTGGGAAAAAAACCAATTCAAGGAAGGGCGAAAAACTCCTGCAAAAACTCAATAACATTGCCCTGAGTAAATTTGAGGAAAACTGGAGGAAATTCCCTTTCCGGATCCACATGGCAGCCAAGAATTGTGTAACTCCAGAACAGGATTCCCGCTAATTGACCACAAGACATGTAATGAATCTACTGAACAGGTGGCAGAATGGGGGGGGGGGGGCGACGAGCTCAAACATAATTTTGTTAAGAACCGCACAACCGACTGGCTAAACTGCTCGGACAAAAGTGAGTGATCATTCACAAGGGTTATGGCTATATTGACCATCCATCTACATGCGGTATTCCGATTAATTAACTCAGTCCAGTCTTTCTGACTACAACAATAATTTATGATCAGCTGGAATACCACCACAACAAATTATGATCAGCTGGAATACCATCACTGTATTCAGAACCGCAAGGCCTTTGGAGGCTAGTTCCGGACCTTGCAATATTAAGAAACCATCTTGGGGGCAATAAACTCTTTGAAGTAACATGTGCCTCAAAGGGAGTTACTGAGGCATTAACAATGAAGGCAAGGAGGGAGGGAGAGAATAATCATTATTGCGGAACTGACTACAACAGCACTTGGCAGATCGATAGGAATAAAGGAAGTGAAGTTATTCGGTTTAGCCGCTGATATCCTGTGTGTTGTATGACAAACACGCTACGTAACACAACGTGCAGCCATCGGTCGGATCTATTGCTGGGAGTGGTCCGAATAAAGCAAGTGAGGAAATCCACCATTAGATTTGCATAGGACAACGGTTATTAGTTAAGCTATTGATCAAGATACCGATGTTCGCGACCTCCAACCAAGGCCCACCATTACATACAATGCTTTTAGTGAGCGAGGGGGCTGATCAATACCACACCGAAAGAGGGCGCTATTTTGTTGCAAATCTACGTGCATCAGAAGAATATGAAAAGTCCAGTGTGGCCAGAAAAGTTCAACCAAAGCACACCGATGTAAATTTGGTAACAGTAGATATTTTTTTGGTAAACGCAAGGTGATCCGAATGAGGAAAATTGGCTTCCGATTAAAATTATTGCTGAGGATACTACTGCGGCTACGGAACAGATAGTAAGATGTACCAATACCCCCGATTCAAACAAGTGCGCCACCAAGAGTTTTCAATGCGTTGGCCATTTACAATGCTGTACATTTTCGTCTACAAATTCCGTGAAGTTTGATTGGCCAACATGGTGCCAACTCTTGGTCAAAGATTATATAGCGCTACGCGCAAGATTGGGAACTCTCCCTGAAACGTGAAATCGCCGCGCGCTCCACGTACGGAGATGATATGAGCGATGTGTGCGATACTTGCAAAAGTAGGTCCAGAAAACCACCAAAAATCGCCGTTTTCATATTCAGCTGCTTCACATCAATGTCAACAATAAACAATAAGTTTCAATTGACTTCAGGCCAAAATCTTGCCCAACACTCCCCTTTTCTTTGATAAATCTCCCAGCTCCCATATGTCCCGTGTACAAACTACTTGCTATTTGCACACCAACATGGCGGATCGTGTAAAATCTGTATGGAGAATGGAGTCAAGCAACGCATTGCTCCTGAACATGAGTAACGACCAGATAGGGAGACAGGCGCAACGTCAGAGTGATCATAACTTCTGCGTTGAGCTCAATAAGGGACGTCCCATCAATTAGTCTCCCATCAAATCAATGCATACTGCAGTCTCAACACCAAGGCCGCTTATTGCCATTATACCAATGCTATGTTTTCACTTGGTCTTTCCAGTTACCTATTCCTGGGGAGGAGCAAGTAAGGGAAATGCATCTTTGAGATTCATACTCTGTGTATGTCTGTGTATGTGATATATTTTGTCCTTGTGAAGTATTGGTTTTCACGTTTGACATTTCATCTATGCCAAACGCATTTTTGTACAAAGAGAGAAATGTACATGCACAAACAGTTGCTTTCATAAAGTTTAATAAATCGCCATTTATTACGTTGGCAATGATAGGCGTAGTTAATTATCATTTCATTGTCGGCTACGAAAGATAAACAACTACAGATGGAAGACCATCAGGAAGGAAGTTGACAGCTTTATTGGTAGTCTGATAGACAAAGAGCTTTAAATTAAGCCGTGTCGCACGTCTCTGATCAAATTAAGGAGATCTGGTGTTGCTACGCCTACAGATCGAAGAAAATAATCGCACTAGAAGACAGATGCTTTCACTGGAGTGTCGCAAATGGCACCTTTATGTATCGTGATTCTCACTACATGTATATCTCCGTATCACTCCGTGAAAACTATAAGACAGAAAACAAAGCGAACAATAATAAGTCTTGGTACACTAAGTTTAAGTTTCTAAACGAATAATAAACATGAGCATGTACCCCGATCAAATAAACAGAAAGTAAACAAATCCAAGCTTGACTGGACTAAACCTGTATGTGTCCTAATTACCTAAATGTCTTATGTACCCACACATAATACATAATCCTTAAGAAACAATTTAATACGCTATAATTGTTGTCAAATCGATCGCAGGAAGGAAATAATCTATATCGCTCAAGTTCCCTTCACAGTTCAACGTATATAATAGCACACAAAACCCCATAAACATACAAGCAATGGGCGGAAATTATCGGAGAATTACAAAGCTATAATATTACACAAAATCGTTAATATTATCACAAACAAATAATCAAGAGAAATAACAAATCATCCATACCTCCATGCCTCATTATAAGTTATCAAAAAGGGGCGATATGGAACGGATGTTCCCAGATAATTTCAGGTATTAACTTCTGCAAGCATAACAAGAATTGTGTCAAGTTTTTACGAAAGGTCAAAGGTTATACAAAAGGTCAACCAATTTTGTCGATTGAGGGCGCTGTAACCTTTCACTGTGAACTCAACGACAGCTACATGGCTCCCCTAAATTAGCTTAACTAATTTACCTCAAACAGCATCAATTTACATGAAGTCATCAAAACACTCATTTCTCTTCTCGTAAAGGATTGTCTGAAAGGAGTCAAGTCTTAATAAAGGTCACACAATGCAAAGTACAATGTTAAATTAAAGATAAATGAAATCATCCAACATGGCGTCAATTGTAAACCTGAAATAAACCTTTTCCAATTGGCTCATTATAAACTTTCAAATTAAAATGTCACAGAAACGCAAACCAACTTTCTCGTGGTCTAATTTAAGAAAAGTGCCAAAAAAAAAAAAACCATGGTTTGAATCAAATTAAGATTTCTTCAAAAAAAATCCCACAGGAATTTGGTAAACTTCTGAAAACAGAATGATCATATCTACAAAGATCATCAGTTCACTTAAACTGTCAATTACAGCGACTAGAGTCTGAATTATGGCTCTTCGGTTGGGAATTTCTCGGCTCTCTGAGTGACATACCTGTACTCTTTAAGGACTGGTCGGAAGAAGAAGAACAAGTTTGTGAATCGGCCGCTCGAGAAACTTGGGAGGTCCAGTTCGTCTTCCTCGGCTGTCGATGCGCGCATCACCCATCTGCAGTTTCACCTTGCGAACGTGTTTGTCCTCAGATGGGTAAACCTCTACGACTCTGGCTAGTGACCAATGATTCCGCGGAGTATCCTCATCCTTCAAGACGACTACATCTCCGACGCAAGATTCTCTCTGCGGATGTGTCCATTTCTGACGGGCTTGCAGGCTTTGCAGAAATTCGCTCCTCCAGCGGGACCAGAATTCGTTGGTGAGATGTTGCACTCTCCTCCATCGCTTGGTCAAATACAGATCCTCTCGCTGGAAGTTTCCTGGAGGCGGAAGGAGAACTCTCGACTTCATCGTCACCAAGTGATTGGGAGTCAGGGGTTCTGGATCAGTCGGGTCGCTTAGGGGGTCGATGGTAAGCGGTCTGCTATTGATGATGGCCGTCACCTCGCATATGAATGTGCGTAATGACTCGTCGTCAAGCTGTGTGCCGGACTGGTGCATCAAGGTTTGTAGGATGCTACGGGTGGACCGAATGAGTCTCTCCCAGACTCCACCCATGTGGCTCGCAGATGGAGTGTTGAAGTTGAACTGCACATAGTCGCAACCCTCCTTCAGCAGCACTTCCTTTACCTTCTGGTGATCGGTCTTCTCGAGCTCGGTTCTCGCGCCTATGAAGTTCGTGCCTCTGTCCGACCTAAGCTGGCGTACAGGACCTCGCAGTGCCGTAAATCTTCGGAGAGCATTCAAGAAGGAGTCAGTACTGATTGAGTTCAGAGTCTCAATGTGGACGGCCCTGGATGCCATACAGGTGAAGATAAGGCCATATCGCTTCAGCTCCTTTCTACCCTCCTTGATTATGAACGGTCCAAAACAGTCCATGCCACAGTACGTGAAAGGTGGCGCAGGCGTTACTCTGTCGATGGGTAGATCAGCCATCTTCTGTGACTGAGTTGAACTACGGAGTCTGCGGCAAATGACGCAATTCCGGATGGCTCTGGAAACTGCTGTACTGCCTTTGGTAACCCAAAATCCACTGCCTCTGAGTAGGTTGAGGGTCATGCCTCTCCCTTGGTGGGCCACCTGCTGGTGATAGTGATCGATCACTAAGTAGGTGATGTGATGTTTCTGGGGCAGAATGGCTGGATGTTTTCTCTCAAAAGATTCATCTGATCTCTTGATACGACCTCCGACCCTCAGCAATCCATCGTCAGCGATGAATGGATCCAAACGTTGGAGACAATTGTGCCTCTTCAGTCGACGCTTTGCTTGCCTCTCGTCACCACCCTCTGACGCTTTGAGAATGGAGAGTTCATCAGCAAATCGTTCCTCCTGCAACCATCTCAGTATCTTGATTTCGGCAAGATGTAAGTCGTGGGCTGAAACCTTCTCCATAGGGGTCTGTGGTGATGTCGAACCTCTGTTGGTGACCCTCTCCTTTAAGCGACAGATGTAGCGTTGGCAATTAGCAATTGCTCGTTTTGCACGGTGCCAAGAAGAAAAGCGATCGAGTCGATCAAGCTCAAAACCGCTAGGTTTGGCCTGAGCTGCATGCACTTTTGATTTGACCTCAGGGTCATCTGGTTGCACGCAGAATTCCATCTGGTCTCGGTGTTCTGGAACTTCGGTTCGCCAAAGTACGTCTGGCCCGGAAAGCCATCCATGTGCTCTGTTGAGTTGACTCACCGTCAAACCCCGAGATGCAGCGTCAGCAGGGTTTTGCTCCGTGTTGATGTAGTGCCACTGTGCACGAGTTGAGTTGTCAGTAATCTCTCTGACTCGATTTGCCACGAAGACATGAAAACGTTTGACATCGTTGTTGACGTACCCAAGCACGACACTACTGTCCGTCCAGAAGAATTCCTCACAGTGGAGATTGAGTTCCTTCCGTAGGAGTGAGCTTACTCTGACGGAGGTGACCGCAGCAGTCAGTTCAAGACGGGGTATAGTTACTGGCTTCAATGGTGCCACCCTGGATTTTCCCATGACCAAGGCACAATGTACTTGAGCGTCAGCGTTCATCATTCTCAAGTAGGTGCACTGGCCGTAACCATAGGAACTCGCGTCTGAGAAGTGATGGAGTTGGGCTGTCTGAATCTCGCCGAAGTCTGCTGGTTTGTAGCATCTCTTGATGGAAACCGATTCAAGATTCAGCAAGTCGCTTCTCCACTTTTCCCATCTCATCTCCAGTGACTCCGGCAGTGGGTCGTCCCATCCGACTGACTCTCTACACAGTTCTTGGAGTATTACCTTGCCCGGCAACATGACAGGTGCCAGCAAGCCGAGTGGGTCGTAGACTGACATGACGGTGGATAGGATCCCTCTTCTGGAGAGAGGTTTATCTTTGAGTGTGATCCGGAAGTTGAATGAGTCAGACTCGATGCACCATTGTACTCCCAATGCTCTTTCCATGGGGAGGTCATCATGAAGGAGGTTGATCTCTCTGATACCCTTTGCCCTGGCATCGGGTGGCACAGCGTCTAACACATCTCTCGAATTGGAGACAAATTTGTGGAGCAGAAGACCTCCTTTCTGAAAGAGTTGTCTGGTCCCATTGATCATACTGATGGCTTCTGCTGGGGAGGCGACGGACTTCAACCCATCGTCCACATAGAAGTCACGGAGAACAAAGTTTGTTACATCACTGCCAAACTCTGCTGCATGATCCTTGGCTAGTTGTTTGAGGGCGAAGTTAGAACATCCGGGGGACGACGCCGCACCAAACAAGTGCACTTTCATGCGGAATTCACTGGGCTGTTTGTCAAAGTTTCCATGGGGCCACCACAGAAACCTCAAGTAGTCACGGTGCTCAGCGCTCACCCGAAATTGATGAAACATCTCTTCGATGTCGCACATGAAGGCGACGGTCTCCTGCCTGAATCTACAGAGAACGCCAACCAGTCTATTCGTCAAGTCTGGACCGGTGAGTAGGTGAGAGTTCAAAGACTCACCCTTGTGTTGTGCACTGCAGTCGAAGACTACTCTCAGCTTGTTGGGTTGTTGGACTCCATGATGCGGAATGTACCAGGCGGGACCATCATTGATACTGGCGGAGGACGAAACTGGTTCCGCGTATCCATTGGCGACGAGAGCTTCCATCTGCTTTGAATAACTCTCCTTGTACTCTTGACTGCGTTGGAGTTTTCGTTGAAGTTGTTCCAGTCTTCTATGCGCCAAGAGTTTATTGTTGGGCAACTTTGGCTCTCTCCCCTTGAATGGCAGCGGCATCTCGTAGTGGCCATCTGGGGTTACATGGATAGCGTTCTGCATGATTCTCAGAAACTGGACGTCATCTTGTGAAAACGCTGAACCTTCATCCGTCGTTTCTGAGAAGTCTGCCTCAAGTAAACGAGTTACTCGTGTAGGACTGATTTCTTCCTTCGTGGCGATGCTTTGAGTAAACATCACGTAGTTTCTTGTTGTCTCATCAGGATACAGGAGGTTGGAAGCAAGCTCGCAGGTTGTCACTCGGTGACTAACACCAATCCTGTCATCGGTGTTGTGCTTGTCTCCATCGAAATTCATCACGCCAACAATGCTCCATCCCAAGTCTGTCTTCAGTCCGTACGGCCCATCACCAACTGGCGGGATTACTTCTCGTGGAGCTAAGGCCTTTGGACAGTCATATCCGATGAGGAGCCCAATTTCGCAAGGTTGGACCGGGAGTAAGTCACCCCGTAGTCTCGCAAGGTGTGCGTGTGTGGCGATCATCTTAGGATTGGGAATGTGGCTTCTGTTGGCTGGCATGATGTTTCTTGAGTAAGTCGCCGGGAGTACTATCTTCCGGTCACTATTGTGGGCGCGGACAACAAGTCCTTCCATCTTCTCACTCGGAACTTTCTCGTTCTGGCTCGTCATTGTAGACAAAAGGAGGTTGACCTTGACTCCCTTAAGTCCCATCGCTTGTTTGGTTGACTCCAGAATGAACGTAGTGTCTGACTGAGTGTCCAGTAGGGCGTAAACCATTCTCTCTTCAGGTCCAGACTTGTGAGACAGCCATACTGGAACAATCATAGTGCTCCTAGTGGCACCTCTGTTCGCACTGAGATGGCAAACAGTCGTGTTGGCATTCACAGATGGGCGTTCTCCTCCTTGGTTTCCTGAAGGTGTCGTCTGTTGTTCATTCTGGTTTCTGCCAGGGTCTCCATGAAGAAGAGTAGGGTGTCTCTTCTGGCAGATCGCACATGTATGTCTCTTCTTACAGTCTCTTGACCTGTGCCCTGGTCGTAAACATCCAAAGCACAAGCCTCTCTCCATCATGAAGGCCTTTCGATCAGGGAGGGATTTCGATGCAAATGTCTTGCAGTTTTCGAGGTTGTGTGACTCCTTGCATAGTACGCACTGGCGGGTGTTGGGGTCATTGGAGCGAGGAGTCCCTCGAGAGGTTGACACACCGGTGGCCAATGATCTTGCACCAGTGGTTGATCTTTTCTGTTCACGCCGTTCTCCCCTCAGACTGCTCAAGGAGGTGACTGGGTCGCAAGCGATGTCTGCCTCTCTTCCTATGAAGCACACAAATCTTCTGAAAGGAGGGTGGCTCATGTGCATCTCCTTCCAGTCAGCTACGATGCGTCCCCACTTCACGATCAGCCAATCAGGAAGTTTGGACAGTAGTTTCCTGTTCTCCCTCTCGTCGTTCAAATGGTTCAGGTTGTCATTCCTTTCCATCGTGGTCTGGCATTGACGGAGGAAGTCTGACAGTCGTCTCAGACCTTGAGCATCCTTGGGGCCTATGCTCGGCCACGAGTCCAACTTGTCCCTGAATGCGTTGGAAATAATGAACGAGTTGCCATATCGCTCATCAAGGGCTCTCTTAGCCTCGTAGTAGGAAGCTTCGTCGTTGCCGAGAGAGAAGCCTTGTACCAGATCAAGAGCTTCGCCCTTCAGGTACTTCTTCAAGTAGAAGAAGCGTTCAGGTGGAGGTATGCGAGTGCCACGTCGTTCGATGAGGATGTCGTAGCCCTGCTTCCAAGTAGTGTACTGCAACGGATCTCCCGAAAAGGTAATGGGTTCTGGAGGGGGTAGCCTATTCATCTGTAGCTGTTCTATCAGGTACAAAGTCTGGGCACCCATCACATCTCCGACAGGTGACATGGTTTGTTGATTCGTTGTCACCGGTCGGTCGTTTACGGTGCTCAGTTTCGGGGGGTCCTCTCCTCCACACGTAGGCTTGGGTAAGTGATTGCACAAGCTCTCATCCTCGTCTGTCTGTTCAGACTGGTCATCGTCGGCTTTCGATGTCTCATGGTCATCGGGGGGATCATGTGTTTTGTTCACCCACTCCTGACATTCACTCATCTTCTTTGACATAGATGATCTGGAAGATTTAGATTTCATGGAAACAGAGGAGCGTGATCCTTCCTTGCTCGACGCAAGTAACTGTTGACAAGTCTGCCTCATCAAGTCAGCATGATCAATCTCAGCGTCTTCTAATAATTCTGCGCTGTCGTCTTCCAAGTTAACTTCACAAAGGAACCTGGCAAGGGTATCTTGGTTGTCAATGACTTTATCCATGGCTGACTGCGATGAATCTCTCTGGAGCTTTATTTCAGAAAGTTCGGCATCCTCACAGAGTACAAGCCTCAACTTGTTCGCTGCTCTGCGCCATAATGCCATGCTACTTCTGAATTCCTTTCGCTTCAGGTTGGCTTGTAATTCAGCTCCCTTCTCGGTGAGTTTCACCTCTCTCATCCCTGCCTCATCCGTCATCTTGTAAGTTGTAACTGTAATCACTCAATCAGCAGGGGGGTTGGAGTATCGATGTAGGGTACGGTAGCCAGGAGTTTTCACTGTTGCTACGCCTACAGATCGAAGAAAATAATCGCACTAGAAGACAGATGCTTTCACTGGAGTGTCGCAAATGGCACCTTTATGTATCGTGATTCTCACTACATGTATATCTCCGTATCACTCCGTGAAAACTATAAGACAGAAAACAAAGCGAACAATAATAAGTCTTGGTACACTAAGTTTAAGTTTCTAAACGAATAATAAACATGAGCATGTACCCCGATCAAATAAACAGAAAGTAAACAAATCCAAGCTTGACTGGACTAAACCTGTATGTGTCCTAATTACCTAAATGTCTTATGTACCCACACATAATACATAATCCTTAAGAAACAATTTAATACGCTATAATTGTTGTCAAATCGATCGCAGGAAGGAAATAATCTATATCGCTCAAGTTCCCTTCAAAGTTCAACGTATATAATAGCACACAAAACCCCATAAACATACAAGCAATGGGCGGAAATTATCGGAGAATTACAAAGCTATAATATTACACAAAATCGTTAATATTATCACAAACAAATAATCAAGAGAAATAACAAATCATCCATACCTCCATGCCTCATTATAAGTTATCAAAAAGGGGCGATATGGAACGGATGTTCCCAGATAATTTCAGGTATTAACTTCTGCAAGCATAACAAGAATTGTGTCAAGTTTTTACGAAAGGTCAAAGGTTATACAAAAGGTCAACCAATGTTGTCGATTGAGGGCGCTGTAACCTTTCACTGTGAACTCAACGACAGCTACATCTGGTTCAACACGATATGATTCTTGCTGAGAGCGAGTGCCGAGTATCTTTCATATGGACTGTGTGCGTTGATAGCTATCACACAGATGCGGTAAATGGTGGCGACGGAGTTCTCCATACTGAAACTACAACTGTTAATATCCTGTGGGAAGTTGACGCACCTGGTTCATCTGTCGCTTGCTGAGGCGTTGTCACTGACTTGATGTCGAGTATTACACAACCTAGCAATTTTATACAACTAATTGTATACGGGCAGTAGTTCGAGATCAAATCAGAGGATACAAACCCATTCTAAAAATTATACCATACCATATTCTCCACTTTGCTGTGAGGCAGTGACGAGCAAGGAAGGTGGATTGTGAAGCTGTAGTGATTTGAGGTAAGCGAAATCCAAACGATTAAACCCGCAAAGATCCGAACATTTTTTCTTGGCAACATGGACGTCAACCGAAGTTTATCAGTGATATTTTATTACAGAAAAGGAAAGTTAGGGATATTTAAAGGTAATATCATACTTTGGTTTTTGTCAAAAAATGCAGATTTATGCACAAAACTATCAAGACAGATACAGTAACAGTCATCTGTGAAAGTTTCAGTCCCATACGGTGCCCACTTTTTGAGAGAGCAGTGAAAAACAGACACAGTATTTCTTAAGTCTTTTTTTTTTTATCTTTTAAACGATTTTTTTAAAGATCAAGGTCGTTGTTTGACTACTTTCTGGATAAATACACCATTTCAGGCGGAACAATTTTAACGGTATGTTTCAATCACCACCATCTTTATATCCTGTAAGTTATACGTAAATCTGTGAACATTTCTGTTTTGGTTTCTTACCAAAGTATGATACAACCTTTAATCATAAAACAAGAGGTAAACAATTCGACCAAATAGAAATTAAATCTTCATTTCTGTTCCTGTTTTTTGGTCATTGCAGGTAATATCTCCATTGCATTTGGCATCCTTACACTACCGAACATGGAAGCATCAAATGCGACCAGTTTCCTCAGTGATGCTAGTTTGGCTGTCTCGGTAACCTTTGGCATTATCGGAACCCTTGGCAACGCCCTGGTCTGCGTCACCATTTACAGGTCAATGTTCATGCACAGAGCCACCAACTACCTGATCGCCAACCTGGCCGTTGCAGACATTTTGGCCAGTGTAGCTTGTGTCATTTGTCAGGAGCGTTACCTCGGATCGTCCGGAATTGATGATAAAAATGTTATAATCTGCCTGCTGTTTAAACAGCTAATTGTCATAGTACTTGCTATGAACGTATCCACTGTGACCTTAGTGGCGGTTACCGTTGAGCGTTACATAGCCATTGTGCATCCCCTGCACTACAACCGCTACTTTACAAGTTTAAGAGTCAAACTTACCATCGCCGGGACTTGGCTACTTTCTGTACCTTTAACTTGCTTAGAGATGTTCGCAGACGACTAATCTAACTTCATTCGCAAGCCAGTTACGGATTGGTCATAGCAAACCTCATCGTATCTGCCATATTTATCCTCGCACCAATTGGCATTTGAAGTGGGTTCGGGCATCAGATTTGGGGAGGGTTTTGACCATCACCTGTTGACCAACAGTGATGTCTGGGGGACGGCGACGTTTGTTGTAGTGGGATCTCTGCAAGCCAGTTACGGATTGGTCATAGCAAACCTCATCGTATCTGCCATATTTATCCTCGCACCAATTGCTGTGATGTTCATCTGCTACGGGAAAATCATTCTCAATCTGAGACGAAGCGCCCGAATGCGGCGACGCGAGAACAACCCAGGCCCTGCAGACGAACTCTTGGTGGCGCAACGACGGGTAGCCGTGGTTCTGACGATGACTTCGGCAGTTAATATTCTCACGTGGTGCCCACTCGCGAGCTATGTATCTTTAGCACAAGCCCAAGGCGCAGTTGTAAACGAAAACGTGCTGCTGATGTTGCCGCTACTGAACTCCCTAGCAAACCCGATAATCTATGCTTTTAAATACAAGAAGTTTCAGCGGGGCTTGCGTGAGGAGGTGTTCCCGTGTTGCTTCAAGAGGCAACGGGCGGTAGCCGCTATCGCGAGAAAAACTGACACTGAAGTTTTTGATAATCCGGAGATACAACATTAGTAGCTAGCTGACAACTCGTGACACGATTCATTTTTAGAATTAAAAGGAAACAAAAGAAACTACCAGCTTTTTAGTTTAACAGTCTGCAAGCATTAGGCGACACCTAGAAATAATTCATCATTGGATCGAAGGCGATATGTTCTCTCCGTTTCAATTGAAGGTTTTATATTGTAAGGCTTTTCAAGCATTATAATCCTAATTACAGACTGCCACACAAATTCGAGTGTCAGACAGAGTTAAGTGTCATCCGGAGTTCAGGGTGTCACTCGGAGAACGAATGGAGTGTCACCAAGTGTGCAGTGTCACCTGGAGTACCGCGTCACCCGGAGTCCAGAGTGTCACCCGGAGTCCAGAGTGTCACCCGGAGTCCAGAGCGTTACCATGAGTCCAGAGTATCACCAGGAGTCCAGAGTGTCAACAGAAGTCCATGAGTGTCACCCAGAGTCCAGAGTGTTACCAGGAGTCCGGAGTGTCATCAGGAGTCCGGAGTGTCACCAGGAGTCCAGAGTGTCACCAAGAGTCAAGAGTGTCATCCGGAGTAGAATCTCAATGGGACGGACTTGACTTTTGCTCACTAGTCTTTTCTTATCGGATTCTTGTTGATTGCCATTCGCTGGCTACAAACACGTGGTCACGTACAGCTCTTCCCTAATGCATATAATAGTTAATACCAAGTCGTTGATCCGTCCAACCTAGTCCTCAGTCAGTCCCTGCACAGCTTGACCTGATCCTCGTGAACCACCAGACGTTGACTGGGATTCTTGGCACTGGACACCTTGAAGTTGACGGGGGTCAAGCGTTGCTCCACCAAGTACGGTCCACTCCATTTGGGGGCAAGTTTGGCATTGAAGTGGGTTCGGGCATCAGATTTGGGGAGGGTTTTGACCATCACCTGTTGACCAACAGTGATGTCTGGGGGACGGCGACGTTTGTTGTAGTGGGATCTCTGCTTGTGTACAGCCTGTTGGCGGGAAAACTCCACACGTTGTTCGAATTTCTCCTGCTCTTCTGCAGTACGGTCAGAAGTAGTATGCCACTTATTGTGCAATGGCGTGACCAGCTCTCTTCCAAGGAATAGGAGAGAGGGTGCTACTCCAATCGTCTCATGATGGGCAGAGTTGAGGGCAAAGTTAAATTCAGCCACGTGGGTGTCCCATGTGCGATGGTCATTACCCACATAAGCACGAATCATCCCTTTCAGGTTCCTGTTTACCCTTTCCACCCAATTACTCTGTGGGTGGTATGGGGAAATGTACAGTTGCTGTACTCCCCACTCCTCTCATACTGCATTCATAGCTTTACAGATGAATTGAGGTCCGTTGTCAGACAACAATTTTCTTGGGGCACCGAAGCGACAGAACAGCTGTCGCACCAAAACACAAGCAACCTCTTTACCAGTGGCCTTACGAATTGGGATGGCTTCTACCCACTTTGAGTAGTGGTCAACAGCTCCCAATAGATATTCGTGGCCACCGTAGCTTTTGGGCAGTGGACCCATTAGGTCAACTCCCACAGTTTCCCAGGTGCTCCCAGATTGTCCCGGCGATAGTAAGTTTGACTCTAACTCTTGTAAAGTAGCGGGGATAGTGCAGGGGATGCACTATGGCTATGTAACGCTCAACGGTAACCGCCACTAAGGCCACAGTGGATACGCCCACAGCAAAAAGTAGGATAAGTGGCTGTCTAAACAGCAAACAAATTATTACATTATCTGGATCAGTTCCAGACGATCCGAGGTAACGGTCCTGAAAAATGACGAAAGCTACACTGGCCAAAAGGTCTGCAATGGCCAGGTTAGCGATCAGGTAGTTGGTGGCTCTGTGCATGAACTTTGACCTGTAGATGGTGACGCAGACCAGATTGTGTGGTTAGCATAAACCCAGCTGGTTTCCGATAGAGTGGCTTCGTCTTCCGGCAAGTTGTACAAGTGCGAATAAAACTCCGCACGTCCCGTGCACAACCCTTCCACCAAAGGCAGAGACTGTCCAACTTGTGCAAGGTTTTGGTCCGCCCAAGATGGCCAGCCAAAGGGCGAGAGTGACACGCCTCCAAAACTGCACGTCGCAGTGTCTCGGGCACCATCAGCTTCCACTTTGAGTGATGGTAGTGATACAGTACTCCGTCGCGCTCTCGATAAACCGCTGAGTTCCTGTCGTGAAGATATGTCAACTGCTTATCTCGTCGTTGCTCTTCACGGACAGTGTCCAAGGTAGGTAGGGGCAAACCTGCATCTCCCTGTGGAGGAGTTTTACTGTTAACCCTCTCCAGGTTTCGTCTGGTTTCCCAGCACTTCCGCTTACATGCAGGACATGCATATGTCGGCATCTTGTCAGCCGCTGTCTTCTTCACATGAACGCAGACCATGTGAAACCACTGTTGGCACTCATCGCACTGGACCCAGTCCAACACATCATCTTGGGGTCGGTCACAACGGACTGCAGCACATGTCTCATCATTAGCCACGCCATCTGCCGCAAGGTTGAGATCATCTCCGGCAAAGGGGGCTTCGTCAACGTTGGGGATGTTGGTGTCAAGTGACCGAGAGGTTGGGTTCACCTCGGACAACACCAACCAGACAAGTATCCTCATGTGTACGGGAAAGGGCATCCGGCACAACATGTAACTCTCCAGGCCGATATGTAATATCAAAGCTGAAATCTTGCAGACGCAAGACCCACCTAGCAAGACGTCCGGTCAAGCTAGTCTTCCTGAACAGCCAAGTCAGGGCCTGGTGATCTGTCACCACCTGGCATCGTGTCCCTTCTAAGAAGTATCTCCACTTCTCCATGGCCCACACAACCGCCAGGCACTCCTTCTCTGTCGTACTATAATTCCGCTCAGGAGGGGAAAGAGAGCGACTGGCATATGCAACGGCATGCAGGTGGCCAGCTGACTCCTGGAGCAAAACTGCACCCAGACCAGTGTTACTGGCATCCGTGTGGACGACGAATGGTTGACTCATGTGAGGATACTGGAGAACTGGCTCTGATGTGAGAGATCGCTTCAACTCCTCGCAAGCCCTGAAGTGCTCTGGTGTCCATGTCCACTCTGTAACCTTCCGACGGAGTTGATTGAGTGGTGCACACATTTCAGCAAGGTTTGGGATAATCCTCGCATACCATGTGACCATACCTAGGAACCTTTCCAGCTGTTTCACATTCTGTGGTGTCGGATACTCCACGATGCCTTGGACTTTCTCGGGGACGGTGCGGACACCATCACTTCCGATAACATGACCAAGAAAGCGCATGGAACTACGGCCGAAAGCACACTTGTCCTTGTTCACCGTCAGGCCTGCCTCTTGGAGTCGGCTCAAAATCTGTCGCACATCATCCATGTGTTGGTTCTGTGACGATGAAAAACACACTATATCGTCTAGGTAGACGTAGCAGATCTTGCCAATCAACCCATCCAGAACAATTTCCATCAAGCGTTGGAAACTTGCAGGGCCATTCACAACCCCAAACGGTAGCACAGTGAACTGGAAAAGGCCATCCTCGCAGATAAATGCCGTTTTCTCTCTATCCTCGGGTTTAAGCACCATCTGGTGATAGCCACTCTTCAGATCTAACGAACTAAAGATCGTGGCACCATGTAGCGAGTCTAGAATGGCATCAACGTTTGGCATAGGATATGCGTCGAGTTTGGTGACACGGTTGAGTTTTCGATAATCGACGCATAGTCGGTACTGTCCCGACTGTGGCTTGGGAACCATCACGACTGGTGAGGCCCAAGATGAATGTGATCGCACTATGCGACCATCCTCCAACATTTCATCTATCTGTTGACGTAGCGAATTACGTCTCTCAGATGATAGGCGATACACAGGACCACGGACTGGCCGTGAGTCCCCAGTGTCAATACCATGAGGGAGGAGTTCTGTACGGCCCGGCTTGTCTGAGAAAACCGCTGGGAACTCCTCATAAAGGTGTTCCAGTTGTGATACCACATCCTCAGTCAAAGCAGGGTCCATCCCTCTGTCCACCTGGTCAGCAGGCGAAGAGGGGCTCAGTGGAACATCATCCTCTGGGAAGATTTCCGTCTCAAGGCCAAGTAGAGGCCATTTGATTCGAGGCTCTGTTGGACTTGTTTCCAACCAGTAGGAGTTATGTACAAAATATATCACTAGCTTTGCTCTCTGAGCAAAATCCCTACCCAGCAGTACTGGCACTGGTAGCTTCTGTACCTGATGTAGACCAATGTCTACATCCACACCCGCAACCTCGATTGCTTCCGCAGCAATTCCAGATGTATGGAACACAGACCCATTAACTGTGGTCAGAGGTCCTATGGAGGAGTCAGGGGTTACAGCTAACCCTAATGTCTCACGACATTCAGCATCAATGAGAGAAATGGCAGAACCGATGTCCAGCAATTAACGCCTTCACGTCTTGACCATTGACTCTAGCGATGATGTAGGGGCCACTGCTGTCATCAGCACACTCCCTGGATACAGGAGACTGGATGAGGGTCACACGAGGGCCTTCAGTGGGCTTCGACGATTTGTCTGGCTTAATACCAGGCGACTGTCGGATTTCGACAACTGGCTTGGTACTGGAAGAAGATCCAGTGTTGTTACCCTTATCCGGAGCAGGATAAGGACAATCATAGACTTTGTGTCCTAACTGACGACACCTAAAACAAACTGCCTCGAACCTACCAGTGCGTTTCGCACTGTTGTTCGTTCCAGATGGTCGGCTCTGGTGTCTGTCCTCTGGTTTATGTTTCCTGGCGTTTGTCATGTCTATCACTACTGCTCGAAGTATTATTACTCTGTGGAGAGTAATGTTTGGTTTGAAAAGGCTTCGCTGCCGCTTCAGCTCTGCGATTCAAAACATGCTCGTCGGCAATGCGTGCTATAGCCTGAACAAGAACCGCCTTCTTTTCTCGAAGCTTGGTACGAAGATTATCATTAGCAATCGATGATAAGAATTGGTCTATCAGAAGTAGGTGCATCATTCGCTTAAAATCAGGCGACAGACACATACCCTCATTTGGTTCCAACCAGCGTCGGAAATACAGCTCTAGGCGTGTGGAAAACTCCTCAAAAGTTTCCTCTGGATTCTTTGTAGCTGTACGGAATTTGATTCTATACGCCTCTGGAGTCAACTGAAAATGACGTAGAATGATCTGAACGATTTTATCATACTGCTGCTTATCTTCTTCGCTTAGCGCATGGAATGCTTTCTGAGCTTTCCCCGTAAGATATGGTTCTAAGAGGCGGGGCCATTGGTCCCTCGGTTTGTTCGCTGCCGTCGCCATGCGCTCGAACGTCGCAGGATAACACGTGATGTCATCATCGGTTGACAATTTATGGAAATCAGGGAGCTCGGGCACCACCCTAATGGACTCAATTGATGATTTGGTTGCCGTAGTCATTGCCTGCAACAGTGACTGACACAGGATTTCGGTTTCATTTTTCCTCATCATTTCGAGTTTCTCCAAAATTTCACCAAGGTCTGGCTGAACAGGTGGTGCTGGTTCAACCTTGGGTTTCACATCTTCCGGCTCCTTCATATGTGGCAGCCCACACAAGCATTCAATGCGATCTTGTTTATTTTTTACCACATTTGTGTCTATATGATTAAGATTACATAACTGAGTTATGTAATCTGCCGTGAAACGTCGCAAGTAGTCTGCTTTGTCCATGTCTGGCAGAGGCATGATGGACAGTCGGAAAGATGAAACCAAAAGATGGAACAATTTATACGTGCGTACGTATATAAATTACAATAACGTTAGGCCTACTCGTTAGGCAATATCGTTAATAAGTCGTGTACAGAATTTCACAAAAGCAGCGAAATAATTCACTTTATTCAGACACAGAACAGTGATGTTAAATCACATCTAGTATCAACAATCAACAATCGAATATTCATGATACATGAATGGCAGAACAATTATAACGTCAGGTTGTTGGGTCATGGAATAACGTTAGTACTCAGGACCCCCACACATGTGGGGTCTCACACGTTGAGTGTACAGCCCACAAAGCCACGATCGGCGATGATCGATGTCAAGCAAAATCTTCAAAAATCACACACAGTAAACAGCCATCCTGCCGACTACGCCAGCGTAACGGGTAGTTACACAATAAAAGATTCGGAAGACTGCAAATTGGTGTGATATACAACAACAATGATTCACTTGATCAGTTTATTGAATAGTTTCTTCTGTCAATGATTGGGAAGGATTGGAATTACATGTAAACAATCTAGTCAGCCATCTTTTATTCTACAGTATTTCCCACAAGTCTCGCTAGTACGAGCATGCGCAGTGGCTTATGAAATAAGTATATAACAGCAGGTAGTTGATGTCTGTGTACACCGTTACAGATTCACAAATATACAGGAAAACAAATATGTTCTCAGCCGGGAAAATAGTAGTTGGGAGAAGCAAATATTGCAGGGCGGGTCTCAGAGATACAATAATGGTCGGTCAAGACTCTGAAAACAAATATATTCTCAGCAGGGAAAATAATAGTTGGGAGACGAAAATATTGCAGGGCGGGACTCAGATATACAATAGTGGTCGGTCAAGTCCCTGAAAATAAATATATTCTCAGCCGGGAAAATAATAGTTGGGAGACGAAAACAGTGCAGGGCGGGTCTCAGAGATACAATCAATAATGGTCGGTCAAGTCCCTCAAAACAAATATATTCTCAATTGGGAAAATAATAGTTGGGAGGCGAAAATATTGCAGGGCGGGTCTCAGAGATACAATAATGGTCGGTCAAGTCCCTGAAAACAAATATATTCTCAATAGGGAAAATAATAGTTGGGAGACGAAAATATTGCAGGGCGGGTCTCAGAGATACAATAGTGGTCGGTCAAGTCCCTGAAAATAAATATATTCCCAGCCGGGAAAATAATAGTTGGGAGACGAAAATATTGCAGGACGGGACTCAGAGATACAATAATGGTCGGTCAAGTCCCTGAAAACTAATATATTCTCAGCCGGGAAAATAATAGTTGGGAGACGAAAATATTGTAGGTAGGGACTCAGAGATACAATAGTGGTCGGTCAAGTCCCTGAAAATAAATATATTCTCAGCCGGGAAAATAATAGTTGGGAGACGAAAATATTGCAGGGCGGGTCTCAGAGATACAATAATGGTCGGTCAAGTCCCTGAAAACAAATATATTCTCAGCAGGGAAAATAATAGTTGGGAGACGAAAATATTGCAGGGTGGGTCTCAGAGATACAAATGGTCGGTCAAGTCCCTGAAAACAAATATATTCTCAGCAGGGAAAATAATAGTTGGGAGACGAAAATATTGCAGGGCGGGACTCAGAGATACAATAATGGTCGGTCAAGTCCCTGAAAATAAATATATTCTCAGCCGGGAAAATAATAGTTGGGAGACGAAAATATTGCAGGGCGGGACTCTGAGATACAATAATGGTCGGTCAAGTCCCTGAAAATAAATATATTCTCAGCCGGGAAAATAATAGTTGGGAGACGAAAATATTGCAGGGTGGGTCTCACAGATACAATAATGGTCGGTCAAGTCCCTGAAAACGAATATTTTCTCAGCCGGGAAAATAATAGTTGGGAGACGAAAATATTGCAGGGTGGGACTCTGAGATACAAAAGTGGTCGGTCAAGTCCCTGAAAACAAATATATTCTCAGCCGTCGAAAATAATAGTTTGACACCTACAGTTGAGACACAATAGGTATTCGTTGTACACAGAGATTGATCAGTAGCCTGGTGAGATAATCCCCTAGTGTGCAAGCTTGATTTCCGGAGCCGGTGAAAAATCTCTGCAATGAACAATGTCTGATCTCAGTCATTCCTTAACCAAATTTTACCGTTCAAAAATATGATCAAAGAACCTTTCCAAAAAACAACGATTTTCACATTTATATGAACTGAAATTTGGATTTTACCCGACTGTGTTACCATACGTCGTTTCGACCTCCGTATTTCACACTAATTTTACTGCTACACGATGAACAAAATGCGTAATAATCCTCCCTTCCTAACCGCGCGGATCACGCAAGACCATTGGTATCATAGTCGTCCTTGTACTTCTGATACTGTCATAGTTTTTCAAGTTATTTTTGGGCTTCTTACACCATCGAAGATGTTTCACGCGACGCCATTTTTCTAGAACTAGACATGTGTCAGTCGATTTTACGGAAACATGCACATAGTGCGATCGGTACCCATATGATCTGTCTGCACAACAATAATGAATCCACAAACGCAGTGTTTGTTGCTACACACATACGTGTAGGACAGAGGGAAGTAAGGTTGAGCGGTTTTGAAAAAAATTAAAAAATGACAAAACCGTGAGACCCTGACTCGGTTAACCATAACTGTGGCGTGGTAACGCGGTGTACTCGAGGCACCGGGAGATCGAGATAATTGTTTATGTCGGCCGGTGTCTGTCCTGTGTAGCCCGCATGCGTGTTGTGCTATAATAACGGTACGGTATCTCCCCCTACAACCGTAAAGTACGTTCTCGTTTCGTCCGCTTTCATGCGCTAATTTCTACGTTTTATTTGCATTTATTTCTAACTTTTGTGATCTTTTATTTGTTGCTTTACACGATTTTTGGTTTTCCTAAATCTAAAAAAAAAAACGTTGGAAAACCGGGAATCCGGGAGAATGAACATGTAGATCCTTGCGGGATAGCGGGAGATTCGGGAGTAAAATTCGTGAGTCTTCCGCAGGATCGCGGAGTGTTGGCAGCTCTGCAATTTACATGTACAGTGTATCGAGAAATATAGTTTTAAATGTTATTAACAACATGATGGATACATTTAAAAATGAAAGTACATGTACATAATACAAGTCGAACAAGTAGACAAATTAGCGGCCGTGTATCTTGCCAAGTCAGCCACGTAATCCGTTAACAATAGCCAACCAAGAGATTAAGCTGCCCTTTGTGGAAGTACTGACTGGGGGTCTGGACTAGAGTAGGTGACACGCTTGAGAAACCGAGGGGCATCAAGCTCTGAACCGATCAGGCCAGAAGGGATTGGGCAACCTGGCTCGGTTCCCAAACGGTCTGTAAATAGACCTCGCGCCAAAAATAAAAGAATCATTGATGTGATACATCACAAGGTTTTGCAACATATGTAACCAAATATCTGATACATTATATAATTGAACGGAAATATAAAGAATTGTTTTCTTAATTTAATTTGTTTCATCAAATACTTTTTCTCTTGATTGTTTATAATTTGTAAACAAATCCTTTTGAATGAAAAGTGAAAGATATAGACAGACTGTTTTGTGTATGGTGTTACAGATGTTCATTATTTTAAGATCATTTACTGTGCCCTTTGATGCATAGTTTTAGCAAATGAAATCCTGTGCATTTTATGACAACCAGCATACGAACGTTCCTTTGCAAACTCGTTTACAAGACTAAAGAGGTCGTTCGCCAATCAATGATTGATTATAGGCTTTTGTGTATTAAGGGTAATATCATATTTTGGTATTCGTCAAAGATATGCAGATTTACGGGGGAAAAATATCAAAGAAGATACAGCATTGGCAACAGTCATCTGTGAAATTTTCAGTCTCATATGGTGCCTATGCTTTGAGAAAACAGTGACAAATTTGTTCTTAAATCTTTTCACCGTTATTTGTGACAAAAACAAGGTCAAAATTGTTTTCATCAATAGTTTTACTCTTTTCTAGATAAATACATGCATGCAGGGACAAAATTAAAGGTGTGTTTCTACCACCACCATCTTTACAACGTGTAAGTTTGAATTGAATCTGTGGAGATTTCTGTTTTGGTATAATATCGGAGTATGGTGGTACCTTTAAGTATGTCAAGGACATTGCTACATATCCAATGAAGGTAATTACTATATAGTTACTTTTTTTTTTTTTTTTTTTTTTTTTATCATATAGACGGGCCATCCTACTCTAAAAATAACAGTAAATTCTTGGTATATGCAATCAACAATTGTACATTTTCACTTACAGACATGCAGTCTTCAACAATTAAGGGTGACAATTAACCCCAAATATTACACCGAAGCTAATTACAGGTAGCATCATACTTTGGTAGGAAACCAAAACAGAATGTTCACAGATTCACTTGTAACTTATAGGATATAATGATGGTGCTGGTAGAAACATACCTTTAAAATGTTTCCGACATTTGGCGAAAACATCATGATCCTAACTTTTACAACTTTTGAAAGTGGCGGTCACAGAGGTCAACCAATGTGCCACAAAGAAAGACCTTCCCTAAAATTGACGTGTATCGAAAGAATCATGATCATAGCTTTTACCACTGTTGAATGGGGAGATATACTTCCCGTTTGTCCGGAAGTTAAGCAACATTCCATCCCTCACCTCATCAAACTATTCTTACCATTCTACTCATAAATATTCATTATTTGTATACTATTTAATTAGTGACAGTGCTCTGGCATCTTTGAGTCTGTGACGGGTACCAGGCGGAGGTGAGTACGTGTAATTCCCGTACAGATCTAACAACAGGAGCCATGCTTCCCCCATTAAAGGTGTCTGTCTGTTATGACCCACAGTTGTAGCTACAGCACCTTTAATGGCTTTCAGAACTCCGGCAAGTGTCCACTCTGCGATGCTATGTTCATACTTATATCCATGCATGATACGAGTCCATAATTTCTTCATGACGATACCGATGTACACGTTATACCAGGGTAGATATCTGACATGCGCAGACTCTTTGAGGATACGAATGGGCTGCAGCCGATTTCACGAAACATTGCGTAACTTACGCCACGTACAAATGTTGCGTAAGTCTTGCGCCACAAAAATGTTGCGCAGCTACGTAACGAACTTACACCCATTTCACGAAACTTGTCTTAGCTGCGCAACGAGTCAATAAAAAATATATTTAGCGGACGAGGCTAAATCATGACACTGGGTCAATTGCCATGCGCTTTGATATGTTTTTTTTTCGTGTCCATGTATATGTCACGACGTCGATGCATGTCACATGCATGCAGTACAAGCAGACGATAACGACCGGCTGGCTGAAACTTTTGGCGGGTAAGAATTTGTCGTTTTTGTGACATTTTTCG
>OZ020265.1:5607069-5765906 GCA_963971285.1 Astropecten irregularis
CAAATATAATGATCGTTTTCTATTTGTGATTGTCTTGACAGCTGATTGTAGCATAAATGGTAACCCTTGTGCAAGTGGGGGATTTTGTACATTAGATCCCACGGCTGCTGCGGGCTTCACCTGTACTTGTACACCTGGATACACAGGGGACACATGCGGCACAGGTGAAAATACACATCCATAATATTCAAGAAAAATCATTCTGAAATTGTTTTATAATATTGTAAGGAAATCAGGGCCTACCGACCATTTGATCATAGCTCGATCTTTTTCAAAAGCAAAATGGGAAATGTAATATTAACATGCCAGAGAAGATGTAAATGAATGGAAAAGAGCTTCCGAACACAGGGGGGGGGGTATGTTCAGTAGGTTGAGAAAAAAAATATAATGATCGTTTTCTTTGCATTTGTGATTGTCTTGACAGCTGATTGTAGCATTAATGGTAACCCTTGTGCAAGTGGAGGATTTTGTACATTAGATCCCACGGCTGCTGCTGGCTTCACCTGTACTTGTACACCTGGATACACAGGGGACACATGCGGCACAGGTGAAAATACATATCAATGATATACAAGAAAAATCAATTGGAAAATGTTTTATAATATTGTAAGGAAATCAGAGCCTACCGACCATTTGATCATAGCAGGATCTTTTTCAAAAGCAAAATGGGAAATGTGATATTAACATGCCAGAGAAGACGTTCAATAATGGAAAAGAGCTCCCGAACACAGGGGGAGGGGTTTGTTCAGTGGGTTGAGAAAAATAATATAATGATCATTTTCTATTTGTGATTGTCTTGACAGCTGATTGTAGCATTAATGGTAACCCTTGTGCAAGTGGAGGATTTTGTACATTAGATCCCACGGCTGCTGCGGGCTTCACCTGTACTTGTACACCTGGATACACAGGGGAAACGTGCGGCACAGGTGAAAATACACATCCATAATATTCAAGAAAAATCATTCTGAAATTGTTTTAAAATATCGTAAGGAAATCAGGGCCTACCGACCATTTGATCATAGCTGGATCTTTTTCAAAAGCTAAATGGGAAATGTGATATTAACTTGCCAGAGAGGATGTACACGAATGGAAAAGAGCTTCCGAACACAGGGGGGGGGGGGTGTTCAGTAGGTTGAGAAAACAAATATAATGATCGTTTTCTATTTGTGATTGTCTTGACAGCTGATTGTAGCATAAATGGTAACCCTTGTGCAAGTGGAGGATTTTGTACATTAGATCCCACGGCTGCTGCGGGCTTCACCTGTACTTGTACACCTGGATACACAGGGGACACATGCGGCACAGGTGAAAATACACATCCATAATATTCAAGAAAAATCATTCTGAAATTGTTTTAAATTATCGTAAGGAAATCAAGGCCTACCGACCATTTGATCATAGCTGGATCTTTTTCAAAAGCTAAATGGGAAATGTGATATTAACTTGCCAGAGAAGATGTACACGAATGGAAAAGAGCTTCCGAACACAGGGGGGGGGGGGTGTTCAGTAGGTTGAGAAAACAAATAAAATGATCGTTTTCTATTTGTGATTGTCTTGACAGCTGATTGTAGCATTAATGGTAACCCTTGTGCAAGTGGGGGATTTTGTACATTAGATCCCACGGCTGCTGCGGGCTTCACCTGTACTTGTACACCTGGATACACAGGGGATACATGCGGCACAGGTGAAAATACACATCCATAATATACAAGAAAAATCATTTTGAATTTTTTTTATAATATTGTAAGGAAATCAGGGCCTACCGACCATTTGATCATAGCTCGATCTTTTTCAAAAGCAAAATGGGAAATGTAATATTAACATGCCAGAGAAGATGTAAATGAATGGAAAAGAGCTTCCGAACACAGGGGGGGGGGGGGGTATGTTCAGTAGGTTGAGAAAAACAATATAATGATCGTTTTCTTTGCATTTGTGATTGTCTTGACAGCTGATTGTAGCATTAATGGTAACCCTTGTGCAAGTGGAGGATTTTGTACATTAGATCCCACGGCTGCTGCTGGCTTCACCTGTACTTGTACACCTGGATACACAGGGGACACATGCGGCACAGGTGAAAATACATATCAATGATATACAAGAAAAATCAATTGGAAAATGTTTTATAATATTGTAAGGAAATCAGAGCCTACCGACCATTTGATCATAGCAGGATCTTTTTCAAAAGCAAAATGGGAAATGTGATATTAACATGCCAGAGAAGACGTTCAAGAATGGAAAAGAGCTCCCGAACACAGGGGGAGGGGTTTGTTCAGTGGGTTGAGAAAAATAATATAATGATCGTTTTCTATTTGTGATTGTCTTGACAGCTGATTGTAGCATTAATGGTAACCCTTGTGCAAGTGGAGGATTTTGTACATTAGATCCCACGGCTGCTGCGGGCTTCACCTGTACTTGTACACCTGGATACACAGGGGACACATGCGGCACAGGTGAAAATACACATCCATAATATACAAGAAAAATCATTTTGAATTTTTTTTATAATATTGTAAGGAAATCAGGGCCTACCGACCATTTGATCATAGCTCGATCTTTTTCAAAAGCAAAATGGGAAATGTAATATTAACATGCCAGAGAAGATGTAAATGAATGGAAAAGAGCTTCCGAACACAGGGGGGGGGGGGGGGGGGGGTATGTTCAGTAGGTTGAGAAAAACAATATAATGATCGTTTTCTTTGCATTTGTGATTGTCTTGACAGCTGATTGTAGCATTAATGGTAACCCTTGTGCAAGTGGAGGATTTTGTACATTAGATCCCACGGCTGCTGCTGGCTTCACCTGTACTTGTACACCTGGATACACAGGGGACACATGCGGCACAGGTGAAAATACATATCAATGATATACAAGAAAAATCAATTGGAAAATGTTTTATAATATTGTAAGGAAATCAGAGCCTACCGACCATTTGATCATAGCAGGATCTTTTTCAAAAGCAAAATGGGAAATGTGATATTAACATGCCAGAGAAGACGTTCAAGAATGGAAAAGAGCTCCCGAACACAGGGGGAGTGGTTTGTTCAGTGGGTTGAGAAAAATAATATAATGATCGTTTTCTATTTGTGATTGTCTTGACAGCTGATTGTAGCATTAATGGTAACCCTTGTGCAAGTGGAGGATTTTGTACATTAGATCCCACGGCTGCTGCGGGCTTCACCTGTACTTGTACACCTGGAAACACAGGGGAAACGTGCGGCACAGGTGAAAATACACATCCATAATATTCAAGAAAAATCATTCTGAAATTGTTTTAAAATATCGTAAGGAAATCAGGGCCTACCGACCATTTGATCATAGCTGGATCTTTTTCAAAAGCTAAATGGGAAATGTGATATTAACTTGCCAGAGAAGATGTACACGAATGGAAAAGAGCTTCCGAACACAGGGGGGGGGGGGGGGGGGTGTTCAGTAGGTTGAGAAAACAAATAAAATGATCGTTTTCTATTTGTGATTGTCTTGACAGCTGATTGTAGCATTAATGGTAACCCTTGTGCAAGTGGAGGATTTTGTACATTAGATCCCACGGCTGCTGCGGGCTTCACCTGTACTTGTACACCTGGATACACAGGGGACACATGCGGCACAGGTGAAAATACACATCCATAATATACAAGAAAAATCATTTTGAATTTTTTTTATAATATTGTAAGGAAATCAGGGCCTACCGACCATTTGATCATAGCTCGATCTTTTTCAAAAGCAAAATGGGAAATGTAATATTAACATGCCAGAGAAGATGTAAATGAATGGAAAAGAGCTTCCGAACACAGGGGGGGGGGGGGGTATGTTCAGTAGGTTGAGAAAAACAATATAATGATCGTTTTCTTTGCATTTGTGATTGTCTTGACAGCTGATTGTAGCATTAATGGTAACCCTTGTGCAAGTGGAGGATTTTGTACATTAGATCCCACGGCTGCTGCTGGCTTCACCTGTACTTGTACACCTGGATACACAGGGGACACATGCGGCACAGGTGAAAATACATATCAATGATATACAAGAAAAATCAATTGGAAAATGTTTTATAATATTGTAAGGAAATCAGAGCCTACCGACCATTTGATCATAGCAGGATCTTTTTCAAAAGCAAAATGGGAAATGTGATATTAACATGCCAGAGAAGACGTTCAAGAATGGAAAAGAGCTCCCGAACACAGGGGGAGTGGTTTGTTCAGTGGGTTGAGAAAAATAATATAATGATCGTTTTCTATTTGTGATTGTCTTGACAGCTGATTGTAGCATTAATGGTAACCCTTGTGCAAGTGGAGGATTTTGTACATTAGATCCCACGGCTGCTGCGGGCTTCACCTGTACTTGTACACCTGGATACACAGGGGAAACGTGCGGCACAGGTGAAAATACACATCCATAATATTCAAGAAAAATCATTCTGAAATTGTTTTAAAATATCGTAAGGAAATCAGGGCCTACCGACCATTTGATCATAGCTGGATCTTTTTCAAAAGCTAAATGGGAAATGTGATATTAACTTGCCAGAGAAGATGTACACGAATGGAAAAGAGCTTCCGAACACAGGGGGGGGGGGGGGGGTGTTCAGTAGGTTGAGAAAACAAATAAAATGATCGTTTTCTATTTGTGATTGTCTTGACAGCTGATTGTAGCATTAATGGTAACCCTTGTGCAAGTCGAGGATTTTGTACATTAGATCCCACGGCTGCTGCGGGCTTCACCTGTACTTGTACACCTGGATACACAGGGGACACATGCGGCACAGGTGAAAATACACATCCATAATATACAAGAAAAATCATTTTGAATTTTTTTTATAATATTGTAAGGAAATCAGGGCCTACCGACCATTTGATCATAGCTCGATCTTTTTCAAAAGCAAAATGGGAAATGTAATATTAACATGCCAGAGAAGATGTAAATGAATGGAAAAGAGCTTCCGAACACAGGGGGGGGGGGGGTATGTTCAGTAGGTTGAGAAAAACAATATAATGATCGTTTTCTTTGCATTTGTGATTGTCTTGACAGCTGATTGTAGCATTAATGGTAACCCTTGTGCAAGTGGAGGATTTTGTACATTAGATCCCACGGCTGCTGCTGGCTTCACCTGTACTTGTACACCTGGATACACAGGGGACACATGCGGCACAGGTGAAAATACATATCAATGATATACAAGAAAAATCAATTGGAAAATGTTTTATAATATTGTAAGGAAATCAGGGCCTACCGACCATTTGATCATAGCAGGATCTTTTTCAAAAGCAAAATGGGAAATGTGATATTAACATGCCAGAGAAGATGTTCAAGAATGGAAAAGAGCTCCCGAACACAGGGGGAGGGGTTTGTTCAGTGGGTTGAGAAAAATAATATAATGATCGTTTTCTATTTGTGATTGTCTTGACAGCTGATTGTAGCATTAATGGTAACCCTTGTGCAAGTGGAGGATTTTGTACATTAGATCCCACGGCTGCTGCGGGCTTCACCTGTACTTGTACACCTGGATACACAGGGGACACGTGCGGCACAGGTGAAAATACACATCCATAATATTCAAGAAAAATCATTCTGAAATTGTTTTAAAATATTGTAAGGAAATTAGGACCTACCGACCATTTGATCATAGCAGGACCTTTTTCAGAAGCTAAATGGGAAATGTGATATTTACTCGCCAGAGAAGATGTACACGAATGGAAAAGAGCTTCCGAACACAGGGGGGGGGGGGGGTGTTCAGTAGGTTGAGAAAACAAATATAATGATCGTTTTCTATTTGTGATTGTCTTGACAGCTGATTGTAGCATAAATGGTAACCCTTGTGCAAGTGGGGGATTTTGTACATTAGATCCCACGGCTGCTGCGGGCTTCACCTGTACTTGTACACCTGGATACACAGGGGACACATGCGGCACAGGTGAAAATACACATCCATAATATTCAAGAAAAATCATTCTGAAATTGTTTTATAATATTGTAAGGAAATCAGGGCCTACCGACCATTTGATCATAGCTCGATCTTTTTCAAAAGCAAAATGGGAAATGTAATATTAACATGCCAGAGAAGATGTAAATGAATGGAAAAGAGCTTCCGAACACAGGGGGGGGGGGTATGTTCAGTAGGTTGAGAAAAACAATATAATGATCGTTTTCTTTGCATTTGTGATTGTCTTGACAGCTGATTGTAGCATTAATGGTAACCCTTGTGCAAGTGGAGGATTTTGTACATTAGATCCCACGGCTGCTGCTGGCTTCACCTGTACTTGTACACCTGGATACACAGGGGACACATGCGGCACAGGTGAAAATACATATCAATGATATACAAGAAAAATCAATTGGAAAATGTTTTATAATATTGTAAGGAAATCAGAGCCTACCGACCATTTGATCATAGCAGGATCTTTTTCAAAAGCAAAATGGGAAATGTGATATTAACATGCCAGAGAAGACGTTCAAGAATGGAAAAGAGCTCCCGAACACAGGGGGAGTGGTTTGTTCAGTGGGTTGAGAAAAATAATATAATGATCGTTTTCTATTTGTGATTGTCTTGACAGCTGATTGTAGCATTAATGGTAACCCTTGTGCAAGTGGAGGATTTTGTACATTAGATCCCACGGCTGCTGCGGGCTTCACCTGTACTTGTACACCTGGATACACAGGGGACACATGCGGCACAGGTGAAAATACACATCCATAATATACAAGAAAAATCATTTTGAAATTTTTTTATAATATTGTAAGGAAATCAGGGCCTACCGACCATTTGATCATAGCTCGATCTTTTTCAAAAGCAAAATGGGAAATGTAATATTAACATGCCAGAGAAGATGTAAATGAATGGAAAAGAGCTTCCGAACACAGGGGGGGGGGGGGGGGGTATGTTCAGTAGGTTGAGAAAAATAATATAATGATCGTTTTCTATTTGTGATTGTCTTGACAGCTGATTGTAGCATTAATGGTAACCCTTGTGCAAGTGGAGGATTTTGTACATTAGATCCCACGGCTGCTGCGGGCTTCACCTGTACTTGTACACCTGGATACACAGGGGAAACGTGCGGCACAGGTGAAAATACACATCCATAATATTCAAGAAAAATCATTCTGAAATTGTTTTAAAATATCGTAAGGAAATCAGGGCCTACCGACCATTTGATCATAGCTGGATCTTTTTCAAAAGCTAAATGGGAAATGTGATATTAACTTGCCAGAGAAGATGTACACGAATGGAAAAGAGCTTCCGAACACAGGGGGGGGGGGTGTTCAGTAGGTTGAGAAAACAAATATAATGATCGTTTTCTATTTGTGATTGTCTTGACAGCTGATTGTAGCATAAATGGTAACCCTTGTGCAAGTGGAGGATTTTGTACATTAGATCCCACGGCTGCTGCGGGCTTCACCTGTACTTGTACACCTGGATACACAGGGGACACATGCGGCACAGGTGAAAATACACATCCATTATATTCAAAAAAAATCATTCTGAAATTGTTTTAAAATATTGTAAGGAAATCAGGGCCTACCGACCATTTGATCATAGCTCGATCTTTTTCAAAAGCAAAATGGGAAATGTAATATTAACATGCCAGAGAAGATGTAAATGAATGGAAAAGAGCTTCCGAACACAGGGGGGGGGGGGGGGGGGGTATGTTCAGTAGGTTGAGAAAAACAATATAATGATCGTTTTCTTTGCATTTGTGATTGTCTTGACAGCTGATTGTAGCATTAATGGTAACCCTTGTGCAAGTGGAGGATTTTGTACATTAGATCCCACGGCTGCTGCTGGCTTCACCTGTACTTGTACACCTGGATACACAGGGGACACATGCGGCACATGTGAAAATACATATCAATGATATACAAGAAAAATCAATTGGAAAATGTTTTATAATATTGTAAGGAAATCAGAGCCTACCGACCATTTGATCATAGCAGGATCTTTTTCAAAAGCAAAATGGGAAATGTGATATTAACATGCCAGAGAAGACGTTCAAGAATGGAAAAGAGCTCCCGAACACAGGGGGAGGGGTTTGTTCAGTGGGTTGAGAAAAATAATATAATGATCGTTTTCTATTTGTGATTGTCTTGACAGCTGATTGTAGCATTAATGGTAACCCTTGTGCAAGTGGAGGATTTTGTACATTAGATCCCACGGCTGCTGCGGGCTTCACCTGTACTTGTACACCTGGATACACAGGGGAAACGTGCGGCACAGGTGAAAATACACATCCATAATATTCAAGAAAAATCATTCTGAAATTGTTTTAAAATATCGTAAGGAAATCAGGGCCTACCGACCATTTGATCATAGCTGGATCTTTTTCAAAAGCTAAATGGGAAATGTGATATTAACTTGCCAGAGAAGATGTACACGAATGGAAAAGAGCTTCCGAACACAGGGGGGGGGGGGGGGGGTGTTCAGTAGGTTGAGAAAACAAATATAATGATCGTTTTCTATTTGTGATTGTCTTGACAGCTGATTGTAGCATAAATGGTAACCCTTGTGCAAGTGGAGGATTTTGTACATTAGATCCCACGGCTGCTGCGGGCTTCACCTGTACTTGTACACCTGGATACACAGGGGACACATGCGGCACAGGTGAAAATACACATCCATAATATTCAAGAAAAATCATTCTGAAATTTTTTTATAATATTGTAAGGAAATCAGGGCCTTCCGACCATTTGATCATAGCTCGATCTTTTTCAAAAGCAAAATGGGAAATGTAATATTAACATGCCAGAGAAGATGTAAATGAATGGAAAAGAGCTTCCGAACACAGGGGGGGGGGGGGGGGGGTATGTTCAGTAGGTTGAGAAAAACAATATAATGATCGTTTTCTTTGCATTTGTGATTGTCTTGACAGCTGATTGTAGCATTAATGGTAACCCTTGTGCAAGTGGAGGATTTTGTACGTTAGATCCCACGGCTGCTGCGGGCTTCACCTGTACTTGTACACCTGGATACACAGGGGAAACGTGCGGCACAGGTGAAAATACACATCCATAATATTCAAGAAAAATCATTCTGAAATTGTTTTAAAATATCGTAAGGAAATCAGGGCCTACCGACCATTTGATCATAGCTGGATCTTTTTCAAAAGCTAAATGGGAAATGTGATATTAACTTGCCAGAGAAGATGTACACGAATGGAAAAGAGCTTCCGAACACAGGGGGGGGGGGTGTTCAGTACGTTGAGAAAACAAATAAAATGATCGTTTTCTATTTGTGATTGTCTTGACAGCTGATTGTAGCATTAATGGTAACCCTTGTGCAAGTGGAGGATTTTGTACATTAGATCCCACGGCTGCTGCGGGCTTCACCTGTACTTGTACACCTGGATACACAGGGGACACATGCGGCACAGGTGAAAATACACATCCATAATATACAAGAAAAATCATTTTGAATTTTTTTTATAATATTGTAAGGAAATCAGGGCCTACCGACCATTTGATCATAGCTCGATCTTTTTCAAAAGCAAAATGGGAAATGTAATATTAACATGCCAGAGAAGATGTAAATGAATGGAAAAGAGCTTCCGAACACAGGGGGGGGGGGGTATGTTCAGTAGGTTGAGAAAAACAATATAATGATCGTTTTCTTTGCATTTGTGATTGTCTTGACAGCTGATTGTAGCATTAATGGTAACCCTTGTGCAAGTGGAGGATTTTGTACATTAGATCCCACGGCTGCTGCTGGCTTCACCTGTACTTGTACACCTGGATACACAGGGGACACATGCGGCACAGGTGAAAATACATATCAATGATATACAAGAAAAATCAATTGGAAAATGTTTTATAATATTGTAAGGAAATCAGAGCCTACCGACCATTTGATCATAGCAGGATCTTTTTCAAAAGCAAAATGGGAAATGTGATATTAACATGCCAGAGAAGACGTTCAAGAATGGAAAAGAGCTCCCGAACACAGGGGGAGGGGTTTGTTCAGTGGGTTGAGAAAAATAATATAATGATCGTTTTCTATTTGTGATTGTCTTGACAGCTGATTGTAGCATTAATGGTAACCCTTGTGCAAGTGGAGGATTTTGTACATTAGATCCCACGGCTGCTGCGGGCTTCACCTGTACTTGTACACCTGGATACACAGGGGACACATGCGGCACAGGTGAAAATACACATCCATAATATTCAAGAAAAATCATTCTGAAATTGTTTTAAAATATCGTAAGGAAATCAAGGCCTACCGACCATTTGATCATAGCTGGATCTTTTTCAAAAGCTAAATGGGAAATGTGATATTAACTTGCCAGAGAAGATGTACACGAATGGAAAAGAGCTTCCGAACACAGGGGGGGGGGAGGGGTGTTCAGTAGGTTGAGAAAACAAATAAAATGATCGTTTTCTATTTGTGATTGTCTTGACAGCTGATTGTAGCATTAATGGTAACCCTTGTGCAAGTGGAGGATTTTGTACATTAGATCCCACGGCTGCTGCGGGCTTCACCTGTACTTGTACACCTGGATACACAGGGGACACATGCGGCACAGGTGAAAATACACATCCATAATATACAAGAAAAATCATTTTGAAATTTTTTTATAATATTGTAAGGAAATCAGGGCCTACCGACCATTTGATCAAAGCTCGATCTTTTTCAAAAGCAAAATGGGAAATGTAATATTAACATGCCAGAGAAGATGTAAATGAATGGAAAAGAGCTTCCGAACACAGGGGGGGGGGGGTATGTTCAGTAGGTTGAGAAAAACAATATAATGATCGTTTTCTTTGCATTTGTGATTGTCTTGACAGCTGATTGTAGCATTAATGGTAACCCTTGTGCAAGTGGAGGATTTTGTACATTAGATCCCACGGCTGCTGCTGGCTTCACCTGTACTTGTACACCTGGATACACAGGGGACACATGCGGCACAGGTGAAAATACATATCAATGATATACAAGAAAAATCAATTGGAAAATGTTTTATAATATTGTAAGGAAATCAGAGCCTACCGACCATTTGATCATAGCAGGATCTTTTTCAAAAGCAAAATGGGAAATGTGATATTAACTTGCCAGAGAAGATGTACACGAATGGAAAAGAGCTTCCGAACACAGGGGGGGGGGGGGGGTGTTCAGTAGGTTGAGAAAACAAATATAATGATCGTTTTCTATTTGTGATTGTCTTGACAGCTGATTGTAGCATTAATGGTAACCCTTGTGCAAGTGGAGGATTTTGTACATTAGATCCCACGGCTGCTGCGGGCTTCACCTGTACTTGTACACCTGGATACACAGGGGACACATGCGGCACAGGTGAAAATACACATCCATAATATACAAGAAAAATCATTTTGAAATTTTTTTATAATATTGTAAGGAAATCAGGGCCTACCGACCATTTGATCAAAGCTCGATCTTTTTCAAAAGCAAAATGGGAAATGTAATATTAACATGCCAGAGAAGATGTAAATGAATGGAAAAGAGCTTCCGAACACAGGGGGGGGGGGTATGTTCAGTAGGTTGAGAAAAACAATATAATGATCGTTTTCTTTGCATTTGTGATTGTCTTGACAGCTGATTGTAGCATTAATGGTAACCCTTGTGCAAGTGGAGGATTTTGTACATTAGATCCCACGGCTGCTGCTGGCTTCACCTGTACTTGTACACCTGGATACACAGGGGACACATGCGGCACAGGTGAAAATACACATCCATAATATTCAAGAAAAATCATTCTGAAATTGTTTTAAAATATCGTAAGGAAATCAGGGCCTACCGACCATTTGATCATAGCTGGATCTTTTTCAAAAGCTAAATGGGAAATGTGATATTAACTTGCCAGAGAAGATGTACACGAATGGAAAAGAGCTTCCGAACACAGGGGGGGGGGGGGGGTGTTCAGTAGGTTGAGAAAACAAATAAAATGATCGTTTTCTATTTGTGATTGTCTTGACAGCTGATTGTAGCATTAATGGTAACCCTTGTGCAAGTGGAGGATTTTGTACATTAGATCCCACGGCTGCTGCGGGCTTCACCTGTACTTGTACACCTGGATACACAGGGGACACATGCGGCACAGGTGAAAATACACATCCATAATATTCAAGAAAAATCATTTTGAAATTTTTTTATAATATTGTAAGGAAATCAGGGCCTACCGACCATTTGATCATAGCTCGATCTTTTTCAAAAGCAAAATGGGAAATGTAATATTAACATGCCAGAGAAGATGTAAATGAATGGAAAAGAGCTTCCGAACACAGGGGGGGGGGGGGGGGGGGGGGGTATGTTCAGTAGGTTGAGAAAAACAATATAATGATCGTTTTCTTTGCATTTGTGATTGTCTTGACAGCTGATTGTAGCATTAATGGTAACCCTTGTGCAAGTGGAGGATTTTGTACATTAGATCCCACGGCTGCTGCTGGCTTCACCTGTACTTGTACACCTGGATACACAGGGGACACATGCGGCACAGGTGAAAATACATATCAATGATATACAAGAAAAATCAATTGGAAAATGTTTTATAATATTGTAAGGAAATCAGAGCCTTCCGACCATTTGATCATAGCAGGATCTTTTTCAAAAGCAAAATGGGAAATGTGATATTAACATGCCAGAGAAGACGTTCAAGAATGGAAAAGAGCTCCCGAACACAGGGGGAGTGGTTTGTTCAGTGGGTTGAGAAAAATAATATAATGATCGTTTTCTATTTGTGATTGTCTTGACAGCTGATTGTAGCATTAATGGTAACCCTTGTGCAAGTGGAGGATTTTGTACATTAGATCCCACGGCTGCTGCGGGCTTCACCTGTACTTGTACACCTGGATACACAGGGGAAACGTGCGGCACAGGTGAAAATACACATCCATAATATTCAAGAAAAATCATTCTGAAATTGTTTTAAAATATCGTAAGGAAATCAGGGCCTACCGACCATTTGATCATAGCTGGATCTTTTTCAAAAGCTAAATGGGAAATGTAATATTAACTTGCCAGAGAAGATGTACACGAATGGAAAAGAGCTTCCGAACACAGGGGGGGGGGGGAGGGGTGTTCAGTAGGTTGAGAAAACAAATAAAATGATCGTTTTCTATTTGTGATTGTCTTGACAGCTGATTGTAGCATTAATGGTAACCCTTGTGCAAGTGGAGGATTTTGTACATTAGATCCCACGGCTGCTGCGGGCTTCACCTGTACTTGTACACCTGGATACACAGGGGACACATGCGGCACAGGTGAAAATACACATCCATAATATACAAGAAAAATCATTTTGAAATTTTTTTATAATATTGTAAGGAAATCAGGGCCTACCGACCATTTGATCATAGCTCGATCTTTTTCAAAAGCAAAATGGGAAATGTAATATTAACATGCCAGAGAAGATGTAAATGAATGGAAAAGATCTTCCGAACACAGGGGGGGGGGTATGTTCAGTAGGTTGAGAAAAACAATATAATGATCGTTTTCTTTGCATTTGTGATTGTCTTGACAGCTGATTGTAGCATTAATGGTAACCCTTGTGCAAGTGGAGGATTTTGTACATTAGATCCCACGGCTGCTGCTGGCTTCACCTGTACTTGTACACCTGGATACACAGGGGACACATGCGGCACAGGTGAAAATACATATCAATGATATACAAGAAAAATCAATTGGAAAATGTTTTATAATATTGTAAGGAAATCAGAGCCTACCGACCATTTGATCATAGCAGGATCTTTTTCAAAAGCAAAATGGGAAATGTGATATTAACATGCCAGAGAAGACGTTCAAGAATGGAAAAGAGCTCCCGAACACAGGGGGAGTGGTTTGTTCAGTGGGTTGAGAAAAATAATATAATGATCGTTTTCTATTTGTGATTGTCTTGACAGCTGATTGTAGCATTAATGGTAACCCTTGTGCAAGTGGAGGATTTTGTACATTAGATCCCACGGCTGCTGCGGGCTTCACCTGTACTTGTACACCTGGATACACAGGGGAAACGTGCGGCACAGGTGAAAATACACATCCATAATATTCAAGAAAAATCATTCTGAAATTGTTTTAAAATATCGTAAGGAAATCAGGGCCTACCGACCATTTGATCATAGCTGGATCTTTTTCAAAAGCTAAATGGGAAATGTGATATTAACTTGCCAAAGAAGATGTACACGAATGGAAAAGAGCTTCCGAACACAGGGGGGGGGGGGGTGTTCAGTAGGTTGAGAAAACAAATAAAATGATCGTTTTCTATTTGTGATTGTCTTGACAGCTGATTGTAGCATTAATGGTAACCCTTGTGCAAGTGGAGGATTTTGTACATTAGATCCCACGGCTGCTGCGGGCTTCACCTGTACTTGTACACCTGGATACACAGGGGACACATGCGGCACAGGTGAAAATACACATCCATAATATACAAGAAAAATCATTTTGAAATTGTTTTATAATATTGTAAGGAAATCAGGGCCTACCGACCATTTGATCATAGCTCGATCTTTTTCAAAAGCAAAATGGGAAATGTAATATTAACATGCCAGAGAAGATGTAAATGAATGGAAAAGAGCTTCCGAACACAGGGGGGGGGGTATGTTCAGTAGGTTGAGAAAAACAATATAATGATCGTTTTCTTTGCATTTGTGATTGTCTTGACAGCTGATTGTAGCATTAATGGTAACCCTTGTGCAAGTGGAGGATTTTGTACATTAGATCCCACGGCTGCTGCTGGCTTCACCTGTACTTGTACACCTGGATACACAGGGGACACATGCGGCACAGGTGAAAATACATATCAATGATATACAAGAAAAATCAATTGGAAAATGTTTTATAATATTGTAAGGAAATCAGAGCCTACCGACCATTTGATCATAGCAGGATCTTTTTCAAAAGCAAAATGGGAAATGTGATATTAACATGCCAGAGAAGACGTTCAAGAATGGAAAAGAGCTCCCGAACACAGGGGGAGTGGTTTGTTCAGTGGGTTGAGAAAAATAATATAATGATCGTTTTCTATTTGTGATTGTCTTGACAGCTGATTGTAGCATTAATGGTAACCCTTGTGCAAGTGGAGGATTTTGTACATTAGATCCCACGGCTGCTGCGGGCTTCACCTGTACTTGTACACCTGGATACACAGGGGAAACGTGCGGCACAGGTGAAAATACACATCCATAATATTCAAGAAAAATCATTCTGAAATTGTTTTAAAATATCGTAAGGAAATCAGGGCCTACCGACCATTTGATCATAGCTGGATCTTTTTCAAAAGCTAAATGGGAAATGTGATATTAACTTGCCAGAGAAGATGTACACGAATGGAAAAGAGCTTCCGAACACAGGGGGGGGGGGGTGTTCAGTAGGTTGAGAAAACAAATAAAATGATCGTTTTCTATTTGTGATTGTCTTGACAGCTGATTGTAGCATTAATGGTAACCCTTGTGCAAGTGGAGGATTTTGTACATTAGATCCCACGGCTGCTGCGGGCTTCACCTGTACTTGTACACCTGGATACACAGGGGACACATGCGGCACAGGTGAAAATACACATCCATAATATACAAGAAAAATCATTTTGAAATTTTTTTATAATATTGTAAGGAAATCAGGGCCTACCGACCATTTGATCATAGCTCGATCTTTTTCAAAAGCAAAATGGGAAATGTAATATTAACATGCCAGAGAAATGTAATATTAACATGCCAGAGAAGATGTAAATGAATGGAAAAGAGCTTCCGAACACAGGGGGGGGGGGGGGTATGTTCAGTAGGTTGAGAAAAACAATATAATGATCGTTTTCTTTGCATTTGTGATTGTCTTGACAGCTGATTGTAGCATTAATGGTAACCCTTGTGCAAGTGGAGGATTTTGTACATTAGATCCCACGGCTGCTGCTGGCTTCACCTGTACTTGTACACCTGGATACACAGGGGACACATGCGGCACAGGTGAAAATACATATCAATGATATACAAGAAAAATCAATTGGAAAATGTTTTATAATATTGTAAGGAAATCAGAGCCTACCGACCATTTGATCATAGCAGGATCTTTTTCAAAAGCAAAATGGGAAATGTGATATTAACATGCCAGAGAAGACGTTCAAGAATGGAAAAGAGCTCCCGAACACAGGGGGGAGTGGTTTGTTCAGTGGGTTGAGAAAAATAATATAATGATCGTTTTCTATTTGTGATTGTCTTGACAGCTGATTGTAGCATTAATGGTAACCCTTGTGCAAGTGGAGGATTTTGTACATTAGATCCCACGGCTGCTGCGGGCTTCACCTGTACTTGTACACCTGGATACACAGGGGAAACGTGCGGCACAGGTGAAAATACACATCCATAATATTCAAGAAAAATCATTCTGAAATTGTTTTAAAATATCGTAAGGAAATCAGGGCCTACCGACCATTTGATCATAGCTGGATCTTTTTCAAAAGCTAAATGGGAAATGTGATATTAACTTGCCAGAGAAGATGTACACGAATGGAAAAGAGCTTCCGAACACAGGGGGGGGGGGGGGGGGAGGGGTGTTCAGTAGGTTGAGAAAACAAATAAAATGATCGTTTTCTATTTGTGATTGTCTTGACAGCTGATTGTAGCATTAATGGTAACCCTTGTGCAAGTGGAGGATTTTGTACATTAGATCCCACGGCTGCTGCGGGCTTCACCTGTACTTGTACACCTGGATACACAGGGGACACATGCGGCACAGGTGAAAATACACATCCATAATATACAAGAAAAATCATTTTGAATTTTTTTTATAATATTGTAAGGAAATCAGGGCCTACCGACCATTTGATCATAGCTCGATCTTTTTCAAAAGCAAAATGGGAAATGTAATATTAACATGCCAGAGAAGATGTAAATGAATGGAAAAGAGCTTCCGAACACAGGGGGGGGGGGGGGTATGTTCAGTAGGTTGAGAAAAACAATATAATGATCGTTTTCTTTGCATTTGTGATTGTCTTGACAGCTGATTGTAGCATTAATGGTAACCCTTGTGCAAGTGGAGGATTTTGTACATTAGATCCCACGGCTGCTGCTGGCTTCACCTGTACTTGTACACCTGGATACACAGGGGACACATGCGGCACAGGTGAAAATACATATCAATGATATACAAGAAAAATCAATTGGAAAATGTTTTATAATATTGTAAGGAAATCAGAGCCTACCGACCATTTGATCATAGCAGGATCTTTTTCAAAAGCAAAATGGGAAATGTGATATTAACATGCCAGAGAAGATGTAAATGAATGGAAAAGAGCTTCCGAACACAGGGGGGGGGGGGGTATGTTCAGTAGGTTGAGAAAAACAATATAATGATCGTTTTCTTTGCATTTGTGATTGTCTTGACAGCTGATTGTAGCATTAATGGTAACCCTTGTGCAAGTGGAGGATTTTGTACATTAGATCCCACGGCTGCTGCTGGCTTCACCTGTACTTGTACACCTGGATACACAGGGGACACATGCGGCACAGGTGAAAATACATATCAATGATATACAAGAAAAATCAATTGGAAAATGTTTTATAATATTGTAAGGAAATCAGAGCCTACCGACCATTTGATCATAGCAGGATCTTTTTCAAAAGCAAAATGGGAAATGTGATATTAACATGCCAGAGAAGACGTTCAAGAATGGAAAAGAGCTCCCGAACACAGGGGGAGTGGTTTGTTCAGTGGGTTGAGAAAAATAATATAATGATCGTTTTCTATTTGTGATTGTCTTGACAGCTGATTGTAGCATTAATGGTAACCCTTGTGCAAGTGGAGGATTTTGTACATTAGATCCCACGGCTGCTGCGGGCTTCACCTGTACTTGTACACCTGGATACACAGGGGAAACTTGCGGCACAGGTGAAAATACACATCCATAATATTCAAGAAAAATCATTCTGAAATTGTTTTAAAATATCGTAAGGAAATCAGGGCCTACCGACCATTTGATCATAGCTGGATCTTTTTCAAAAGCTAAATGGGAAATGTGATATTAACTTGCCAGAGAAGATGTACACGAATGGAAAAGAGCTTCCGAACACAGGGGGGGGGGGGGGGGTGTTCAGTAGGTTGAGAAAACAAATATAATGATCGTTTTCTATTTGTGATTGTCTTGACAGCTGATTGTAGCATAAATGGTAACCCTTGTGCAAGTGGAGGATTTTGTACATTAGATCCCACGGCTGCTGCGGGCTTCACCTGTACTTGTAAACCGGGATACACAGGGGACACATGCGGCACAGGTGAAAATACACATCCATAATATTCAAGAAAAATCATTCTGAAATTGTTTTAAAATATCGTAAGGAAATCAGGGCCTACCGACCATTTGATCATAGCTGGATCTTTTTCAAAAGCTAAATGGGAAATGTGATATTAACTTGCCAGAGAAGATGTACACGAATGGAAAAGAGCTTCCGAACACAGGGGGGGGGGGGGGGTGTTCAGTAGGTTGAGAAAACAAATAAAATGATCGTTTTCTATTTGTGATTGTCTTGACAGCTGATTGTAGCATTAATGGTAACCCTTGTGCAAGTGGAGGATTTTGTACATTAGATCTCACGGCTGCTGCGGGCTTCACCTGTACTTGTACACCTGGATACACAGGGGACACATGCGGCACAGGTGAAAATACACATCCATAATATACAAGAAAAATCATTTTGAATTTTTTTTATAATATTGTAAGGAAATCAGGGCCTACCGACCATTTGATCATAGCTCGATCTTTTTCAAAAGCAAAATGGGAAATGTAATATTAACATGCCAGAGAAGATGTAAATGAATGGAAAAGAGCTTCCGAACACAGGGGGGGGGGGGTATGTTCAGTAGGTTGAGAAAAACAATATAATGATCGTTTTCTTTGCATTTGTGATTGTCTTGACAGCTGATTGTAGCATTAATGGTAACCCTTGTGCAAGTGGAGGATTTTGTACATTAGATCCCACGGCTGCTGCTGGCTTCACCTGTACTTGTACACCTGGATACACAGGGGACACATGCGGCACAGGTGAAAATACATATCAATGATATACAAGAAAAATCAATTGGAAAATGTTTTATAATATTGTAAGGAAATCAGAGCCTACCGACCATTTGATCATAGCAGGATCTTTTTCAAAAGCAAAATGGGAAATGTGATATTAACATGCCAGAGAAGACGTTCAAGAATGGAAAAGAGCTCCCGAACACAGGGGGAGGGGTTTGTTCAGTGGGTTGAGAAAAATAATATAATGATCGTTTTCTATTTGTGATTGTCTTGACAGCTGATTGTAGCATTAATGGTAACCCTTGTGCAAGTGGAGGATTTTGTACATTAGATCCCACGGCTGCTGCGGGCTTCACCTGTACTTGTACACCTGGATACACAGGGGAAACGTGCGGCACAGGTGAAAATACACATCCATAATATTCAAGAAAAATCATTCTGAAATTGTTTTAAAATATCGTAAGGAAATCAGGGCCTACCGACCATTTGATCATAGCTGGATCTTTTTCAAAAGCTAAATGGGAAATGTGATATTAACTTGCCAGAGAAGATGTACACGAATGGAAAAGAGCTTCCGAACACAGGGGGGGGGGGGGGGGGGTGTTCAGTAGGTTGAGAAAACAAATATAATGATCGTTTTCTATTTGTGATTGTCTTGACAGCTGATTGTAGCATAAATGGTAACCCTTGTGCAAGTGGAGGATTTTGTACATTAGATCCCACGGCTGCTGCGGGCTTCACCTGTACTTGTACACCTGGATACACAGGGGACACATGCGGCACAGGTGAAAATACACATCCATAATATTCAAGAAAAATCATTCTGAAATTGTTTTAAAATATCGTAAGGAAATCAAGGCCTACCGACCATTTGATCATAGCTGGATCTTTTTCAAAAGCTAAATGGGAAATGTGATATTAACTTGCCAGAGAAGATGTACACGAATGGAAAAGAGCTTCCGAACACAGGGGGGGGGGGTGTTCAGTAGGTTGAGAAAACAAATAAAATGATCGTTTTCTATTTGTGATTGTCTTGACAGCTGATTGTAGCATTAATGGTAACCCTTGTGCAAGTGGAGGTTTTTGTACATTAGATCCCACGGCTGCTGCGGGCTTCACCTGTACTTGTACACCTGGATACACAGGGGACACATGCGGCACAGGTGAAAATACACATCCATAATATACAAGAAAAATCATTTTGAAATTTTTTTATAATATTGTAAGGAAATCAGGGCCTACCGACCATTTGATCATAGCTCGATCTTTTTCAAAAGCAAAATGGGAAATGTAATATTAACATGCCAGAGAAGATGTAAATGAATGGAAAAGAGCTTCCGAACACAGGGGGGGGGGGGGGTATGTTCAGTAGGTTGAGAAAAACAATATAATGATCGTTTTCTTTGCATTTGTGATTGTCTTGACAGCTGATTGTAGCATTAATGGTAACCCTTGTCCAAGTGGAGGATTTTGTACATTAGATCCCACGGCTGCTGCTGGCTTCACCTGTACTTGTACACCTGGATACACAGGGGACACATGCGGCACAGGTGAAAATACATATCAATGATATACAAGAAAAATCAATTGGAAAATGTTTTATAATATTGTAAGGAAATCAGAGCCTACCGACCATTTGATCATAGCTGGATCTTTTTCAAAAGCTAAATGGGAAATGTGATATTAACTTGCCAGAGAAGATGCACACGAATGGAAAAGAGCTTCCAAACACAGGGGGGGGGGGGGTGTTCAGTAGGTTGAGAAAACAAATAAAATGATCGTTTTCTATTTGTGATTGTCTTGACAGCTGATTGTAGCATTAATGGTAACCCTTGTGCAAGTGGAGGATTGTGTACATTAGATCCCACGGCTGCTGCGGGCTTCACCTGTACTTGTACACCTGGATACACAGGGGAAACGTGCGGCACAGGTGAAAATACACATCCATAATATTCAAGAAAAATCATTCTGAAATTGTTTTAAAATATCGTAAGGAAATCAAGGCCTACCGACCATTTGATCATAGCTGGATCTTTTTCAAAAGCTAAATGGGAAATGTGATATTAACTTGCCAGAGAAGATGTACACGAATGGAAAAGAGCTTCCGAACACAGGGGGGGGGGGGGGGGGTGTTCAGTAGGTTGAGAAAACAAATAAAATGATCGTTTTCTATTTGTGATTGTCTTGACAGCTGATTGTAGCATTAATGGTAACCCTTGTGCAAGTGGAGGATTTTGTACATTAGATCCCACGGCTGCTGCTGGCTTCACCTGTACTTGTACACCTGGATACACAGGGGACACATGCGGCACAGGTGAAAATACATATTAATGATATACAAGAAAAATCATTTGGAAAATGTTTTATAATATTGTAAGGAAATCAGGACCTACCGACCATTTGGTCATAGCAGGATCTTATTCAAAAGCTAAATGGGAAATGTGATATTAACTTGCCAGAGAAGATGTACGCGAATGGAAAAGAGCTTCCGAACACAGGGGGGGGGGGTGTTCAGTAGGTTGAGAAAACAAATATAATGATCGTTTTCTATTTGTGATTGTCTTGACAGCTGATTGTAGCATTAATGGTAACCCTTGTGCAAGTGGAGGATTTTGTACATTAGATCCCACGGCTGCTGCGGGCTTCACCTGTACTTGTACACCTGGATACACAGGGGACACATGCGGCACAGGTGAAAATACACATCCATAATATACAAAAAAAATCTTTTTGAAAATGTTTTATAATATTGTAAGGAAATCAGGGCCTACCGACCATTTGATAATAGCAGGATCTTTTTTCAAAAGCAAAATGGGAAATGTGATATTAACATGCCAGAGAAGATGTACATGAATGGAAAAGAGCTCCCGAACACAGGGGGAGGGTTATGTTCAGTAGGTTGAGAAAAATAATATAATGATCGTTTTCTTTGTATTTGTGATTGTCTTGACAGCTGATTGTAGCATTAATGGTAACCCTTGTGCAAGTGGAGGATTTTGTACATTAGATCCCACGGCTGCTGCTGGCTTCACCTGTACTTGTACACCTGGATACACAGGGGACACATGCGGCACAGGTGAAAATACATATTAATGATATACAAGAAAAATCATTTGGAAAATGTTTTATAATATTGTAAGGAAATCAGGGCCTACCGACCATTTGATCATAGCAGGATCTTTTTCAAAAGCTAAATGGGAAATGTGATATTAACTTGCCAGAGAAGACGTTCAAGAATGGAAAAGAGCTCCCGAACACAGGGGGAGGGGTTTGTTCAGTAGGTTTAGAAAAAAAATATAATGATCGTTTTCTTTGTATTTGTGATTGTCTTGACAGCTGATTGTAGCATTAATGGTAACCCTTGTGCAAGTGGAGGATTTTGTACATTAGATCCCACGGCTGCTGCGGGCTTCACCTGTACTTGTACACCTGGATACACAGGGGACACATGCGGCACAGGTGAAAATACACATCCATAATATACAAAAAAAATCATTTGGAAATTGTTTTAAAATATCGTAAGGAAATCAGGGCCTACCGACCATTTGATCATAGCTGGATCTTTTTCAAAAGCTAAATGGGAAATGTGATATTAACTTGCCAGAGAAGATGTACACGAATGGAAAAGAGCCTCCGAACACAGGGGGGGGGGGGGGTGTTCAGTAGGTTGAGAAAACAAATAAAATGATCGTTTTCTATGTGTGATTGTCTTGACAGCTGATTGTAGCATTAATGGTAACCCTTGTGCAAGTGGAGGATTTTGTACATTAGATCCCACGGCTGCTGCGGGCTTCACCTGTACTTGTACACCTGGATACACAGGGGACACATGCGGCACAGGTGAAAATACACATCCATAATATACAAGAAAAATCATTTTGAATTTTGTTTATAATATTGTAAGGAAATCAGGGCCTACCGACCATTTGATCATAGCTCGATCTTTTTCAAAAGCAAAATGGGAAATGTAATATTAACATGCCAGAGAAGATGTAAATGAATGGAAAAGAGCTTCCGAACACAGGGGGGGGGGGGTATGTTCAGTAGGTTGAGAAAAACAATATAATGATCGTTTTCTTTGCATTTGTGATTGTCTTGACAGCTGATTGTAGCATTAATGGTAACCCTTGTGCAAGTGGAGGATTTTGTACATTAGATCCCACGGCTGCTGCTGGCTTCACCTGTACTTGTACACCTGGATACACAGGGGACACATGCGGCACAGGTGAAAATACATATCAATGATATACAAGAAAAATCAATTGGAAAATGTTTTATAATATTGTAAGGAAATCAGGGCCTACCGACCATTTGATCATAGCAGGATCTTTTTCAAAAGCAAAATGGGAAATGTGATATTAACATGCCAGAGAAGATGTTCAAGAATGGAAAAGAGCTCCCGAACACAGGGGGAGGGGTTTGTTCAGTGGGTTGAGAAAAATAATATAATGATCGTTTTCTATTTGTGATTGTCTTGACAGCTGATTGTAGCATTAATGGTAACCCTTGTGCAAGTGGAGGATTTTGTACATTAGATCCCACGGCTGCTGCGGGCTTCACCTGTACTTGTACACCTGGATACACAGGGGACACGTGCGGCACAGGTGAAAATACACATCCATAATATTCAAGAAAAATCATTCTGAAATTGTTTTAAAATATTGTAAGGAAATTAGGACCTACCGACCATTTGATCATAGCAGGACCTTTTTCAGAAGCTAAATGGGAAATGTGATATTTACTCGCCAGAGAAGATGTACACGAATGGAAAAGAGCTTCCGAACACAGGGGGGGGGGGGGGTGTTCAGTAGGTTGAGAAAACAAATATAATGATCGTTTTCTATTTGTGATTGTCTTGACAGCTGATTGTAGCATAAATGGTAACCCTTGTGCAAGTGGAGGATTTTGTACATTAGATCCCACGGCTGCTGCGGGCTTCACCTGTACTTGTACACCTGGATACACAGGGGACACATGCGGCACAGGTGAAAATACACATCCATAATATTCAAGAAAAATCATTCTGAAATTGTTTTAAAATATCGTAAGGAAATCAGGGCCTACCGACCATTTGATCATAGCTGGATCTTTTTCAAAAGCTAAATGGGAAATGTGATATTAACTTGCCAGAGAAGATGTACACGAATGGAAAAGAGCTTCCGAACACAGGGGGGGGGGTGTTCAGTAGGTTGAGAAAACAAATAAAATGATCGTTTTCTATTTGTGATTGTCTTGACAGCTGATTGTAGCATTAATGGTAACCCTTGTGCAAGTGGAGGATTTTGTACATTAGATCCCACGGCTGCTGCGGGCTTCACCTGTACTTGTACACCTGGATACACAGGGGACACATGCGGCACAGGTGAAAATACACATCCATAATATACAAGAAAAATCATTTTGAATTTTTTTTATAATATTGTAAGGAAATCAGGGCCTACCGACCATTTGATCATAGCTCGATCTTTTTCAAAAGCAAAATGGGAAATGTAAAATTAACATGCCAGAGAAGATGTAAATGAATGGAAAAGAGCTTCCGAACACAGGGGGGGGGGTATGTTCAGTAGGTTGAGAAAAACAATATAATGATCGTTTTCTTTGCATTTGTGATTGTCTTGACAGCTGATTGTAGCATTAATGGTAACCCTTGTGCAAGTGGAGGATTTTGTACATTAGATCCCACGGCTGCTGCTGGCTTCACCTGTACTTGTACACCTGGATACACAGGGGACACATGCGGCACAGGTGAAAATACATATCAATGATATACAAGAAAAATCAATTGGAAAATGTTTTATAATATTGTAAGGAAATCAGAGCCTACCGACCATTTGATCATAGCAGGATCTTTTTCAAAAGCAAAATGGGAAATGTGATATTAACATGCCAGAGAAGACGTTCAAGAATGGAAAAGAGCTCCCGAACACAGGGGGAGGGGTTTGTTCAGTGGGTTGAGAAAAATAATATAATGATCGTTTTCTATTTGTGATTGTCTTGACAGCTGATTGTAGCATTAATGGTAACCCTTGTGCAAGTGGAGGATTTTGTACATTAGATCCCACGGCTGCTGCGGGCTTCACCTGTACTTGTACACCTGGATACACAGGGGAAACGTGCGGCACAGGTGAAAATACATATCCATAATATTCAAGAAAAATCATTCTGAAATTGTTTTAAAATATCGTAAGGAAATCAGGGCCTACCGACCATTTGATCATAGCTGGATCTTTTTCAAAAGCTAAATGGGAAATGTGATATTAACTTGCCAGAGAAGATGTACACGAATGGAAAAGAGCTTCCGAACACAGGGGGGGGGGATGTTCAGTAGGTTGAGAAAACAAATATAATGATCGTTTTCTATTTGTGATTGTCTTGACAGCTGATTGTAGCATAAATGGTAACCCTTGTGCAAGTGGAGGATTTTGTACATTAGATCCCACGGCTGCTGCGGGCTTCACCTGTACTTGTACACCTGGATACACAGGGGACACATGCGGCACAGGTGAAAATACACATCCATAATATTCAAGAAAAATCATTCTGAAATTGTTTTAAAATATCGTAAGGAAATCAAGGCCTACCGACCATTTGATCATAGCTGGATCTTTTTCAAAAGCTAAATGGGAAATGTGATATTAACTTGCCAGAGAAGATGTACACGAATGGAAAAGAGCTTCCGAACACAGGGGGGGGGGGGGGTGTTCAGTAGGTTGAGAAAACAAATAAAATGATCGTTTTCTATTTGTGATTGTCTTGACAGCTGATTGTAGCATTAATGGTAACCCTTGTGCAAGTGGAGGATTTTGTACATTAGATCCCACGGCTGCTGCGGGCTTCACCTGTACTTGTACACCTGGATACACAGGGGACACATGCGGCACAGGTGAAAATACACATCCATAATATACAAGAAAAATCATTTTGAAATTTTTTTATAATATTGTAAGGAAATCAGGGCCTACCGACCATTTGATCATAGCTCGATCTTTTTCAAAAGCAAAATGGGAAATGTAATATTAACATGCCAGAGAAGATGTAAATGAATGGAAAAGAGCTTCCGAACACAGGGGGGGGGGGTATGTTCAGTAGGTTGAGAAAAACAATATAATGATCGTTTTCTTCGCATTTGTGATTGTCTTGACAGCTGATTGTAGCATTAATGGTAACCCTTGTGCAAGTGGAGGATTTTGTACATTAGATCCCACGGCTGCTGCTGGCTTCACCTGTACTTGTACACCTGGATACACAGGGGACACATGCGGCACAGGTGAAAATACATATCAATGATATACAAGAAAAATCAATTGGAAAATGTTTTATAATATTGTAAGGAAATCAGAGCCTACCGACCATTTGATCATAGCAGGATCTTTTTCAAAAGCAAAATGGGAAATGTGATATTAACATGCCAGAGAAGACGTTCAAGAATGGAAAAGAGCTCCCGAACACAGGGGGAGTGGTTTGTTCAGTGGGTTGAGAAAAATAATATAATGATCGTTTTCTATTTGTGATTGTCTTGACAGCTGATTGTAGCATTAATGGTAACCCTTGCGCAAGTGGAGGATTTTGTACATTAGATCCCACGGCTGCTGCGGGCTTCACCTGTACTTGTACACCTGGATACACAGGGGAAACGTGCGGCACAGGTGAAAATACACATCCATAATATTCAAGAAAAATCATTCTGAAATTGTTTTAAAATATCGTAAGGAAATAAGGGCCTACCGACCATTTGATCATAGCTGGATCTTTTTCAAAAGCTAAATGGGAAATGTGATATTAACTTGCCAGAGAAGATGTACACGAATGGAAAAGAGCTTCCGAACACAGGGGGGGGGGGGGGGGTGTTCAGTAGGTTGAGAAAACAAATATAATGATCGTTTTCTATTTGTGATTGTCTTGACAGCTGATTGTAGCATTAATGGTAACCCTTGTGCAAGTGGAGGATTTTGTACATTAGATCCCACGGCTGCTGATGGCTTCACCTGTACTTGTACACCTGGATACACAGGGGACACATGCGGCACAGGTGAAAATACATATCAATGATATACAAGAAAAATCAATTGGAAAATGTTTTATAATATTGTAAGGAAATCAGAGCCTACCGACCATTTGATCATAGCAGGATCTTTTTCAAAAGCTAAATGGGAAATGTGATATTAACTTGCCAGAGAAGATGTACACGAATGGAAAAGAGCTTCCGAACACAGGGGGGGGGGGGGGGGGGGTGTTCAGTAGGTTGAGAAAACAAATAAAATGATCGTTTTCTATTTGTGATTGTCTTAACAGCTGATTGTAGCATTAATGGTAACCCTTGTGCAAGTGGAGGATTTTGTACATTAGATCCCACGGCTGCTGCGGGCTTCACCTGTACTTGTACACCTGGATACACAGGGGACACATGCGGCACAGGTGAAAATACACATCCATAATATACAAGAAAAATCATTTTGAATTTTTTTTATAATATTGTAAGGAAATCAGGGCCTACCGACCATTTGATCATAGCTCGATCTTTTTCAAAAGCAAAATGGGAAATGTGATATTAACATGCCAGAGAAGACGTTCAAGAATGGAAAAGAGCTCCCGAACACAGGGGGAGGGGTTTGTTCAGTGGGTTGAGAAAAATAATATAATGATCGTTTTCTATTTGTGATTGTCTTGACAGCTGATTGTAGCATTAATGGTAACCCTTGTGCAAGTGGAGGATTTTGTACATTAGATCCCACGGCTGCTGCGGGCTTCACCTGTACTTGTACACCTGGATACACAGGGGAAACGTGCGGCACAGGTGAAAATACACATCCATAATATTCAAGAAAAATCATTCTGAAATTGTTTTAAAATATCGTAAGGAAATCAGGGCCTACCGACCATTTGATCATAGCTGGATCTTTTTCAAAAGCTAAATGGGAAATGTGATATTAACTTGCCAGAGAAGATGTACACGAATGGAAAAGAGCTTCCGAACACAGGGGGGGGGTGTTCAGTAGGTTGAGAAAACAAATATAATGATCGTTTTCTATTTGTGATTGTCTTGACAGCTGATTGTAGCATAAATGGTAACCCTTGTGCAAGTGGAGGATTTTGTACATTAGATCCCACGGCTGCTGCGGGCTTCACCTGTACTTGTACACCTGGATACACAGGGGACACATGCGGCACAGGTGAAAATACACATCCATAATATTCAAGAAAAATCATTCTGAAATTGTTTTAAAATATCGTAAGGAAATCAAGGCCTACCGACCATTTGATCATAGCTGGATCTTTTTCAAAAGCTAAATGGGAAATGTGATATTAACTTGCCAGAGAAGATGTACACGAATGGAAAAGAGCTTCCGAACACAGGGGGGGGGGGGGTGTTCAGTAGGTTGAGAAAACAAATAAAATGATCGTTTTCTATTTGTGATTGTCTTGACAGCTGATTGTAGCATTAATGGTAACCCTTGTGCAAGTGGAGGATTTTGTACATTAGATCCCACGGCTGCTGCGGGCTTCACCTGTACTTGTACACCTGGATACACAGGGGACACATGCGGCACAGGTGAAAATACACATCCATAATATACAAGAAAAATCATTTTGAAATTTTTTTATAATATTGTAAGGAAATCAGGGCCTACCGACCATTTGATCATAGCTCGATCTTTTTCAAAAGCAAAATGGGAAATGTAATATTAACATGCCAGAGAAGATGTAAATGAATGGAAAAGAGCTTCCGAACACAGGGGGGGGGGGTATGTTCAGTAGGTTGAGAAAAACAATATAATGATCGTTTTCTTTGCATTTGTGATTGTCTTGACAGCTGATTGTAGCATTAATGGTAACCCTTGTCCAAGTGGAGGATTTTGTACATTAGATCCCACGGCTGCTGCTGGCTTCACCTGTACTTGTACACCTGGATACACAGGGGACACATGCGGCACAGGTGAAAATACATATCAATGATATACAAGAAAAATCAATTGGAAAATGTTTTATAATATTGTAAGGAAATCAGAGCCTACCGACCATTTGATCATAGCTGGATCTTTTTCAAAAGCTAAATGGGAAATGTGATATTAACTTGCCAGAGAAGATGCACACGAATGGAAAAGAGCTTCCAAACACAGGGGGGGGGGGGGGGGTGTTCAGTAGGTTGAGAAAACAAATAAAATGATCGTTTTCTATTTGTGATTGTCTTGACAGCTGATTGTAGCATTAATGGTAACCCTTGTGCAAGTGGAGGATTGTGTACATTAGATCCCACGGCTGCTGCGGGCTTCACCTGTACTTGTACACCTGGATACACAGGGGAAACGTGCGGCACAGGTGAAAATACACATCCATAATATTCAAGAAAAATCATTCTGAAATTGTTTTAAAATATCGTAAGGAAATCAAGGCCTACCGACCATTTGATCATAGCTGGATCTTTTTCAAAAGCTAAATGGGAAATGTGATATTAACTTGCCAGAGAAGATGTACACGAATGGAAAAGAGCTTCCGAACACAGGGGGGGGGGGGGTGTTCAGTAGGTTGAGAAAACAAATAAAATGATCGTTTTCTATTTGTGATTGTCTTGACAGCTGATTGTAGCATTAATGGTAACCCTTGTGCAAGTGGAGGATTTTGTACATTAGATCCCACGGCTGCTGCTGGCTTCACCTGTACTTGTACACCTGGATACACAGGGGACACATGCGGCACAGGTGAAAATACATATTAATGATATACAAGAAAAATCATTTGGAAAATGTTTTATAATATTGTAAGGAAATCAGGACCTACCGACCATTTGGTCATAGCAGGATCTTATTCAAAAGCTAAATGGGAAATGTGATATTAACTTGCCAGAGAAGATGTACGCGAATGGAAAAGAGCTTCCGAACACAGGGGGGGGGGGTGTTCAGTAGGTTGAGAAAACAAATATAATGATCGTTTTCTATTTGTGATTGTCTTGACAGCTGATTGTAGCATTAATGGTAACCCTTGTGCAAGTGGAGGATTTTGTACATTAGATCCCACGGCTGCTGCGGGCTTCACCTGTACTTGTACACCTGGATACACAGGGGACACATGCGGCACAGGTGAAAATACACATCCATAATATACAAAAAAAATCTTTTTGAAAATGTTTTATAATATTGTAAGGAAATCAGGGCCTACCGACCATTTGATAATAGCAGGATCTTTTTTCAAAAGCAAAATGGGAAATGTGATATTAACATGCCAGAGAAGATGTACATGAATGGAAAAGAGCTCCCGAACACAGGGGGAGGGTTATGTTCAGTAGGTTGAGAAAAATAATATAATGATCGTTTTCTTTGTATTTGTGATTGTCTTGACAGCTGATTGTAGCATTAATGGTAACCCTTGTGCAAGTGGAGGATTTTGTACATTAGATCCCACGGCTGCTGCTGGCTTCACCTGTACTTGTACACCTGGATACACAGGGGACACATGCGGCACAGGTGAAAATACATATTAATGATATACAAGAAAAATCATTTGGAAAATGTTTTATAATATTGTAAGGAAATCAGGGCCTACCGACCATTTGATCATAGCAGGATCTTTTTCAAAAGCTAAATGGGAAATGTGATATTAACTTGCCAGAGAAGACGTTCAAGAATGGAAAAGAGCTCCCGAACACAGGGGGAGGGGTTTGTTCAGTAGGTTTAGAAAAAAAATATAATGATCGTTTTCTTTGTATTTGTGATTGTCTTGACAGCTGATTGTAGCATTAATGGTAACCCTTGTGCAAGTGGAGGATTTTGTACATTAGATCCCACGGCTGCTGCGGGCTTCACCTGTACTTGTACACCTGGATACACAGGGGACACATGCGGCACAGGTGAAAATACACATCCATAATATACAAAAAAAATCATTTGGAAATTGTTTTAAAATATCGTAAGGAAATCAGGGCCTACCGACCATTTGATCATAGCTGGATCTTTTTCAAAAGCTAAATGGGAAATGTGATATTAACTTGCCAGAGAAGATGTACACGAATGGAAAAGAGCCTCCGAACACAGGGGGGGGGGGTGTTCAGTAGGTTGAGAAAACAAATAAAATGATCGTTTTCTATGTGTGATTGTCTTGACAGCTGATTGTAGCATTAATGGTAACCCTTGTGCAAGTGGAGGATTTTGTACATTAGATCCCACGGCTGCTGCGGGCTTCACCTGTACTTGTACACCTGGATACACAGGGGACACATGCGGCACAGGTGAAAATACACATCCATAATATACAAGAAAAATCATTTTGAATTTTGTTTATAATATTGTAAGGAAATCAGGGCCTACCGACCATTTGATCATAGCTCGATCTTTTTCAAAAGCAAAATGGGAAATGTAATATTAACATGCCAGAGAAGATGTAAATGAATGGAAAAGAGCTTCCGAACACAGGGGGGGGGTATGTTCAGTAGGTTGAGAAAAACAATATAATGATCGTTTTCTTTGCATTTGTGATTGTCTTGACAGCTGATTGTAGCATTAATGGTAACCCTTGTGCAAGTGGAGGATTTTGTACATTAGATCCCACGGCTGCTGCTGGCTTCACCTGTACTTGTACACCTGGATACACAGGGGACACATGCGGCACAGGTGAAAATACATATCAATGATATACAAGAAAAATCAATTGGAAAATGTTTTATAATATTGTAAGGAAATCAGGGCCTACCGACCATTTGATCATAGCAGGATCTTTTTCAAAAGCAAAATGGGAAATGTGATATTAACATGCCAGAGAAGATGTTCAAGAATGGAAAAGAGCTCCCGAACACAGGGGGAGGGGTTTGTTCAGTGGGTTGAGAAAAATAATATAATGATCGTTTTCTATTTGTGATTGTCTTGACAGCTGATTGTAGCATTAATGGTAACCCTTGTGCAAGTGGAGGATTTTGTACATTAGATCCCACGGCTGCTGCGGGCTTCACCTGTACTTGTACACCTGGATACACAGGGGACACGTGCGGCACAGGTGAAAATACACATCCATAATATTCAAGAAAAATCATTCTGAAATTGTTTTAAAATATTGTAAGGAAATTAGGACCTACCGACCATTTGATCATAGCAGGACCTTTTTCAGAAGCTAAATGGGAAATGTGATATTTACTCGCCAGAGAAGATGTACACGAATGGAAAAGAGCTTCCGAACACAGGGGGGGGGGGGGTGTTCAGTAGGTTGAGAAAACAAATATAATGATCGTTTTCTATTTGTGATTGTCTTGACAGCTGATTGTAGCATAAATGGTAACCCTTGTGCAAGTGGAGGATTTTGTACATTAGATCCCACGGCTGCTGCGGGCTTCACCTGTACTTGTACACCTGGATACACAGGGGACACATGCGGCACAGGTGAAAATACACATCCATAATATTCAAGAAAAATCATTCTGAAATTGTTTTAAAATATCGTAAGGAAATCAGGGCCTACCGACCATTTGATCATAGCTGGATCTTTTTCAAAAGCTAAATGGGAAATGTGATATTAACTTGCCAGAGAAGATGTACACGAATGGAAAAGAGCTTCCGAACACAGGGGGGGGGGGTGTTCAGTAGGTTGAGAAAACAAATAAAATGATCGTTTTCTATTTGTGATTGTCTTGACAGCTGATTGTAGCATTAATGGTAACCCTTGTGCAAGTGGAGGATTTTGTACATTAGATCCCACGGCTGCTGCGGGCTTCACCTGTACTTGTACACCTGGATACACAGGGGACACATGCGGCACAGGTGAAAATACACATCCATAATATACAAGAAAAATCATTTTGAATTTTTTTTATAATATTGTAAGGAAATCAGGGCCTACCGACCATTTGATCATAGCTCGATCTTTTTCAAAAGCAAAATGGGAAATGTAAAATTAACATGCCAGAGAAGATGTAAATGAATGGAAAAGAGCTTCCGAACACAGGGGGGGGGGGGTATGTTCAGTAGGTTGAGAAAAACAATATAATGATCGTTTTCTTTGCATTTGTGATTGTCTTGACAGCTGATTGTAGCATTAATGGTAACCCTTGTGCAAGTGGAGGATTTTGTACATTAGATCCCACGGCTGCTGCTGGCTTCACCTGTACTTGTACACCTGGATACACAGGGGACACATGCGGCACAGGTGAAAATACATATCAATGATATACAAGAAAAATCAATTGGAAAATGTTTTATAATATTGTAAGGAAATCAGAGCCTACCGACCATTTGATCATAGCAGGATCTTTTTCAAAAGCAAAATGGGAAATGTGATATTAACATGCCAGAGAAGACGTTCAAGAATGGAAAAGAGCTCCCGAACACAGGGGGAGGGGTTTGTTCAGTGGGTTGAGAAAAATAATATAATGATCGTTTTCTATTTGTGATTGTCTTGACAGCTGATTGTAGCATTAATGGTAACCCTTGTGCAAGTGGAGGATTTTGTACATTAGATCCCACGGCTGCTGCGGGCTTCACCTGTACTTGTACACCTGGATACACAGGGGAAACGTGCGGCACAGGTGAAAATACATATCCATAATATTCAAGAAAAATCATTCTGAAATTGTTTTAAAATATCGTAAGGAAATCAGGGCCTACCGACCATTTGATCATAGCTGGATCTTTTTCAAAAGCTAAATGGGAAATGTGATATTAACTTGCCAGAGAAGATGTACACGAATGGAAAAGAGCTTCCGAACACAGGGGGGGGGGGGATGTTCAGTAGGTTGAGAAAACAAATATAATGATCGTTTTCTATTTGTGATTGTCTTGACAGCTGATTGTAGCATAAATGGTAACCCTTGTGCAAGTGGAGGATTTTGTACATTAGATCCCACGGCTGCTGCGGGCTTCACCTGTACTTGTACACCTGGATACACAGGGGACACATGCGGCACAGGTGAAAATACACATCCATAATATTCAAGAAAAATCATTCTGAAATTGTTTTAAAATATCGTAAGGAAATCAAGGCCTACCGACCATTTGATCATAGCTGGATCTTTTTCAAAAGCTAAATGGGAAATGTGATATTAACTTGCCAGAGAAGATGTACACGAATGGAAAAGAGCTTCCGAACACAGGGGGGGGGGTGTTCAGTAGGTTGAGAAAACAAATAAAATGATCGTTTTCTATTTGTGATTGTCTTGACAGCTGATTGTAGCATTAATGGTAACCCTTGTGCAAGTGGAGGATTTTGTACATTAGATCCCACGGCTGCTGCGGGCTTCACCTGTACTTGTACACCTGGATACACAGGGGACACATGCGGCACAGGTGAAAATACACATCCATAATATACAAGAAAAATCATTTTGAAATTTTTTTATAATATTGTAAGGAAATCAGGGCCTACCGACCATTTGATCATAGCTCGATCTTTTTCAAAAGCAAAATGGGAAATGTAATATTAACATGCCAGAGAAGATGTAAATGAATGGAAAAGAGCTTCCGAACACAGGGGGGGGGGGGGGGTATGTTCAGTAGGTTGAGAAAAACAATATAATGATCGTTTTCTTCGCATTTGTGATTGTCTTGACAGCTGATTGTAGCATTAATGGTAACCCTTGTGCAAGTGGAGGATTTTGTACATTAGATCCCACGGCTGCTGCTGGCTTCACCTGTACTTGTACACCTGGATACACAGGGGACACATGCGGCACAGGTGAAAATACATATCAATGATATACAAGAAAAATCAATTGGAAAATGTTTTATAATATTGTAAGGAAATCAGAGCCTACCGACCATTTGATCATAGCAGGATCTTTTTCAAAAGCAAAATGGGAAATGTGATATTAACATGCCAGAGAAGACGTTCAAGAATGGAAAAGAGCTCCCGAACACAGGGGGAGTGGTTTGTTCAGTGGGTTGAGAAAAATAATATAATGATCGTTTTCTATTTGTGATTGTCTTGACAGCTGATTGTAGCATTAATGGTAACCCTTGCGCAAGTGGAGGATTTTGTACATTAGATCCCACGGCTGCTGCGGGCTTCACCTGTACTTGTACACCTGGATACACAGGGGAAACGTGCGGCACAGGTGAAAATACACATCCATAATATTCAAGAAAAATCATTCTGAAATTGTTTTAAAATATCGTAAGGAAATAAGGGCCTACCGACCATTTGATCATAGCTGGATCTTTTTCAAAAGCTAAATGGGAAATGTGATATTAACTTGCCAGAGAAGATGTACACGAATGGAAAAGAGCTTCCGAACACAGGGGGGGGGGGGTGTTCAGTAGGTTGAGAAAACAAATATAATGATCGTTTTCTATTTGTGATTGTCTTGACAGCTGATTGTAGCATTAATGGTAACCCTTGTGCAAGTGGAGGATTTTGTACATTAGATCCCACGGCTGCTGATGGCTTCACCTGTACTTGTACACCTGGATACACAGGGGACACATGCGGCACAGGTGAAAATACATATCAATGATATACAAGAAAAATCAATTGGAAAATGTTTTATAATATTGTAAGGAAATCAGAGCCTACCGACCATTTGATCATAGCAGGATCTTTTTCAAAAGCTAAATGGGAAATGTGATATTAACTTGCCAGAGAAGATGTACACGAATGGAAAAGAGCTTCCGAACACAGGGGGGGGGGGGGGGGGGTGTTCAGTAGGTTGAGAAAACAAATAAAATGATCGTTTTCTATTTGTGATTGTCTTAACAGCTGATTGTAGCATTAATGGTAACCCTTGTGCAAGTGGAGGATTTTGTACATTAGATCCCACGGCTGCTGCGGGCTTCACCTGTACTTGTACACCTGGATACACAGGGGACACATGCGGCACAGGTGAAAATACACATCCATAATATACAAAAAAAATCTTTTTGAAAATGTTTTATAATATTGTAAGGAAATCAGGGCCTACCGACCATTTGATAATAGCAGGATCTTTTTTCAAAAGCAAAATGGGAAATGTGATATTAACATGCCAGAGAAGATGTACATGAATGGAAAAGAGCTCCCGAACACAGGGGGAGGGTTATGTTCAGTAGGTTGAGAAAAATAATATAATGATCGTTTTCTTTGTATTTGTGATTGTCTTGACAGCTGATTGTAGCATTAATGGTAACCCTTGTGCAAGTGGAGGATTTTGTACATTAGATCCCACGGCTGCTGCGGGCTTCACCTGTACTTGTACACCTGGATACACAGGGGACACATGCGGCACAGGTGAAAATACACATCCATAATATACAAAAAAAATCATTTGGAAATTGTTTTAAAATATCGTAAGGAAATCAGGGCCTACCGACCATTTGATCATAGCTGGATCTTTTTCAAAAGCTAAATGGGAAATGTGATATTAACTTGCCAGAGAAGATGTACACGAATGGAAAAGAGCCTCCGAACACAGGGGGGGGGGGTGTTCAGTAGGTTGAGAAAACAAATAAAATAATCGTTTTCTATGTGTGATTGTCTTGACAGCTGATTGTAGCATTAATGGTAACCCTTGTGCAAGTGGAGGATTTTGTACATTAGATCCCACGGCTGCTGCGGGCTTCACCTGTACTTGTACACCTGGATACACAGGGGACACATGCGGCACAGGTGAAAATACACATCCATAATATACAAGAAAAATCATTTTGAATTTTTTTTATAATATTGTAAGGAAATCAGGGCCTACCGACCATTTGATCATAGCTCGATCTTTTTCAAAAGCAAAATGGGAAATGTAATATTAACATGCCAGAGAAGATGTAAATGAATGGAAAAGAGCTTCCGAACACAGGGGGGGGGGGTATGTTCAGTAGGTTGAGAAAAACAATATAATGATCGTTTTCTTTGCATTTGTGATTGTCTTGACAGCTGATTGTAGCATTAATGGTAACCCTTGTGCAAGTGGAGGATTTTGTACATTAGATCCCACGGCTGCTGCTGGCTTCACCTGTACTTGTACACCTGGATACACAGGGGACACATGCGGCACAGGTGAAAATACATATCAATGATATACAAGAAAAATCAATTGGAAAATGTTTTATAATATTGTAAGGAAATCAGGGCCTACCGACCATTTGATCATAGCAGGATCTTTTTCAAAAGCAAAATGGGAAATGTGATATTAACATGCCAGAGAAGATGTTCAAGAATGGAAAAGAGCTCCCGAACACAGGGGGAGGGGTTTGTTCAGTAGGTTGAGAAAAATAATATAATGATCGTTTTCTATTTGTGATTGTCTTGACAGCTGATTGTAGCATTAATGGTAACCCTTGTGCAAGTGGAGGATTTTGTACATTAGATCCCACGGCTGCTGCGGGCTTCACCTGTACTTGTACACCTGGATACACAGGGGACACGTGCGGCACAGGTGAAAATACACATCCATAATATTCAAGAAAAATCATTCTGAAATTGTTTTAAAATATTGTAAGGAAATTAGGACCTACCGACCATTTGATCATAGCAGGACCTTTTTCAGAAGCTAAATGGGAAATGTGATATTTACTCGCCAGAGAAGATGTACACGAATGGAAAAGAGCTTCCGAACACAGGGGGGGGGGGGGTGTTCAGTAGGTTGAGAAAACAAATATAATGATCGTTTTCTATTTGTGATTGTCTTGACAGCTGATTGTAGCATAAATGGTAACCCTTGTGCAAGTGGAGGATTTTGTACATTAGATCCCACGGCTGCTGCGGGCTTCACCTGTACTTGTACACCTGGATACACAGGGGACACATGCGGCACAGGTGAAAATACACATCCATAATATTCAAGAAAAATCATTCTGAAATTGTTTTAAAATATCGTAAGGAAATCAGGGCCTACCGACCATTTGATCATAGCTGGATCTTTTTCAAAAGCTAAATGGGAAATGTGATATTAACTTGCCAGAGAAGATGTACACGAATGGAAAAGAGCTTCCGAACACAGGGGGGGGGGGGTGTTCAGTAGGTTGAGAAAACAAATAAAATGATCGTTTTCTATTTGTGATTGTCTTGACAGCTGATTGTAGCATTAATGGTAACCCTTGTGCAAGTGGAGGATTTTGTACATTAGATCCCACGGCTGCTGCGGGCTTCACCTGTACTTGTACACCTGGATACACAGGGGACACATGCGGCACAGGTGAAAATACACATCCATAATATACAAGAAAAATCATTTTGAATTTTTTTTATAATATTGTAAGGAAATCAGGGCCTACCGACCATTTGATCATAGCTCGATCTTTTTCAAAAGCAAAATGGGAAATGTAAAATTAACATGCCAGAGAAGATGTAAATGAATGGAAAAGAGCTTCCGAACACAGGGGGGGGGGGTATGTTCAGTAGGTTGAGAAAAACAATATAATGATCGTTTTCTTTGCATTTGTGATTGTCTTGACAGCTGATTGTAGCATTAATGGTAACCCTTGTGCAAGTGGAGGATTTTGTACATTAGATCCCACGGCTGCTGCTGGCTTCACCTGTACTTGTACACCTGGATACACAGGGGACACATGCGGCACAGGTGAAAAAACATATCAATGATATACAAGAAAAATCAATTGGAAAATGTTTTATAATATTGTAAGGAAATCAGAGCCTACCGACCATTTGATCATAGCAGGATCTTTTTCAAAAGCAAAATGGGAAATGTGATATTAACATGCCAGAGAAGACGTTCAAGAATGGAAAAGAGCTCCCGAACACAGGGGGAGGGGTTTGTTCAGTGGGTTGAGAAAAATAATATAATGATCGTTTTCTATTTGTGATTGTCTTGACAGCTGATTGTAGCATTAATGGTAACCCTTGTGCAAGTGGAGGATTTTGTACATTAGATCCCACGGCTGCTGCTGGCTTCACCTGTACTTGTACACCTGGATACACAGGGGAAACGTGCGGCACAGGTGAAAATACACATCCATAATATTCAAGAAAAATCATTCTGAAATTGTTTTAAAATATCGTAAGGAAATAAGGGCCTACCGACCATTTGATCATAGCTGGATCTTTTTCAAAAGCTAAATGGGAAATGTGATATTAACTTGCCAGAGAAGATGTACACGAATGGAAAAGAGCTTCCGAACACAGGGGGGGGGGGGTGTTCAGTAGGTTGAGAAAACAAATATAATGATCGTTTTCTATTTGTGATTGTCTTGACAGCTGATTGTAGCATTAATGGTAACCCTTGTGCAAGTGGAGGATTTTGTACATTAGATCCCACGGCTGCTGATGGCTTCACCTGTACTTGTACACCTGGATACACAGGGGACACATGCGGCACAGGTGAAAATACATATCAATGATATACAAGAAAAATCAATTGGAAAATGTTTTATAATATTGTAAGGAAATCAGAGCCTACCGACCATTTGATCATAGCAGGATCTTTTTCAAAAGCTAAATGGGAAATGTGATATTAACTTGCCAGAGAAGATGTACACGAATGGAAAAGAGCTTCCGAACACAGGGGGGGGGGTGTTCAGTAGGTTGAGAAAACAAATAAAATGATCGTTTTCTATTTGTGATTGTCTTAACAGCTGATTGTAGCATTAATGGTAACCCTTGTGCAAGTGGAGGATTTTGTACATTAGATCCCACGGCTGCTGCGGGCTTCACCTGTACTTGTACACCTGGATACACAGGGGACACATGCGGCACAGGTGAAAATACACATCCATAATATACAAAAAAAATCTTTTTGAAAATGTTTTATAATATTGTAAGGAAATCAGGGCCTACCGACCATTTGATAATAGCAGGATCTTTTTTCAAAAGCAAAATGGGAAATGTGATATTAACATGCCAGAGAAGATGTACATGAATGGAAAAGAGCTCCCGAACACAGGGGGAGGGTTATGTTCAGTAGGTTGAGAAAAATAATATAATGATCGTTTTCTTTGTATTTGTGATTGTCTTGACTGCTGATTGTAGCATTAATGGTAACCCTTGTGCAAGTGGAGGATTTTGTACATTAGATCCCACGGCTGCTGCTGGCTTCACCTGTACTTGTACACCTGGATACACAGGGGACACATGCGGCACAGGTGAAAATACATATTAATGATATACAAGAAAAATCATTTGGAAAATGTTTTATAATATTGTAAGGAAATCAGGGCCTACCGACCATTTGATCATAGCAGGATCTTTTTCAAAAGCTAAATGGGAAATGTGATATTAACTTGCCAGAGAAGACGTTCAAGAATGGAAAAGAGCTCCCGAACACAGGGGGAGGGGTTTGTTCAGTAGGTTTAGAAAAAAAATATAATGATCGTTTTCTTTGTATTTGTGATTGTCTTGACAGCTGATTGTAGCATTAATGGTAACCCTTGTGCAAGTGGAGGATTTTGTACATTAGATCCCACGGCTGCTGCGGGCTTCACCTGTACTTGTACACCTGGATACACAGGGGACACATGCGGCACAGGTGAAAATACACATCCATAATATACAAAAAAAATCATTTGGAAATTGTTTTAAAATATCGTAAGGAAATCAGGGCCTACCGACCATTTGATCATAGCTGGATCTTTTTCAAAAGCTAAATGGGAAATGTGATATTAACTTGCCAGAGAAGATGTACACGAATGGAAAAGAGCCTCCGAACACAGGGGGGGGGGGTGTTCAGTAGGTTGAGAAAACAAATAAAATAATCGTTTTCTATGTGTGATTGTCTTGACAGCTGATTGTAGCATTAATGGAAACCCTTGTGCAAGTGGAGGATTTTGTACATTAGATCCCACGGCTGCTGCGGGCTTCACCTGTACTTGTACACCTGGATACACAGGGGACACATGCGGCACAGGTGAAAATACACATCCATAATATACAAGAAAAATCATTTTGAATTTTTTTTATAATATTGTAAGGAAATCAGGGCCTACCGACCATTTGATCATAGCTCGATCTTTTTCAAAAGCAAAATAGGAAATGTAATATTAACATGCCAGAGAAGATGTAAATGAATGGAAAAGAGCTTCCGAACACAGGTGGGGGGTATGTTCAGTAGGTTGAGAAAAACAATATAATGATCGTTTTCTTTGCATTTGTGATTGTCTTGACAGCTGATTGTAGCATTAATGGTAACCCTTGTGCAAGTGGAGGATTTTGTACATTAGATCCCACGGCTGCTGCTGGCTTCACCTGTACTTGTACACCTGGATACACAGGGGACACATGCGGCACAGGTGAAAATACATATCAATGATATACAAGAAAAATCAATTGGAAAATGTTTTATAATATTGTAAGGAAATCAGGGCCTACCGACCATTTGATCATAGCAGGATCTTTTTCAAAAGCAAAATGGGAAATGTGATATTAACATGCCAGAGAAGATGTTCAAGAATGGAAAAGAGCTCCCGAACACAGGGGGAGGGGTTTGTTCAGTGGGTTGAGAAAAATAATATAATGATCGTTTTCTATTTGTGATTGTCTTGACAGCTGATTGTAGCATTAATGGTAACCCTTGTGCAAGTGGAGGATTTTGTACATTAGATCCCACGGCTGCTGCGGGCTTCACCTGTACTTGTACACCTGGATACACAGGGGACACATGCGGCACAGGTGAAAATACACATCCATAATATTCAAGAAAAATCATTCTGAAATTGTTTTAAAATATCGTAAGGAAATCAGGGCCTACCGACCATTTGATCATAGCTGGATCTTTTTCAAAAGCTAAATGGGAAATGTGATATTAACTTGCCAGAGAAGATGTACACGAATGGAAAAGAGCTTCCGAACACAGGGGGGGGGGGGGGTGTTCAGTAGGTTGAGAAAACAAATAAAATGATCGTTTTCTATTTGTGATTGTCTTGACAGCTGATTGTAGCATTAATGGTAACCCTTGTGCAAGTGGAGGATTTTGTACATTAGATCCCACGGCTGCTGCGGGCTTCACCTGTACTTGTACACCTGGATACACAGGGGACACATGCGGCACAGGTGAAAATACACATCCATAATATACAAGAAAAATCATTTTGAATTTTTTTTATAATATTGTAAGGAAATCAGGGCCTACCGACCATTTGATCATAGCTCGATCTTTTTCAAAAGCAAAATGGGAAATGTAAAATTAACATGCCAGAGAAGATGTAAATGAATGGAAAAGAGCTTCCGAACACAGGGGGGGGGGGGGTATGTTCAGTAGGTTGAGAAAAACAATATAATGATCGTTTTCTTTGCATTTGTGATTGTCTTGACAGCTGATTGTAGCATTAATGGTAACCCTTGTGCAAGTGGAGGATTTTGTACATTAGATCCCACGGCTGCTGCTGGCTTCACCTGTACTTGTACACCTGGATACACAGGGGACACATGCGGCACAGGTGAAAATACATATCAATGATATACAAGAAAAATCAATTGGAAAATGTTTTATAATATTGTAAGGAAATCAGAGCCTACCGACCATTTGATCATAGCAGGATCTTTTTCAAAAGCAAAATGGGAAATGTGATATTAACATGCCAGAGAAGACGTTCAAGAATGGAAAAGAGCTCCCGAACACAGGGGGAGGGGTTTGTTCAGTGGGTTGAGAAAAATAATATAATGATCGTTTTCTATTTGTGATTGTCTTGACAGCTGATTGTAGCATTAATGGTAACCCTTGTGCAAGTGGAGGATTTTGTACATTAGATCCCACGGCTGCTGCGGGCTTCACCTGTACTTGTACACCTGGATACACAGGGGAAACGTGCGGCACAGGTGAAAATACACATCCATAATATTCAAGAAAAATCATTCTGAAATTGTTTTAAAATATCGTAAGGAAATCAGGGCCTACCGACCATTTGATCATAGCTGGATCTTTTTCAAAAGCTAAATGGGAAATGTGATATTAACTTGCCAGAGAAGATGTACACGAATGGAAAAGAGCTTCCGAACACAGGGGGGGGGGGGTGTTCAGTAGGTTGAGAAAACAAATATAATGATCGTTTTCTATTTGTGATTGTCTTGACAGCTGATTGTAGCATAAATGGTAACCCTTGTGCAAGTGGAGGATTTTGTACATTAGATCCCACGGCTGCTGCGGGCTTCACATGTACTTGTACACATGGATACACAGGGGACACATGCGGCACAGGTGAAAATACGCATCCATAATATTCAAGAAAAATCATTCTGAAATTGTTTTAAAATATCGTAAGGAAATCAAGGCCTACCGACCATTTGATCATAGCTGGATCTTTTTCAAAAGCTAAATGGGAAATGTGATATTAACTTGCCAGAGAAGATGTACACGAATGGAAAAGAGCTTCCGAACACAGGGGGGGGGGTGTTCAGTAGGTTGAGAAAACAAATAAAATGATCGTTTTCTATTTGTGATTGTCTTGACAGCTGATTGTAGCATTAATGGTAACCCTTGTGCAAGTGGAGGATTTTGTACATTAGATCCCACGGCTGCTGCGGGCTTCACCTGTACTTGTACACCTGGATACACAGGGGACACATGCGGCACAGGTGAAAATACACATCCATAATATACAAGAAAAATCATTTTGAAATTTTTTTATAATATTGTAAGGAAATCAGGGCCTACCGACCATTTGATCATAGCTCGATCTTTTTCAAAAGCAAAATGGGAAATGTAATATTAACATGCCAGAGAAGATGTAAATGAATGGAAAAGAGCTTCCGAACACAGGGGGGGGGGGGTATGTTCAGTAGGTTGAGAAAAACAATATAATGATCGTTTTCTTTGCATTTGTGATTGTCTTGACAGCTGATTGTAGCATTAATGGTAACCCTTGTGCAAGTGGAGGATTTTGTACATTAGATCCCACGGCTGCTGCTGGCTTCACCTGTACTTGTACACCTGGATACACAGGGGACACATGCGGCACAGGTGAAAATACATATCAATGATATACAAGAAAAATCAATTGGAAAATGTTTTATAATATTGTAAGGAAATCAGAGCCTACCGACCATTTGATCATAGCAGGATCTTTTTCAAAAGCAAAATGGGAAATGTGATATTAACATGCCAGAGAAGACGTTCAAGAATGGAAAAGAGCTCCCGAACACAGGGGGAGTGGTTTGTTCAGTGGGTTGAGAAAAATAATATAATGATCGTTTTCTATTTGTGATTGTCTTGACAGCTGATTGTAGCATTAATGGTAACCCTTGTGCAAGTGGAGGATTTTGTACATTAGATCCCACGGCTGCTGCGGGCTTCACCTGTACTTGTACACCTGGATACACAGGGGAAACGTGCGGCACAGGTGAAAATACACATCCATAATATTCAAGAAAAATCATTCTGAAATTGTTTTAAAATATCGTAAGGAAATAAGGGCCTACCGACCATTTGATCATAGCTGGATCTTTTTCAAAAGCTAAATGGGAAATGTGATATTAACTTGCCAGAGAAGATGTACACGAATGGAAAAGAGCTTCCGAACACAGGGGGGGGGGGTGTTCAGTAGGTTGAGAAAACAAATATAATGATCGTTTTCTATTTGTGATTGTCTTGACAGCTGATTGTAGCATTAATGGTAACCCTTGTGCAAGTGGAGGATTTTGTACATTAGATCCCACGGCTGCTGATGGCTTCACCTGTACTTGTACACCTGGATACACAGGGGACACATGCGGCACAGGTGAAAATACACATCCATAATATTCAAGAAAAATCATTCTGAAATTGTTTTAAAATATCGTAAGGAAATCAGGGCCTACCGACCATTTGATCATAGCAGGATCTTTTTCAAAAGCTAAATGGGAAATGTGATATTAACTTGCCAAAGAAGATGTACAAGAATGGAAAAGAGCTCCCGAACACAGGGGGGAGGGGTTTGTTCAGTAGGTTTAGAAAAAAAATATAATGATCGTTTTCTTTGTATTTGTGATTGTCTTGACAGCTGATTGTAGCATTAATGGTAACCCTTGTGCAAGTGGAGGATTTTGTACATTAGATCCCACGGCTGCTGCGGGCTTCACCTGTACTTGTACACCTGGATACACAGGGGACACATGCGGCACAGGTGAAAATACACATCCATAATATACAAAAAAAACTTTTTGAAAATGTTTTATAATATTGTAAGGAAATCAGGGCCTACCGACCATTTGATAATAGCAGGATCTTTTTTCAAAAGCAAAATGGGAAATGTGATATTAACATGCCAGAGAAGATGTACATGAATGGAAAAGAGCTCCCGAACACAGGGGGGGGGGGGGGGGGGGGGTTATGTTCAGTAGGTTGAGAAAAATAATATAATGATCGTTTTCTTGGCTTTTTCGCGGAAGCGAAAAGCCTTTATTTTTGTTCTGTTTTTTTTTTCTTCTTCTTCTTCTTCTTCTTCTTCCATTTTGATTTCCCATAGACTTTGCACAGGGGCGTTCTACCCATCAAATTGGTCAGTTTTAAATAATCGATTTTAACCAAACTTGGTCTGGAGGAAGTCCATATAGAGTAGTTGTATGCCGAAACTTTTCAACATCATGACGTCATCAGGTGTCATGTGACAAGTGATTTGAATTTAATAATCAAAATCTTTAAAAATCCACAAAAAATCAACGGTTTGAGATATTAAGTTGATTCTTTCACCAAAAGTGATTGTTAGGCAGGGTCTTTCTTTGTGACACATTGCTTGACCTCTGTGACCTCTACTTCCGGTTAAACAGGAAGTAGGTCCTCATTTAAAAGTGGTAAGAGCTAGGATCATGATTCTTTCACCAAAAGTGAATGTTAGGCAATGTCTTTCTTTGTGATACATTGGTTGACCCCTGTGACCTCTACTTCCGGTCAAACAGGAAGTAGCTCCTCATTTAAAAGTGGTAAGAGCTAGGATCATCATTCTTTCACCAAATATCAATGTTAGGCAAGATCTTTCTTGGTGACACATTGCTTGACCTTTCTGACCTCTACTTCCGGTCAAACCGGAAGTAGCTCCTCATTAAAAAGTGGTAAGAGCTAGGATCATGATTCTTTCACCAAAAGTCCATGTTAAGCAAGGTCTTTCTTTGAGACACATAGCTTGACCTCTGTGACCTCTTCTTCCTGCCAAACAGGAAGTAGCTCCTCATTAGAAAGTGGTAAGAGCTAGGATAATGATTTTTTTTTCCATTTGTCCCATTGAGGGATCCCTTTCTTTGTATAGCATATTATATATCTATATATCAATTTAAAATACCATATGCGGAAAAGCCTTATGCGCTGTTTCTAACAGCCATAAACTCTAGTTTGTATTTGTGATTGTCTTGACAGCTGATTGTAGCATTAATGGTAACCCTTGTGCAAGTGGAGGATTTTGTACATTAGATCCCACGGCTGCTGCTGGCTTCACCTGTACTTGTACACCTGGATACACAGGGGACACATGCGGCACAGGTGAAAATACATATTAATGATATACAAGAAAAATCATTTGGAAAATGTTTTATAATATTGTAAGGAAATCAGGGCCTACCGACCATTTGATCATAGCAGGATCTTTTTCAAAAGCTAAATGGGAAATGTGATATTAACTTGCCAAAGAAGATGTACAAGAATGGAAAAGAGCTCCCGAACACAGGGGGAGGGGTTTGTTCAGTAGGTTTAGAAAAAAAATATAATGATCGTTTTCTTTGTATTTGTGATTGTCTTGACAGCTGATTGTAGCATTAATGGTAACCCTTGTGCAAGTGGAGGATTTTGTACATTAGATCCCACGGCTGCTGCGGGCTTCACCTGTACTTGTACACCTGGATACACAGGGGACACATGCGGCACAGGTGAAAATACATATCAATGATATACAAGAAAAATCATTTTGAAAATGTTTAATAATATTGTAAGGAAATCAGGGCCTACCGACCATTTGATCATAGAAGGATCTATTTCAAAAGCAAAATGGGAAATGTAATATTAACATGCCAGAGAAGATGTACATGAATGGAAAAGAGCTCCCGAACACAGGGGGAGGGTTATGTTCAGTAGGTTGAGAAAAACAATATAATGATCGTTTTCTATTTGTGATTGTCTTGACAGCTGATTGTAGCAATAATGGTAACCCTTGTGCAAGTGGAGGATTTTGTACATTAGATCCCACGGCTGCTGCTGGCTTCACCTGTACTTGTACACCTGGATACACAGGGGACACATGCGGCACAGGTGAAAATACACATGCATAACATTCAAGAAAAATCATTCTGAAATTGTTTTAAAATATTGTAAGGAAATCAGGGCCTACCGACCATTTGATCATAGCAGGATCTTTTTCCAAAGGAAAAATGGGAAATGTGGTATTAACATGCCAGAGAAGATGTACATGAATGGAAAAGCGCTTCCGAACACAGGGGGAGGGGTATGTTCAGTAGGTTGAGAAAAAATAATATAATGTACTGTACCTGTACTTGTACACCGGGATACACATGGGATCAAAAATACGGCCGACCCTGTTTTTTTTCTGACCGTTTCTCATTGTTGTATTCCATGGTCTTACACTAGCGCGCGTGGAACTTTGGAGTCAAACTGATCGAACATGCAGTGGATTGGACAAGCCCTATATTACACAGTAAAAAAAAACATCCCGACCTACCTACCCTATTTTTGGGGGACTGTTAACCAACATAACAATTGTTTAGGCCTAATCCGTGATATGGCCATGCCATACACATCAATGGAAAAGAATTTCCAAAAATGTGGGTAGAGTGCTGAGTGAGTGAAAGATATAATGGTCGTTTTGTTTGTATATTCATTTCCTAACGAAACCTAAGCAACACGCACCCGCTACAGCTACTATGGCCTCGAATTTTGGCTTTGTAACACCATATCTTTAAAACGGCCCATGTAATAAATTTGCTTCTTTCAGCATAAAGAAGGCCCATTATTCTTCTTCAGATTGGTATCTTAATATAATCTTGTTGTGAAAAAAACCCCGTAATTTTCATTGTATTTTTATGTTCCGATTCTCTTGACAGCTGATGTTTGTACTCCCAACCCTTGTTTGAACGGAGGAAAATGTACAAAAGAAGGCATGCTGTACACATGTTTTAATTGTGATGACGGATACACAGGGACCAACTGTGAAACAGGTGACTGCACATGAAAAGCTTACGACCCTAATAAAATCCGGTTATGAGGTTTCGCTCATAAGGGATTACATTTTCATTATTCCTCACTTGGTCACATTTATTTATGTTTTTTTTTTTTTTTTTTTTTTTCATTTATTTATTTATTAGATAAACAACATAAGACACCTGTCAATTACAGGTATCATGAGGAAAAATTGTAGATGCACTACACATCGCAAAATTTACAAAATGCAGCCCTTATAGCCCCTTTCACACCGTGCCTCCGTAGAGTTGTAAATGTTCGTAGTGCGACGGCGTATGGTTGCGTACCCTGGGCAGAGGCACCGCGTACCTACCAGAATAATAAAACTAGAGGTTGTGTCTGTTAAAAACAGAACACATGGCTTTTCCGCATAATGATATAAAATATTTCTCCAATTAAAACACATCACTTATTTTGTTTGATTGAGACAGATTTTTTAAAAGTGACCGTATCTAAATGTAGAAAACTTGAGTTAAACAAATCACTTTTGGAGTTTTGAAGTGTGCCCCTTTCATCTTACGTCAGGTGTCTTGGCCACATAAAGTGGTTTTATAAAACTATGTGTGACTGTGTGCCATATACATGTGTAGATGCAAACGGGTAAACACTGCTGTCTGACAACAAAGCACCCCTGGCATGGCCTAACGAATAACAGTCATCCGAGCAGACAGTTTTGAATGGAGCCCTCTTTTGATTAAAACAAGCAACTATGTACTTTGATTAATCAAAAGAGGGCGCCATTCAAAACCGTTTGCTCGGATTACCGATTCATGCATTACTGAAAACGGTCTAAGTAGATTGTTGCGCGTGCGTGGTTGTCTTGTCAAAAACAGCATTTACGCTGTAGGCAGCTATGATAAGGAAAAGAAGGAGAACACGGCATATATAAAGCAGGCAAACAACCTTTCGCGCGCCTGGCATGAATGGTGTTTCAATCGTATGTTTCATTTTATGACCAATATTTTCACGTACAGAGCTCTGTACAAGTCATTGGGCTAGCGTGAGAAAGATTTAATAAATCATAAACATTCAAGTGATGACGCCGTCGTGACGTAACTTCATAATAACGATCCGCAACTTCCATTTCCCCAACCTACCAATTTTCGAGGCGATCGGACGTTTCTACTGTGTGTTATAAAAAATGCAATTTTTATGACGTCATGATGACATCACCGATTTTTTCTCTATGCAGTGTTCATCTATGGTGTATGCTTAAGAATTATCAAAAAGAAATTCAAAGAAATCTTGTTTTGTTTACTTGATATCGTTAAAAGAACTTTAATAACCCAAAATTTCAATAAATCATAAAACAATCAGAGAATGACGTCATGATGACGTCATTGCAATTTTTGGATATAACACTTCCCGACTTAGATACATACCAAGTTTCAACTCAATCAAACTTAAGGTTCGTTCATAATTGATGTCTGAAGTTTGCCCCTTTAAGACACTGTCACGTGACACCTGATGACGCCATGATGACGACATTGAAATTTTTCGATATAACACTTCCCGACTTAGATACATACCAAGTTTCAACTAAATCAAACTTAGGGTTCGTTCATAATTGATGTCTGAAGTTTGCCCCTTTAAGACACTGTCACGTGACACCTGATGACGCCATGATGACGACATTGAAATTTTTCGATATAACACTTCCCGACTTAGATACATACCAAGTTTCAACTCAATCAAACTTGGGGTTCGTTCATAATTGATGTCTGAAGTTTGCCCCTTTAAGACACTGTCACGTGACACCTGATGACGTGATGATGACGTCATTGAAATTTTTCGATATAACACTTCCCAACTTAGATACATACCAAGTTTCAACTCAATCAAACTTAAGGTTCGTTCATAATTGATGTCTGAAGTTTGCCCCTTTAAGACACTGTCACGTGACACCTGATGACGCCATGATGACGACATTGAAATTTTTCGATATAACACTTCCCGACTTAGATACATACCAAGTTTCAACTAAATCAAACTTAGGGTTCGTTCATAATTGATGTCTGAAGTTTGCCCCTTTAAGACACTGTCACGTGACACCTGATGACGCCATGATGACGACATTGAAATTTTTCGATATAACACTTCCCGACTTAGATACATACCAAGTTTCAACTCAATCAAACTTGGGGTTCGTTCATAATTGATGTCTGAAGTTTGCCCCTTTAAGACACTGCCACGTGACACCTGATGACGTGATGATGACGTCATTGAAATTTTTCGATATAACACTTCCCAACTTAGATACATACCAAGTTTCAACTCAATCAAACTTAGGGTTCGTTCATAATTGATGTCTGAAGTTTGCCCCTTTAAGACACTGTCACGTGACACCTGATGACGTCATAATGACGAAAAGTTTTGGGAGACAACTACCCTATATGGACTTCCTACCTACCAAGTTTGGTTAAGATCAGCCGTTTAAAAGTGACCAAAGTGGCGTGTAGAATGCCCCTGTACAAAGTCTATACGAAATCTGCAGGAAGAAGAGGAAGAAAAAAAGAAAAAAAAAACAGAACAAAAATAAAGGGTTTTCGCTTGCGCGGAAAACCCAATAAGCGTACAGGCGCGTATAATTGCGTATAACACACGTAGGGTAGCGTACCAGTGCGTAGGCATGGCATACAATAGCGTAATGTTGCGTAGACTTGCGTAAAACTGCGTATGTCCGGTGTCCAGTGTTTAACATGTTTATTTTGTTGCGTACATCTCACGTACTCCTTCTGCGTACTCGGCGTATTGTTACGTAAGCCAGCGTAGACTAGCGTAGAAAAAGAGTAGGGCAGCGTAGTCACTACGCAACGCTACGCAACTGTACGTAAGGCCCGGTGTGAATGGGGCTTATTCGACAATCCATTCCAATATATTTATTGCTATTTGCATTAAAAAACACAATATAAATTATCTTGGCTCTCGTGCTTAAAAAAAAATATATAATAAGTTTTAAAACCTAATCATTATTTTGACACAGAGTAGTAAATAAATGTATATATAGCTGTACAAGAAAATGCAATATTTCAAAACCTAAAAAAATAACAGATTACAATATATAAGTTACCAGATAATTCAAAATAACATTCACCATATACACTACAAATATTTTCTATAAAAAGATCCCTATGTACTTATATATCACAATACAAACAACATTTTAAGGCAGGTTATAATACATGTATGCCATTTAACAGGATATTTACAATTGTTATATGGCCGACCACTTAAAATCCCCCATTTAATTCCCTTACCCCCAGTTGAATAAAAATTTCTCCTACCTAAACCTTTCTGTTTTGCATTGAATGGCCCTGTATCGCTTCCCTGACAGTAGTAACTAAAAAAACAACAGAATACAAGCAACCATATAAACGAAAAATAATACGGTACGAATGAAGTAGGCTCTACTTGATTATGGATAGGTAAAGTCTGTGCTAGGAAATAATATTTCTCTAAATATGTTTACGAACAAAGTACAGTGTCCGTGTGCCAAACACATTGCATATTTCTTAAAGTCGTTATTATGTTGATGAAAACCTCGAAACAAATCCTTGTTCGGTTGCCAACCAGTTGTATGCGAACAAAAGAGCGAATCATACATGCCATCGGAAGCAGTTAAAGTGATGACTGTGTGCTATTTTGACGCACTTAATGAATCACAATATATTGAACAAGTACGGCCTATTCGTGTATAATAATATAACTGTGAAGCATGTTTTTATTAGCACCAGCGTAGACGGTTACAAATACAGAGTTGGGAATTCTTCGCAGATACCCAATGATTTTTTTTTTCAATGATATGCCGGTTATAAAGAAAACGTGTCCATACCCCTTTCAATAAACATTGCTGATTGACTAATGTGCCCGCATAAATCGTTAATTTGGTCGGTTTCACTTGCATAATTCACAACCCAGCTTCCTACACAAGCCTTACATCTCCCTTGTGTCATCTCAGTATTGTATTAAGCCTGGCATTCACAAATTGCATTGACGGCAAACATTGCGGTTTATCCATTGCCACATTGCAGGCTGTACAATGTTTGGTATAAACCATTACCCAACTGAAAAAAAAAATTAAACAGGGTGCACCCAAGTAAATAGTGCCAAAATCCGTCCGTCGAGCTCATTAATAAAAGTTAAGCACTCAATATATTTTAAATAAGAGAGTTGTGAGAGCTATGAAAATGAAGGATTGAAGAAATATGGCACTGGACCTCCTGCCTGGACTCTGGGCTTCCATTGGTGACCATTTTGGATGCAATTGGGTGAGAAAGTGGGTCTATTTCAGCCGCTTTGCAGAGAGATGTTTTTTTTTTTAATTGCTTCTTTGACTGGAGTGATCCATACCTTGTTTTAGGGGTGGTCAGCTGAGAATGAGTATATCTCAAAAGTTCACTGGTCAACCTACCATAAAATGAAAAGAAAATGAGAGGTTACATGTTCATTTTTCTGCCCAACTTGAACAGCTGTGAGAGTTCTGTATACACCCCTGTTTTTTGAAGTTTGAGGATTTACCAATGCTGTCTATGGGAGTTTATTTACTTGGGTGCAACCTACATGATCCCGTCTTCTGCCCCTATAAACCTAACATTTTTTCGATGAAAACAACATTAATATGCTGTAATAAAACACAGCAAGTGCATTTCCATAGAGGATAAGGTCACAGCTAGCTAGCTGGCTCGGTACGCGGTACGCGGTACGCGGTACGTATGGTACGCGGAGGTTGGTGTTACAGTACGGCCGCCGGCCGGGTGCCCCTGATCGCTCACCGGGAACTGCTTCATAGCCTTGGTCAAGGCTATAATTTGCCTTGTCTGTGTGTATGTTCAATCGGAAAAAAAAATAAAATAATAATAACTACGAGGGTAATGATTTATAACAAATTAAGAAACCTGACTGAAGCAAAAAAAAAATTAACTAACCTTTGGAATGTCATTGAGGCATCACACTCATTAAAGTTGTGTTATTTCTCAAAATTATTTTCATATTCATAAGATTAATATAATGAATTATGACCTTGTTTTTACAGCATGTTCATTGTCAACTTCCAGCTGTGCCAATTCTCAGGTATTTGATGCTGCGGCTTGTGAGTGTGTTTGCCCAATGACTCATTCTGGGCCCGATTGCTCGGGTAAATATTAAAAAATATTATATCTTTGGGATTAAAACTCCCGTTGTTGTATTTTCTTGTGTTTTAACAAAACTTAGGCGTACATGGTTTCTGATACGCAAAATGCACATTATCCGTCCACGGATGAATATTGGGCTTGTGGTCAGTATTAATTCATACAATTTAATCGTAATTTATGAAAAAAATCCGTACTTTCGAATCATTTTGTATTCAGGAAATAACCCCTGTTTATCAACCAGCGGCCTCTGCTCTGATACAGAAGACTGTCAACCAGCCACAAATACTGCAGGATATACATGTGAATGTCGTGCCAGAGATGGGTTGTTTAGAAATGGAGACGGCTCTTGCACATGTAAATATTATTGTGTATTCCACGAAGTCTTACATTACTCAAAAACGTTACATTTATGTTCTTCCAACTATGATCTTTTTAATTCAAACCTCATGTTTTCCTTTTTTACCTCCCAATTTAGCTCGTCCATCTGTTACGTTAACGATAACAATGCCTTCCTTGCGTTTCTATGTGGCGTACAGCAATCCTACCACCGAAGCGTTTAAACAATTGACTGCTATAATGGAAAATTTGGTAATATTTTACGGAATTATTATGCAATATATTAATCCAAGTTTAAACAATAATGTTATTGTTCAGCACTCTTTTGATTATTATCTAGATGGTGTCCCTTTTTTTCTTAACAAAAGGAAAGCTTGTCATTAACGGCGATATATATATTTGATCACTATGCTTGTGACGGTATCATTCCAATCTTTTATTTTTGTATTGCATATTGTTCCTATAATTTTAACATAGAATCAAATCTAGTCTCATCTAATCATAACATATAATTTCGATGCACATTTTCTCATCTCTGCAGATAAGCAATAAACTTAACTTACTTAGCAATGTTTTGGCTGTAAAAATCAACGGATTTTCAAGGGGAAGTGTTGTTGCAACATTTGCAGCAGCATACGCTGATAGTCAGGATCCAATCCAATTCCATCCAATTCATCTTTACGGCAAGCTTTCAGTACCTTGAATGTGGGTGGTATTGCTATACCTGTTCAGTCCGTCATAGTTGGAGGTAAGGAATTTGCATGGGTTATGTTAATCTTCAATATCTAATTGAAACTGGTTGGTAGCCGTGTCAGTCTATCAAAATAATTCAGAAAATTAGGGTAGCACTTAAAGACTAACTATGAGAACAACTACATAAGCTTTCGTAGTAACAACTACTTCATCAGATGTAATGAAGTGGAGCATCATCAATATGGGTATCTCATCTGGTATAATGCAATGAAGCATGTCCAAACAAAAGGGGGCACGATGAGTCATAACTGGGAGTATTTGTGGGACATGAAACCACGGTCCAACGGTCCCTATTGGCAACTGATCAATGGCCACAAGTTTGACATTCGACACCAGGATGTGGAGAAGCCTGTGTCCCAACACTTCAATCTCCCTGGCCATTCCATCGCTGACCTGGGAGTGGCTGTGCTCAAACAAAAGAACTTCAAAACCAGGATGGACAGAGAAGCAGAGGAACAAAAAATAATCCACAGACTGGACTGCATTGACTCTGGACTCAATAGGGACCGTGGTTTCATGTCCCACTACTACTCCCAGTTATGACTCATCATGCCCCATTTTGATTGGACATGCTTCATTGCATTATACCAGTTTATATACTCATGTTGATGATGCTCCACTTCATTACATCTGATGAAGTAGTTGTTACTACAAAGGCTTATGTAGTTTTTCTCATAGTTAGTCTTTGAGTGCTACCCTAATTTTCTTTATTAATTGAAAAGAACCAAACATAGCTGGAACATCAGTCAAAGAAAATATACTTTATAAGGCCTTATTTTTGGGGTCTTTTGTTGATTTTCAGTAGGCCTACTGATCGACGAGTTGTACTACTGTATTTGTCTTCCCAGTTTGATAAACAACCAATGCCCACCAATGTGCCAAACAACATGCGATTTCCGCAAATAATGACAGCCAGTGATTAATTTGTTTATCAAATCGGAATGACTATATTAACATCAAAGTGTTACTTTTGCATTTCTCTTGCAGGAATTCATGGTATATCCACTGAAATACCAAGAACAGAAGGTAATAGAGTCTACAATTTCAATTGGTAACCTAGCATTTCAAATTTTTTAGTATGGAAGGGATAGACATCTATAAACCTTTATAATCATGGTTTTCATTCACATTTTTTGTTGCAGAATCTTCAAGCATATCTAGCCAAACGCCAAGTGCAGAAGGTAAAATTGTCTTTAATATGCACGTTCTCACACACCAAAAAGCGCGACTATTTGGGTCGCACTCCAAATCGCGACCCAAATAGTCGCGCTTTTTTGGTGTGTGAGAACGTACCTAATAACATCAGTTCATCCTGCTTTATATACAACACGACGACTAGTGTAGTTAGTGTGTAAAATGCAAATGTTGGCTGTACACGTGAGATCAGGAATAAGATGTTAAATTGCGTAACATACATGGCATACATGGCATACATGTTACGTATTGATTATGCTAATGCTCTATTGTTCAAGGCATCTTCTGACCAACTTGCTAAATTACAACATGCTCAACATTCTGCTTCTCGGATCCTCAGTGGAACTTACAAATTCTCACACATCACCCCTGTTCTCAAATATATTCATTGGCTTCCAGTATCCAACAGAATAGAATTTCAGATATTGATACTTACTTGGAAGGCACTTCATGACCGGGCCCCAAATATCTTGCAAAATCTCATCTCAGAGTATATTCCTTCAAGAAATCTCCGCTCTACAAATTCCAGACAAATAACCGTCCCAAGAACTTCATCCTAGCTCGAAGAAAAGGCTTCTCATGTTCAGCCCCACTTCTGTGGAACGCTCTTCCACTGCGGATCCTATCAGCAGAATCCTTAGATACGTTCAAGTCAGATCTGAAGTCCTATATGTTCTCACTTTATTTTCGTTACATTGTATGTTTTTGAATTTTTTTCCCTAAGTTTACATTTCATCTTTTATTTTCCCTCTGCTTCATTATAATTATTAACAGTCAACAAAATTTAATGATTCATACTAACTGTTTGGATTAATCTTTGTCAATTACATTTGTGTTATTACAGGAATTTCAACTACATCTACTCAAACGCCAAGTACAGAAGGTACACATTCTCATTCACTTAAAACCACAAAATGTACATTTGTCTGATTGTATCAATTTCAACCATGAAATTGATTTGAAATTAAATTTGACAAAATAAACTATTACATTGTTTTTATCCACACTATTAATGCAAAATGAATGGCTATATACATGTTTACGCTAATTTAAATGCTTCATTTTGGTCCCAAAGTAAAACAAACCAGTACCCCCCCACCCCCCCCCCCCCCCCGGAACTGATCCATGCCACAATGCGTGTGACGTCATCGGCAGAACAAGTAGGCTCGCACCGCAGTAGCTCATACGGGCTCTCGCGCCCATTGTATGTAGGATTTGGCTCTTCAATTTGAACAAAAACGCGGGGTCGGCAGTTGTGCAACTTGTATACTGTGTGGCGTTCTGCCGGTGACGTAGCGAGGTTTTTCGTCGTGAGAAGTCGGGTGCTAAATTATGGAAGTAAAATACCTCTTTTGTACACTTTTTTTGTACACTTTTTTTTTGCACAAACAATAATAGACATCTTGACTTTTATGACAATACAGATGTATTTCTTTTCATACGAGTTTTTATTTCAGGTACCCTTTAATTCAAGCATTTAAGTTTTCAGCAGTAGCCCCCGAAGAGATCAATATAACTTTAAGGTTGTTAATATTTACTAGTAGATAACATGTCAGGAACGGTTTTAAAGGTTGTGTCCGTAAATATAATCTTCTACTTAAAGCAAATATGCAGTATATTATGAATTAGATAAATGTTCAACGTTATTGTTTAATATTGCCTATTGTTATCCAGGTGCTTTGACCACCGTGCTTATCATCATCGGGTCCATTGTCTTCATATTGGCGCTAGTGGGCTTAGTTTTCTGTACCTGTTTCATACTACGACGCAGATATGAGACAATTCTTGCTCACAGCGGCCTTGATGTGTATCCCGGTAATCCAAAAGATGACTATGGTATGGTTGATCACAACATGTACAGAGGTGGTATATACCGTACCAACGAATACAGGGATGAAGAAGGACGCCTGAATCTTATGATGAGGGCTGTAAGCCGTTCACCATACCTGCAGCAGGTTAGACACTGATTTACTTTATTATCACGTTGAGCAATCCGATACAAAGTTGTACCTTATTTAAACATCCTCACTGCATAAAATTAAATATCTACCAAAACAGCCACCATTTAAAGGCTTTATTATGTGTGAATTCATTTACAGGATTTGCCAGGCGGGCATTCATTCATGCGCCCTTATTTGGCGTCAGGGATGGAGGCAGCACTCCATGAGCAGAACCCATAGGTAAGCTGTACAGATAAATCGTTTTATGTGTATTTTCTTATCACTACCTTTTCGCTAGGAAACAAATTCTCAAACCTCGGCAATAACCCCACATAAAACTGCATTTGCACACATATTTTTTTTATTTATTTTTTTTTATTTTTTTTTTTTTTTGGGGGGGAGGTCTAGAAGAGCCATTTGAACTTGTTATGTTAAGGGGGCTGGGGCCAGACTTATTGCATTCGACGTCATGTTGTAACACTTGCTTCCGCTATGTATTATATGGAATAGGAATTTCAACCTTTACCCAAACGGCGGTTTTTTTTTCAACTTATTGGCGCGTAATACCTGAAAATTATTTGATATAATGTTTACTTTTTGTGGGGCAAAAGCCTGCCTTGCAGACCCCCCCCCCCCCCCCCTCACCCCACCAAACGCCCCTGCAGTTTCCAATAACTCTTGTGAAAGCTAATTAAACAAATGTTTGTTTCTTACAATAAATAAACTACAGACTGATAGAAGTGATGCTACTGGTCGTGTGGTGTACAATCCTGTCGCCTACCTTGAACTACATCACCTGGAATGAGACTACATTTTCAATATATCAAAACTCCCTCGCGGGAAAACAAATCGCCCGTGTGCCACCATATTATCTGCAAACGTCTAGAAACCAATCGTTCTGTCTAGATGTATCCACTTAAGGCTGAACCCCAAATAGTGACTACTTTGCAAGAGTGACTGTCTAATTTATAGTATCACTTCTCTGTCTGCTTTATAACGTGAGTGATGTCCTACAGGAATTGTAGTTACTCAGATGTGTCCACGTATATCTGGAACGATATGTTGAACTGATGCTTATTTCATGATTTTTTTTTTTATTATACATGTAACATAATTGGATAATACATAATTACGGTGTATGTATTACTGACTTCTAATTAAAAATGCGAAATTGTTTTTGAATAATGAATGAATGTTTCTTGGTTCTCATCCATTGCAAACAAATGTAATAATCCAAAATTTAGGATAACATTATAACAACGTCATCAAAACCACTACTGTAAAAGAAGCAATATAATTACTGAAATGTCATGCACAAGAACAGTTGTTCAAATTTCTTTGAATTGACGACTTCCATAGCTATCTCAATGTGTCTTCATAATTATTTGGCTGGTTTTAAAATGAAAATTTCATAATGCAGAGTATACACTGTCAACATTTTCGGCAACAATAGTCGTATTTAATTTGGAGGTTTTCAGTTTTGTTGTTTTGTAGCTTTAAGTTTAACTCGAGGTATAGCTTAGAACTCGGTTTCATACCGTACTTACCCAGATGCTGCATGGTGATTAAGATGTTGTTTTGCTGTTGTTACTTTGTAGCTTAAGGCTGAACTTGTGGTATAAACAGATATTGCGTTTGTACAGGGTGTCCCAGACAAAACGCAACACTATGTCGGGAACCATTATGTACAAATTTAACTCAAATTTAACTTTAAGACTTAGATATGTGATACAACTCTGCCCTGGCTATCACCATGTAAAATTTAAGCAAAATCTGGAAATAAAATTGCAAAAAATATGACATATTGAAAGAGTACTCTTGTAAAAAAAACATTTGCAGTATTTCAGAACAAGTGGTAAAAACACACATAATGTGTATGAAAGAAAGATGAAAATCGGGTTTTCAGGTTGGGTTTTAGTTTTTTTCCCTCGATTTCAATCATTTTTGCTCAAATTATACATGGTAATAGCCAAGACACTGTTGTGTTCTAGATCTGAATTCTGAAGTGATAAACAGTTTATTTTTAATAAAATCGCTCTCGACGCAAGTGTTGCGTTATTTTGGGACACCCTGAATATTGTGATACCCAGATGTTGCATGATTTTTTTTTTTTTACAATTTGGATGTTGAATTTTTGTTGTTGCTTTGTAGCTTGTGGTATAAGCCGATATTGAATCTGTATATTGTACTTCGCAGATGTTGCATGATATGCTTATTTAATTTGCAGGTTTAAAATGTTGTTGTTTTGTGGCGTTAGATTTAACTTGAAGTACAGCTTAGAATTCGGTTTACCGTACTTACCCAGATGTTGAATTTCTTTTGAACAAAAGGCTCCCATATCAATCACGAAATCACACAGATTTGTCTACTGCCCCGTTGATGAAATTCAGATAATCTGAGTTTTAGGAGTTTGCGGGCTGAGAGAAAAATCATCAAAAAAGACTGTGTCTGTGTTTAATGTGAGATAAATAGTTTTTGTTCTCATGTCAAGAATTTAAGGCTATTTTTCTGAGAAATAAAGCGCGGTTTGTTGAGTGGTAAACATTCCGCTCTTAAAACTTAGAGCGTAACCTGATATTTAGTTTGTATAACTGTACAACCAAGATGTTGCATGATAATCTTATATAATTTGGAGGTTAAAAGTGTTTTGTTTCGTTGCTTGAGGTTTAACTTGGAGTATAAACTAATACTGTAGTGAGTTTGTATATCGTACTACCCAGATGTTGCATTATATTCTTATATGATTTGTAGGTTAGAATTGTTTTGTTTGTACTTTGAGGTTTAACTTGGGGTATAAACTTATATATTGGATTTGTATACTGTACTACCCAGATGTTGCATGATTATTTTATATAATTTGGAGGTTAAAAGTGTTTTGTTTCGTTGCTTGAGGTTTAACTTGGAGTATAAACTAATACTGTAGTGAGTTTGTATATCGTACTACCCAGATGTTGCATGATATTGATATATGATTTGTGGGTTTAGAATGTTTTGTTTGTAGCTTGAGGTTTAACTTGAAATTTAAACTTATATTGGATTTGTATACTGTATTACCCAGATTTTGCATGATAATCTTATATGATTTGGAGATTAAAAGTGTTTTGTTTTATTGTGTAAGGGTTTAATTCGGGTTATAAGGTAATATTGAGTTTGTTTACTGTACTACGAAGATGTTGCCTGATATTCCAATACATAAGTTTCAAAATGTGTTGTTTTGTAGCTTTAGGTTTTACTTCAGTTATAGTTAAATATTTGCTTTTATACCGTATTTACCCGGATTTTGCATGGTCTTTTTAAAAGTCTGGATGTTGATTTTGTTGTTGTTACAGTAGTTTTGTAGCTTGAAGTTTAACTTCTGTAGTTTTTTTACCGGACTTACCGATATATTGCATGATGCTAATTATAATTTGGCAGATAAACATTTTGTTGCTGTTTTGTAGCTTAAGGTTTAACTTGGGGCATGGCTAATATTGTGGTTTTATAACATACTTACCAAGATGTTGCGTTATATTGTCGCCGTTTCCACGAAGAGACAAAATTTACTAAAATCTATATTTTTTTTGGAAATGCTTTATTTGTTGGCCTAATTCGATTGAAGGTATTGCAAGGGACATCTTAGAGAACCAATTTGTTGAACTCAAATCAAATAATAGAGATAACGGATATCCAAAAAAGGCAAATATCACCGAAATGGCATTTAACATTTTCACAAAGAGACAAAGTCGAGTGCTAGCCAAACTATTTTCTTGTTTTAATTTTGGAGAGATAAATATCTATGGACGTAAAAGGGGTCAATTAACTTTTGAATAGCACCTCGTATCAGTTTGACTTTCGAGCTTCAAATTGGCATACAAATATTTTAAACATGCCCTCATAAAGTAGGAGTAATCTTCAATTTCAAAAGGGTTCAACTTTAAAGTCGATTTTTCTGTAAACAATGAATCAACGCCCCGTGGCAAATTTGTCTCTTCGTAAAAATCGTGACCATATATATTCTTTTAATTCGACTGTTGACTTTTGGCATTTCCGATTGTGATTGCAAATTTTTTTTTTTTTTTTTTAGGATTGTTTTTTCTTCTTCTTCTTCTACTTCTTGTAGTTCAAAATCTCATGTACTTTGTACATAGGCATAGTAAATCACACTTTGGTCACTTTTAAACAGCCGGTCTTAACCAAATAAGAACATAGAAGAAAAAGTTAAAACAGTGCACAATAAAGAAATAGATGACCCAAGCTAACCAAACATGTCCCTATAACAGAATTGTATGCCGGCCATTTGCATCATCATTTAGTTACCGTGTGCCACGTGACATTGTCTTAAAAGGGCAAAATTCAAACATGAATTATGAACGAACCATAAGTTCAATTGGGTTGAAACTTGGTATATATCTTAGGGTGAAGTGTTATATTGACACATTGATATGACGTCATCACCAGTCACGTGGGAGCATATTTAATAAGCAAACTTTACATGCCAATTAAGAACAAACCATAGCATCGATTATGTTTAAACATGGCATTATATAAAAGTAGGGAAGTGTTATATCAACTAAATTGCAATGACGACATCATGACGTCATCACGAGTCACGTGACACGGCCATAAAAGGGTTAACTTCACATATAAATTATGGACAAATCCTACGTCCGATTTGGTCGGGAAGTGTTACATTGAAAATAAAAATTCCTAACGTCATCACGACGTTATCCTCCGATTTTATTTATTCATTGACATTTGGGTCATAAAAGTTCTTAACGATATCTTGTGAAAGAAAAAAAAAAATTTTGATTTTCTTTTTGATAATTCTGAAACATACTGAACAAGTTGAACACCGTAAACAAAAACACTGTGACGTCATCGTGACTTCATCAGAAATGATCAAATATAGGTTGGGTTTGAAATTATGAAGTTGAAAGTTATGAATTACTTCATAAATGCGTCATCCCTTGAAATTGTATGAATTTCTAATCTTATTGTCAGAAAACCCCATTGACTTTGTTCAAAGTTGTGTACTTGGGCAAGTTTGGTAAGTTACCAGCACTTTATATGTCGACTTTACCACTTAAGCTATCATTTACTTAATGCCCTGATTAGTACCAGCTGGCACTGGAAGATGGCTGCAATCTGTTTTATGGGGATTGTCTCAGTGGAGTGTGGTGCTCATAAAGTGGGCTTGTTTCTGTTATGTGTATTATACCATGGAAAAGGGAAGACTCAAAACTTCGGAAAAGCCTTATGTTCTTTTGTCTTCAACATACAAATTGTCTAGTTTGTTGTTACAGTTGCTTTGTAGCTTGACTTTTAACTTGGGGTATTAGCTAAGATTGAGTTTATATACTTATTATTTTCTTATATATACTATATTTTACCCATCACACGTTATATGATAATTATTTTAATAAATTGGATTTCATATAGAATCCAGAGGGTGTAAGGGGATATAGTGTGAGTTTAACATTGATTAATTATTACGGCGTTGACAAGTGAACAAAGTAAGCAAAAATTTACTGAAACGGGATTCGAACCAGCGACCCAAGGAATACCGCACCGGTGCTCTCACCGACTGAGTTATCCAGCACTACGTTGGTGATGTTCCTCGTACTCAATTATATCTGTTTGTTTGGCAGTCAGAAGCTATGAAATCACTCACAAAATCCAAGACACCACAATTATTTGATGAGTATATTGATTGAAAAGCCGCATCCTCGTGTAGGGTTCGCCTATGTAGGCCTACTCTTTCTTTTAGTGCTTGGCGTATCGATACAATGATCCCGAATCTGCGGCATCGATTCAAAAGGAACGATATCACACCTATGTGCGTAATTGTTTCTGATTCCTACTAATAATTCAGATAATCCGATCATAAGTAAAATAGCCAGTATTACCAATATTAACTTTTTAGATGCAGTGGAAAACGAAAGGATAATTACAGGGTCTAAAAAAAAAAAAAAAAAAAAAACATCATCATGAAGTCATTGTATGTCACGTGACAACGCCTTCAATTAAGGAGTGCCAAATTTGAGTCCTACATTTAAAGTGTTTAAAACTGGGTTTTGTACATCATGGTGATGCTCTGTTTTTTTTTTTTTAAGATCTTAGATAAAACACAAGAGGTGTGTGTATCAAGTCAAAGTTCCTATACGTGTTTAGATTTTAAAAGACCAAGGATGAAGAAGAAGACGAAGAAGACAAACTAAGCATTATTTCGGTTGAAAACACAACATAAAACTTTTCCGAGGTTTCAGTCAATCGGACAACACATCCGACGAATATATTATGTAATACTCATTACAGAAACGTACCACTTTATGAACACCACACTTCAATGATATAATCTCCCGAGGTGGATAAGACACCCTTCAGCAATTAGTAAAATGATATCATAAGTGGTAACTCTTTGCCCTCTTATGAAATCATGATGACGTAGTATTTTGTCTATACAATGTTCATCTATGTTGTATGCTTAAGAATTATCAGAAGAAATTCAATATATTTCCTTTCGTTCACAAACAAAATCTAAGGAACAAAAATTTCAATACAATCATACAAAATAGAGGATGCTTATTCTACATCCAAATAGGTTAAAACGTAGATTTATACATCATAAAATGGCCTTTTTAAAACATAATATCTAAATTATCTAAAAGTGGTATGTGTATCAAGTTGGGATGCAAAATTTCCATACGTGTTTAAATGTAAATGAAACGCATGCTTCGGAAAAAAAATGTTCCAGACACATAATGTATCTCAATTCTCTTTTTGCTCTGCTTCGCCCTTCTTTTGTTATGGCCAGTTGGGGATGAATTAGCACAACCTACAAAAAGTGTGGTTAGTTGCAGTTGGATTGCAAGTAAAAAAACAGGAAGACTACTTCGCTTCAAGAAATGTCCCTTCTGTTCATGTTGCCAATATCCCCCATTTTCATTTCTATTTGTCTTCCATCCCGAGGACATGGAACATCAAATGGGGATTAAAAAGTGAAGTTAAAAACCCACGAATTCGTTGATAAAAAGATGTAAATATTGACCCCATTCACGGCGGAAATGTTCAGCCCAAAATTCTCATCTTCTGATGCAGGCAGCAAACGTCGCTTTGCTAGATTATTTTCAGGCATGACTAGACTCTGATGGATTAAAATTTGAAACTCCTTGGTTTTGAGACTTTTTAATGTAAAGCAAATTTAATAAGCTGTCTGTTTACTGCATCTAGACCACTTTATGACATTTTAAGATGATGGTGGATTGTCAATTTTGTTTGAGTTAATAATAATGTGCCAAATCAAAGCACAAATTATGTCAATTATTGTTAAAGCCAAGTGGAACGTTTGACAAAAATCTTCCACTAATTATAGTTTCGAGGTAAAATGTGTGCAGATAAATCAATAGACTGTCATTTGTCAGCCATGTTTGATCGTATTTTGATGTTGCGCGTTGCCGCCCAGTCGCGTGACTCAATTGTCAACATGTCTGGAGCCTCTTTGCGGTACTTACGCGCAGACGCTAGGTTGTGCTCTCAAAAATGCATTGTCATGCCACGAACTAAGATGGCCGATATATTGCCATTGTTGATGTCATGTGCAATCCACCCGTACTTAAAAGAACACAGTTTGTATATCACGCAATCGGGCAAAGCCATATCATCGTTGGGAACAGTGAGATTGTTCCCAATGGATGAAGATATACATAGGCCTAACTTTCAAGACAATACAGGAACTTGTCGACTTAACATCAAATTCAAAACCTGGAATCGAACAGGTTTGAGCGAACTCTAACGATATATCTGAGGCAAAAAATCGGGATTGAGCAGTGCAGTTTCGTACTCAGGGCAAGATGCGGTGGTCGCCATGACACATGACACTAGGGGCGCGCATTCCATTATTCACAGCGTGGAATTAACTATGCATATCATGTGCAAGTGAGTAAAGAATGGTGGTGCGGGAGGGACATTGCACATCACAAGTACCTTAGCACATATGTGTGATGTTTGATACATCGTACATCACAAATTCACAAATATCTGCGCATATTTTGTGATGTGAGATGTTTGCACATAACAAATATCTGTGCACGTAATGACATGCGATATATCTTATTACACATCTGAGCACATTTTCGTTATGTGTTTTGCTTTCTTTGTGTCATGATTGTTTCTGAATAATCTTTGTTTACTTAGTAACGGTACGAAGAACTAACGAATGTAAACAAAGAGATATTAAAACAGCGGCCATTTGCCACAATATGCACAATAACCGAGTGCAGTTACCCCCGATGTGATTCGCCCATATGTAATGGTGGCCACCAAAGGTCGTAATGACACTTTTGTCGTTTTCTTAAAACCTATACATACTATAACGAGCCTAATTTGAATAATTGGTGGCAGTAATCCACAAGGTGGGATGATTATGTGATGACAATCACACATTATGTATTTGAATAGCGCGCCCCTCTCGCTCGTAAAGTAGACCTGTACACCGCAAGCCAAAGGAGGGACTAGGTATTAATGGATTTCTTTTTCTGTTTGGTTGACAATGCTTACAATTCCAATGCGCATGTAACATCTCACTGTGCATTTAGGACAAGTTTGTAGCGCGCTTGCGTTAGCCTCGACCTTCATGAAGTTAATGGCGGCTCACGAACAGGAACATTTTGCTGCTTTTACTGACACCGATCTCGAGCCATGTACATCAGAAGCCATTATCAGAAGCCATAACAATGAAAAGAATCTTGATGATAATGGGAAGAGATTATTTTTCATGATCAACAATGTAACCGTGGTGGATATCTAGGAACTGTTTTATTATTAAAACATGCTAGCTGTTATGCCGACATTAGATATATATCTCTTGTGCTGCAGGTATTAAGTTCCAAATTTAGTAACAGGTATCTTAAGCATAGGAACATGGAAGCCTGTTAGTAGTTAAATGAATAATTTGAGAGGCTGGAGAAGAAAAAAAAAATAAGAACTTTAAATGTGAGCAATTTGATTTTATTCTGATTGGCTTATCTTAAAGTCTGCTATATTCTTATTTGGAAGGAGATGTGAAGGAAAAGTGATGTTTTGTTTGAACCTGGGAAAATTACTAGCTCTGGAAGGAACAATAAGCTGGCAACAAAGCTTATAATTATTACAATTATCTATTTCTTGTTTATCCTGGGTTTACCTGCTAAGTGAAACACACTGTTTTCCAGAGGTTCCCAGCAATTACAATATGACTTATGAAGGATGGTGCTACACGTGACAGAGTAGCAGACTTTCAGGGGCGCCCTTTGGCAGACAGGTACATCAACCGACATATGATCACGAAGCACAGCTTAAGATCAAAAGTGTTTGGTTTTTGTGGAGGAAGGAAAACCGGAAAACCCGGAGAAAAACCCTCGAAGCATAGGAGAGAACCAAACGCACAACTCTACTCACATATGAAGCAAGCTGGGATCAAACCCGGGCCACATTGGTGAGTGGCGAGTGCATGATTTTTTTAAAAATTTAGCTTTTCAAGATTTTGTTTTTACATATTAGATATAGGCAACGAGGTTAATGAAAATACCCTGCTTTAGTAAGTAAGTTTCTAAGCTTTGCTGTTTAACTCTGCTCTTCTCTGTTTTGCTTTGCTTTGCTCCACCCTTTTTTAATTACAAAAGGTGTGGTTCATGAATGTCAGTTTGGTTGCAAGTAAACAAGCATACAGACTACTTCGCTTCAAGAAATGTCCCTTCTGATCCGATTACCCATTTCCCCTCTTTTCATTATTTATCTTCCATCCCTCTGACATGCATGAAACATCAAATCGGAAATAAAAAGCGAAGTTAAAAGCCCACAAATTCATTAATTAAAAATGTAAATATTGACCACATTTACGGTGGAAAATGTTCAGCCTAAAATTCTCATCTTCTTATGCAGGCAGCTATCGTCGCTTTGCTAGATTTGTTTACAGGCATGACTAGACATCGGAATGATTAAATTATGAATTATCATTGGTTGGAGGCTTTTTATCTAAAGCAAATCTAATGGGCTGTCTTGTTACTTCATCTAGACCAGTTAATGACATTTAAAGATGATGGTCGATTGTCAATTTTGTTTAAGTTAATGGAGACGTGTCAATCACAGAACAAATTATGTCAATTATTTTTAAGGCCAGGGGACCGTTTGAATAATGTTGGCCATGTCTGATGTCTGAAACTCCAGAATCACTTTGAGGAAAAGGTAAAAAAAAAAAAATAGGCTGACATTGTATGAGATTGGTCTAGTTTCTGTGTGTCAATTGGTCTCCTGCATCCGACGTGAAATCATTCTGAAGCCAAGTTCGCTTTAAAAGAGTGTGTGTCTGATCGTAACCTTAGTTATTACAGAGCAGTGTGACGAGTAGGAGCTAGCCCTGTATTACGTGCATAACGAATACTGCATGCGATTCCATTCACTCTGCAAGTAGCCGTGTTCGTGTGGACTTCCAACGCCCTGCAGTTTACCGTCCTTTCAGCTACAAACTACCTTTGCTTGGTTTTCAACTGCGATGTAATCCAAAAGATGAATTTGATGTAGATGAAAGGAGAGCAGTTTCAAAGAGAAGAAAAGAACAGGTATGTGAAGTAATTAATTGATTGGCTTATTTAATTTGGTGTCTCCCAACACACACCAAGTTGGCAGACGGCCCACAGATATTCTGTATTGGTTTTTGTATGGGGAATACAGTTACGAAAACGGATTTCTATCCGATACCTCAAAACAGAAGGTTGCATTGGTAAAGTAGGAAAAGCACAATTTTGCGGGAAAATACATTTATTAAAGGGGAATTTTGACACAGAAAGCATGGGACAAATCTGCTTCAGTGCACACCCGATGGTTTATATCAATGTAATGGTTATGCCTTTTTGGCATGAATTGTTTTTCCCCAGCAACCTTCCAAAGGCTTTATGAATAATATTACTGAACGTCTTAATAACTGTGTATTTTATAATGTGCAGGGTGTTCAAAAAACGCAATATTTTGTGTCGAGAACTATTAATGCGAATTTGTTTTTTAAGAGTACTCTTTCAATTGGTCATATTTTCGCCAATTTCAGCCCCATTTGCTTAATTCAACACGGCGATAACCAAGACATAGTTGTATCGTATGAAACTTGAAGTGATAAACAGTTAGATTTTAACATAATGGTTCTCGACAAAGTGTTGCCCTTTTTGGCGGGGGCACGCTGTATAGACGATATAATTGCATATTTTGGTAACTGGTAGGATCATGTAAAACATATCGGTGAATTAATGTGGGCCTCACTAAAGCAAACTGGCCTTGGTGATAAACCTGAAAAAGAGTGAGTTTGCGAAAGCCCATGTTACATATTTAGGACAAGTTGTGAGTCAGGGTAGAGTTTGCCCGGGAGAAGCCAAATAAAAATGTCATTGTATATTAACCCACTCCTACCAACAGATGGGAGTTACGTGGAGTTATTGATTGGCACGGTTGTTTGTAAGAAACTGTACTGAAAGTTTAAAAGAAACTTTAGTGACAACTTTATGGCACGCCACAATTCAATGAACTGAGATCAGTCTTGAGTAACAAGCCTGTTTAAGCGACCATAAAATTCGAGCTTCAATTCGCTGTTTTGCTTCAAGATTAATGTTAAATTTGAGTGAGCTGTTATTCGTTTTTTTTGGCGAAAACTTAATAAAAACACCCAAAAAGGTATTCCACGTTTGAAGAGGAAACATGTTTGATTTTGGCTTCTACAGCATTTCGAAATTTATGTTACCTCAGAAACAGGGGACGTGGTAGTATTACACTGATCACAACACTCTCGTATTTTTGGATAAATACATAACCAAGAAAAGGGGATTATTTCATTGGAGTCTCCTGTTACAGCCACACGCTTTGAAGTTTGCACTCATTGCCGGTAAAGCAAATGCAAATGCCGACACAATTTATCGATGGTAGCAAAATGATAGTAGTATAACAAAACTTAAATTGAAGACCTTTTTTTTTCTGGCCGGAGGTATTCACGGTATTGTAATACCTTGGTAGTATAACCTTCACACAATTCACTTTAACTTACAAAGTATAAAGATGGTAGAAACATACTATTGAAATGTGTCTGCCTGAAATGCTGTATGTATCCAAAAAGCAGAACCCAAAAACCTTTGATCTCGGGGTGAGGTCCGAACTCCTGTGGATTAATTTGAATATACCATGAGAGTTTATCACTGTTTTCTACAAAAATGCGAACTGTATGAGACTTGGAATTTCACACATGACTGTCACTGTATCTTTCTTAATATTCATTGCATTGCATTTCATAGTATGTTTCATTTTCAAGTACAGTAGGGTATAATTCTTTATGTTCAGTAAATTAAAAACAAGCAACAACGGACGAGCATTCTAATCCAACATAGAAAACAGTTATATGCAGTTGTTTCTGTTGCTGAAATCGCCAGCCCACACAACACCGGGTGGCCACAGAGTCCCGCTCCAATCAACCTTTCTCAGTTCACTTTACACTGACTTCAAATTAATTCAGTAAACATTTCCCTAACGCACGCGGTAATTTGTTGATGAAAGCAAAATTTATCATCATTGAGTTTGGTACATTACCGGGGAAAGATTGTTGGGTGGGGTGAGAAGAGAATGTTGCACCCCTCCATCCCCCACCCCCGACAAAACAATGCGGTTCCTCCAGGGGGAGTTCCGGACGCGCTCTGCCGTAGAACGAGACAGTCCCCCGGCAAGACAACGGCCGTTGGGTCCTGTTCACGAGCCCATGGACGTCGGACGACACTACGGTAACGTCAGGAGCTAAGTCCCCAAAGTCCGACGAAATCGTCAACCAGACCAGGGGTCGATTCCACGAAGCCCTGCGATCGGTCGCAACTCGAGTTACGAAGAATTGCACATCTTATCATATCTAGGGCTGCAATGCATCATAAGTCCTGGGATGAGTTTGGTAAATTCGATTCATGGCATCACTGCTACTTTTCCCAAACAAAACTCCTTGCTCTCGCATACGGCATCGTTCAGGACAACCGCCAGCGATGCATCCCCGGACTTGGTCTACGGGCGCGTGCAACAAGGGGGTCCACTCCCCTTAGCTGCCGGCAAGTCCAGAGCCACTCTTTCAACAGGGGCACCCACTCTGTACTGCTGTAAAGGAGCAACTCTCCTTTTTGACGGCGACTTTCGCCTCTGACACAGTTCACAACAGCGAAGGTGTGACCTCACATCGGCAGTCATACCTGGCCAGTAGTATCGCAACTTCACTTTGGCCAGTGTTTTCCTCAACCCCAATTGTCCACCAGCACTACCACCATGCAACACATGGACCACACCCCTGCGGTTCTCCTCTGGCAGCACCATCTGCCAACGAATTGACTTCCCATCGTCAGACTCCCACCTTCGGTGCAATATAAACTGCTCATGCACTTCCAACTGTCCCCACATAGACCACAAGGTCTTATGTGTCTTGGAAGTGTGCGAGACCTCACCCCAGTCTGGCCGATCGCTTCCACCTTCCTTTAACTCGATCAACCACCTGAAACAAGGATCTGCCATCTGGGCATTCCTCACATCCTCTCGGGATACACCAGGCTCAACAAGAATACCTCGCACTGTTGACTCATCAACCTCTGAGACTTCTGTTGCGGGCAGCTTTGGGTCAAAAAAATGCTTCACCAGCATCAACAGTTCAAGACACCTTAGTAAGGTCTCCACCTCGTCCACACTGTTTGCACTGCCTGCGAGACAAGCAATCAGCATTACCATGTTTGCGACCAGGCCTATGCTGAATTGTCACATCATACTCGGACACCACTTGCAACCACCGTGCAAGTTGACCCTCCGGGTCCTTGAAGTTGAGCAACCACCTCAGAGCTTCATGATCCGCATTCACCGTAATGCTACGGCCATACAGATATTGCTTGAAGCGTTTGAGGTTAACTACACCGGCTAATATTTCCCGCCTGGTCACACAGTAGTTCCTCTCAGCCTTGTTCAGCTTGCGGCTGTCATAGGCCACCACATTTTCCTCCCCATCTTGGACCTATGATAGAACCGACCCTATCCCATCACCACTTGCATCGGTATCCAAGATGTAGTCACCATCCGCCAACGGTTAAGCCAGAATCGTGCTTGACTGCAGCCGCTGTTTCAGCTCTTCAAAGGCCCACTGGCATGCATCAGTCCACAGGAACTCACGTGACTTACATGTCAGCTCATGCAACGGAGATGAGATCTCCGCGAACCCCTGGATGAACTTCCGGTATTAGGAAGTAAGCCCTACGAAGCTTCTTACTTCCTTGACACAACTTGGCACCGGCCATTCAGCCACCGCTGATACTTTCTCAGGATCGGTCGCCACCCCTTCAGCAGACACGATATGGCCGAGGTACTTGACAGACCACTGAAATAGACTGCACTTTCTGGGCTTCAATTTAAGGCCAGCCTTACGCAACCGCTCAAACACCACCCTGAGACGCTGTATCTCTTCTTCCACAGTCTTCCCAAAAACGATTACACCATCAAGATAGACCAAAAGAATCTCCCACTGGAGGCCAACCATCACCTTATACATTAACCTCTCAAAAGTCGCCGGAGCGTTGCATAACCCAAATGGCATACACTTCCACTTGAACAACCCGTTGCGAACAACGAAGCTCGACTTCTGACTAGCATCATCGTCAAGGGCAACCTGCCAAGAGCCGGAGGCCAGATCGAGTGTCGAAAACCATTGAGAGCCGCCCAACTCGTCCAATGTCTCGTCTATGCGACGGGTATGCATCTTTTATGGTGCGTGCATTCAAACCCCTGTAGTCGACACAAAGCCTCCTCGATCCGTCCTTCTTCATAACCAAGACAACATTTGCAGCCCAAGGGCTATCCGACGGCTCGATCAAACCCCTTCCCTCCAGGTCATGCACCTGCCTCGTGATCTCTTCCTGGTCCCCTCTCGGATACCGCCTCAGCCGCTCCTTGACTGGTTTCGCATCATTTGTGTCGATGCTGTGCTTCACGACTTCTGTCCGACCAATGTCTCGGTCAACCCGTGAAAACACATCCTGGTAATCAGAAAGACACCTTTCTACCTTGCGATGGTCCTCATCATCCCTCAGCGCCAGTGGTTGTTATTGCGCCCTCTTGCGTCCTTGACCTCTGACCCGTGTGGGTTGTCTTTACCGTTGTCCTATTTACGGACGGTTGCGTATTTTACGATCTCATTAAAGTTACTCAGTTATCTTGACGAACTGTTCTACAGTTGTGGTTTATGTGTGTCAGGAGTTTCCTCTCCCTCCTTACTGGCGTGGTGGCAGCGTTCTGAAACGGATCCTCGCCTTGGAAAGTGTGGAAAACCGCTACAAAACCCCGAGTTATCGGCGCACAATAAGCCGTATCACATACACGGTGAGTGACTGTACAGTTGTATACAAACAATTGAAGGAATTGTTCGTCATTTATTCCTTATTTTCTGAGTTCACCATGGCATCTACGCACCGCGCACCGAATCAGTGGTGCTTGAGTAAAGTGGAGACTGTAAACTCCTTTGAGAACTGGCGACAGTACTTGCAATATACCCTCTCACTCGACCCGAACTTTGCCCCATTCTTAGTGGAGGGTTGCCAGTGGGGAAAGAAGACCAAAACTGACCCCCTCCGCAGTTTTGAAGATGACACTGATGCAGTTCCAGCTGATAAAAGAAAGACTGCTCAACAGAAAGTCACCCTCCTTGAGCTTATGCTGGGGCAAATTGCCATTTACTGCCCGGTGATTTCCCGTAACACCATTATCAAGATCTCAACCTCGATCCAGTCCATATGGCAAGCCATTCGCCTACATTAGGGATTTCAATCTACTGGTGCTCACTTTATCGACTTCTCTGATATCCACCTCAGCCCCGATGAACGCCCTGAAGACTTGTACCAACGCCTCATGGCATTCGCGGAGGACAATTTACTCCAGTCTGACAGCGGAATTACTCAGCATGGCCAGCCTGTACCTGAAGACGAGGAGCTGTCCCCCTCATTGGAGAACTTTATCGTCCTCACATGGCTGAGGCTCGTACACACCGATCTGCCAAAGTTAGTGAAGCAGCGCTATGGCACAGAGCTCCGTTCCCGCACTCTGGCATCCATGAAACCAGAGATCTCACAGGCACTTCAGTCACTCCTCGAGGAGCTCCATACATCTGATGATGCCAAAGCCATGCGTGCCGCAGTTCCTCAACGGACTCCTCCCTTGCGCCCGTCCTTCACTACTCCCGATCTGCGCCGACAGCGCCCGTCCCGCACCAGAAAGTAGTGTCCACTCTGCAAACAAGTTGGACGTAATAAATATGATCATTTCTTGAGCGAGTGTCCCCACCTCCCTCAGCAGGACCGACGCTTCATGCTTAAAGCCCGTCAAATTGCCAACATCTTGGATGATCCTACTCCTGATGAGGAACCGCATGGTGTTGATGAGGACAAGATCAGAGCAACAGACCGTAACACAGACATCCCATCTGCCTTTCGTGTCCAAACAAGACAGTATCCATATCTAGACACTTTCTGTGGTTATCACACCATCCGCATAACCATCGATACTGGAGCGACTGGCAACATGATCAGTGCATCCGCTGCTAAGCGTATTGGGGCCACAGTCAAGGAGAGCTCTCAGTCCGCCCATCAAGCAGACGGCGCATCCCCCCTTACAGTATCCGGTGAGACACACCTCCTCCTCTCCCGTGATGATCATGTGTTCACATTCGAAGCTCTTGTGATTGAGAACCTGATGTTGATGCACTCGGCGGTATGCCCTTCATGGAGCTCAATGACCTATTTGTTCGTCCCGCCAAACGCCAGATCTCTCTCGTCGATGGGACTACAGTTCTTTACGGTTCATCCCCCGTCCATGCCTCCAGACCTCACCTTGTTCGCCGTGCACATGTTCTTCGTGCCCCTCCCTGCTCTACCACTGTTTGGCCCGGAGAGTTTATCGAGTTACAGCTGCCCACGGACATTCCAACCCAAGACTGCACCTTCACAATTGAGTCCCGCCTTGATGCTCCTGTTGCTCGTGCAACAGACTCCACCCGATCATGGCCACCCCCTGACATCGTTGAAAGTGTGGCTGGGAAAATCCGCATTCCCAACTTAACCGTGGGGCCACAAGTACCGAAACGTCATGAGCACTTTTGTCAGGTCTGCCCTGTCTTCGTTCCGCCCCTGCCCGACGACGAAGCATACGTACCTCACAGCGAGCCATCAAAGCCCACTTCCCCCTCATCTCTGCATTCCAATCAAGTTTCCCTTGATCCTGACAACATCCTGCCCATAGACACCAGAGCCGCATTTTCGGCCCTCAATCAGGAGTTCGATGGAGTCTTTAACCCTGACTTTAAGGGTTACAATGGCCATGCTGGCCGTTTTGAGGCTGTTGTCAACATGGGCCCTGTCCAGCCCCCTTAGCGCAAAGGACGTGTTCCACAGTATGCCAAGGACAAGCAACAGGAACTCCAGCAGAAGTTCGACGATCTGGAGAAACAAAGTGTCTTTGCTCGACCAGAAGAACTTGGTACAACAGTCGAGTACCTTAACCCTTCCTTCCTTGTCAAAAAGGCTAATGGAGGTTTCCGTTTAGTCACAGCCTTCTCTGAAGTAGGCCGCTATAGTAAGCCTCAGCCAGCCCTCATGCCTGATGTCAATTACACTCTCCGTCAAATCGCACAGTGGAACCATGTCATCGCTACCGACCTCACCAGTGCCTTTTACCAGATTCCCCTGGCTCGCATTATATTAAGTACTGCGGAGTTGCAACCCCCTTTCGTGGAGTACGTGTATACACCAGGTCCAAAATGGGTATGCCAGGCTCTGAAACTGCACTGGAGGAGCTGATGTGCCGTGTTCTTGGAGACTTGTTGACGGAGGGCATAGTTGCCAAGATCGCTGATGACCATTACTGTGGCGGCAACACATACAGTGAACTCTTGCACAACTGGAGACGAGTACTGCCGCACTCTATCAATGTGACCTACGTCTCTCCGCCAAAAAGACCGTGATATGCCCCCAAACCACCACTATCCTTGGATGGATCTGGTCACAGGGCACCCTTCATGCCAGTCCACACCGCATTGCCACTCTCGCTTCATGCTCTATCCCAGAGAGGGTTGCAGGCCTACGTTCCTTCATCGGGGCTTACAAAGTTCTTGCACGTTTACTCCCCAATTGTGCCTCCATCATATCACCACTCGATGGGTTGGAGGACAATCTACTGCGGCAGGACCCCATGGGAGGCTCAGTGTCTCCACTGACTCTCGCAGTGGCCACATATTGCCTAAATTCTCGCATCCGTACTCGTGGACTATCCGCTCGTGAGATGATGTTTCAACGAGACCAGTTCACCAACGACCAAATTCCCTGCACCGACCAGCAGCTCATTCGTGACCAACATGATCTCCGCATCACCAATCACCCCTACAGTGAGAAATCTAAGACACCATCAGGCAAAAAGGCCCCTGACACTGTTGTGGCTATTGGTGATTTGGTGTATCTCCACAGTGACCGCAACAAAACCAAAAGCCGAAACAGCTATCTTGTCACAGCCGTCGATTGGTTGTGGTGCAACATCCGGAAATTCACCGGCAATCAGCTCAGAAATACCTCCTACCGTGGCAAGCGCTCCGAGTGTTTCTGCGTCCCCTCCCGTTCTGACAGCGACACAGCGTCCTTCCAGCCAGACACCCACGAAAGCACTGATGATGAGGACACCCCCATCAAGCCGGTTGCTCCACCGCCACCTACCATCCCCGCTGTTCTATCTGCTCCTCAGCAAGACCCCAGCTTGCCCCCTCTGGACATCACTTTTGAACCTCCCGAGCAGCCCCTTGAGCAGCCTCCTATAACACCAACCCAACAGTCAATAACTCTTACTGATGATTCGACCGCCGTTGGCACTTCTGGTGCCCGCAAACCACCGAGGCGCTCTTCCCGCCAACGCAAACCACCATCATACCTAGATGATTACTTGACTTGACTTTATCCTGGCCTCTGACTTTTCCAGTTCCGTTGTTTACTTTTTTGTCATGCGCTTCGCTTGTTTTTTTGTGCCAGAGTGTTGCCTGTGATTGGCATTTTTTTTTTCGGCCCTGTTATTTCACTGTTTTCATGCCTCTTTTTGAATTTTCAAGCTGTTCATGATCAATGTTTTTTCCACTTATTTTCAAGCTTTTCCCTTTTAAGAAAGGAAAAAAGAGGTCACGCCAGTGGTTGTGATTGCGCCCTCCTGCGTCTGTGACCTCTGACCCGTGTGGGTCGTCTTTACCGTTGTCCTATTTACGGACGGTTGCGTATTTTACGAGCTCATTAAAGTTACTCAGTTATCTTGACGAACTGTTCTACAGTTGCTTTCCTACAAGAGATATTCTGACCTTGGTCAACCTCAACCTGAGAAACCATCCCTATGGTGGTACCTTGCCACACAACTCGCTTCTCCCTGTTGGGGTTATGAACAACCGCAACGGTAGCACCTCTTGATCACACTCAACCAATGATCTCGCTAAAATTAAACCTCGCTGTGCCAACAAGTACTGGGCCGGAAACAACCGTACACAACCTACGAATCGCACCTGGCACCTCAGCCTCGTGGCCGGAGGGAATCACTTTCGTCTCAGTGACAACCACCTTCCCCACGAAGGCTCACCAACACCATTTGTGCATCGTATTTGTTCACCATTCAACTTCAGCTGCAGGGTCTGCAGATCCAAACTTGCACCCATAGACAACAAGGAATTCATCCCCAGAATTCCTGAATACGGCATGTCAGCAAAAATCACCTTCACAGTGGCTACAGATTTTCCAATCTGTACTTCCACCCAGGCAGTACCTATTGCTGCCAACAGACTGCCGTCTACCTGCTCAATTTTCAAAAATCTCAGTTTGCAAAATTTGCCTCTGTTCCTTCGGAATACTGTGATACACCGTACTGCTCACAACAATGTCTGACGACCCCATGTCTATGAGGAACCGACACTCGGTATTCCGTATCACCTTATTCACAAACAAGCCACACTTCGCCTTCTCTCCAGTGATAGGACAGGAAACCACTACTTGGTCCCCAACCCTTTCTTGGGATTCTCGGTGACCTTCACAACTTGTGGTCCCTGTGAACTTCCAAGCCTGCCCGCGGGCCCGTCTGTCGGCTGGCCGTCGCTTCCCCGCCTGCATTGTTTCCTCTTAGGCTCCTTGCATTCTCGCCGGAAATGACCTGTTTGTCCACAAAGAAACACCTGAGTTCGCCTTTCTCCTTTCTAAGAGGACTAGGCAATCTCCCGTGAGGGAACTCCCCCTTAGTGTCTCCACAACTCTTCTGTTTCGACCACTCTGAAAACAGAGACTCGACCATGGAACAAAACCGTTTCTCAATGGCTTGCCCCATCTCCTCGAGTCTCTCCTCTGAACCACCGTCAAGGGCCCTGGCAAACTTTGTAGGCTTACGATCTTTCCTTCTCTGCTCCTCGGCTTTCTCAAAGTTCTCGGTCTCTACCGCTGCCCTGACAGCTTCGTCAAGCCCCTTTGGACGGGCACGGTGAATGCACTCCCGGACTGTCTGACTCTCCACAGCACTGCATGCACAAAATGGTTTTTGGCTAGTCTATCCCTGGCCTCCTCCTGTATCTCAGGGTAGGCCTTTGCCGCCAATTCCCTAATAGCCTGACCCAACTCACGAAGAGACTCCTTCGGCCACTGCCTACGATGACGCAGGTCTCCCAGGAAATTCTCTGCCTGCCGGCAATGACCAAACCTCAGTTCAAGTAGCTGCACAAGTTCGCTGTAAGTGTGCCCCTTACCTGCCGGTGCACTGTTGATAATCAACCTCAATGCACTCCCCTGTAGGCTTGCCGACAAATACTGACCATCCTGCTGGTCGCTCCAGCAATTTACCACACGACACGATTCAAAATGCCCGAAATACTCATTCCAAACAACTTTCCCATCATACCTGTCGGGTAAGATGTTCGGACGACGAGAATTCCCAGTTCCCGTGCTCGAACAGTAAACCTCGCCGATCACTCTCGGTTCCCTCTTAAGTGCCCAAGGAACCAATCCAGCGTCATTGCAATTCTGTGTGAGGTTATCAATACACCTCGCAGGCGGACTTGTCGCAAAGGTCAGCATGCAACTTACGCTCACCACGGTCAACAACCTCCAGAAATGGGTTTGTGATTGGACTCAGTCCCGAATCTTATTATCCAAACCCCTCCCACGCACATCACCCATCCACCACCTCTAATGAGGCATATCCTGAAGTTTCATCGGGCAACCTGAACTCTATCTCCGAATCAACCTCACGCGGAGGACGACTCCTTTCCACAGGTGTGCTCGCAACTTTATCCCTTTAGGAATTCCGCTGAAGTTCTGCTTTCAACGGCTGAACTTCCCATTGTAGCATTTGATTCTGCAAATCCAGGGACCTCTCAACCTTGACAGGCTGTGAGTCAGCCTCACCGAAACTCCAACGTTACCCTTGAAACTATCACTCATCGTGACGTCTCAAGTTCCCACTGGTGGTAAACCTCACACCAGTACCGTGCTACAACAATAGCTGCAACAACAAATCACAACACCTCACTGAGGGTTATTGGTCAACCTCGACATCCTAACAACACAGGTTGTCGTACACCACGTCAAAAGCAATCCTAAAAGGATATCACTTCTGACACCATTTGTGGCGAACCGGGCCACCCGTCGGTGAATAAACCCCTGGCAAATCCACCAACAGCGACCATGGGCAATCCCACAAAATTATTTAATGAACCTCACATGCACATGCACATGCGGTTATTTACACGCAAGAGGGGATTATATCACGAACGGAGGACTCTAGTCCAAGGCCTGTTCGTTTGTTGGAAATATACCAACCCTAAAGGAAATGACAATCAACGTGGCTACCAATTATCTACAAAGTCAGGTGAACCTCAATAAACCTCAGTTCACACAGTGTCTTCCAGAACAACAACAACTGTTTTATTATTCCAACACTTCCTCACAAGTCAACCTTACAGTCTAAACCTCAACTGTGCATAAATGCATGTGGCTGATAAACCTCACCACAGTAATCAATTTAGGTGGCCAAGTAATCATAAATATTCTGCATAAAGTTTACATAACAAACCTCTTGTATTACAACAAGTGTAAACCCACAGCGACTATAAACATCACGGTGGCACCAAGTATGATCAACAGCAACAAGTCATGCAAGTTGCATGATGCAACTACACATACTAGCCCAAATAATATGAGAGTAAACCTCGTAACAACTTTAATACATGCAAGCTACGGCTTAGGTTACGGAGCTCTGAGTAAACCTCAGTGTGACTACACGAGACCAGGCCGACACGCTTCCAGCAACCCAAATTCCCACAACGGGGACCAGTTGTGCAAACCACACAGGCCCAAACGACTCTAGCCACTCCTGCTCAACCTACAGCCACCCAAGCTGACACTCCCCACTTATTATAAGTGATAACTAACTACAGTTACTACAAGTAATAAACTGCTGCAAACTGCTCATCAGCCAAAATGACCTGAAATATATCGAATGCTTAAAGTTAGGAGGGCCTGACGCGTTTCGATCCTAGCAGGATCTTTCTCAGAGGCTAAATGACAAAAAACATGAACATGCAAGTGAAGGAAGTATACATAAAATGGATCAGAGGATATGGACAAAGGGAAGGGGTGGTTTGAGAGTCAGGGTGGGTAAAATAGGTCAAACAAAGGGTGGGGGTCAGATAGGCAAGATCAAAGGTAAAAGACTACAAAAGGGTTAGAAGGAGTGGTGCTGGGGGTGGGGGATTAACAAAGGAGTTAATTAGAGGATTGGAGATCATGATGGGCAAGAGAAAGGAGAGGAATGCAAAAAGGGGGAGGGGGGAGAGAGTACCTGTGGATGAATGAAAAGGAGATAAGCAAACAAGAATATTAGTCAATGCCTTCCTGGAGGTTTAGTCCATTCGGCTGAATAGTGCGTAATTTCTTAATCCAAACTTTCTCCCTGCTGAACCGGACCAAGCACGAGTTCTCTCAATGGCACTTCGCACCCCGCGAGAGCTGTGGCCTCTTGCAACTAGGTGTTTCTTCAGTTCCTGTGTGTGTTTGGAGAGGTCCCACCCACTAATAATGTCTCTTCCCCAATCCAGCATGGCACATTCAAATGTAACTCGAGATGCGTAGTCTGCCAGCACCATATCCATGAGTCTGATTCTTTCACAGGCAATGGCTCCACCCATAAGACCAAAGGGAATATAACCTGCACTACATCTAATGTAATTTATCTCTTTCTTGCAGGGTATGCAACATACAGTACGTGGGTGAAACCAAAAACACCCTCAAGAATCGTTTCTATGGTCACCGGTCTACAGTCAAAACTCAGAAACTGGACACCCCAGTGGGTTTTCACTTCAATCTCCCTAACCATACAATTTCTGATATGATCTTGCAGGGCATTGAATCACTTGGCCACCGCAGAGACTTGGTCCGGTTCAGCAGGGAGAAAGTTTGGATTAAGAAATTACGCACTATTCAGCCGAATGGACTAAACCTCCAGGAAGGCAATGACTAATATTCTTGTTTGCTTATCTCCTTTTCATTCATCCACAGGTACTCTCTCCCCCCTCCCCCTTTTTGCATTCCTCTCCTTTCTCCATCATAGTCTCCAATCCTCTAATTAACTCCTTTGTTAATCCCCCACCCCCAGCACCACTCCTTCTAACCCTTTTGTAGTCTGTTACCTTTGATCTTGCCTATCTGACCCCCACCCTTTGTCTGACCTATTTTACCCACCCTGACTCTCACACCACCCCTTCCCTTTGTCCATATCCTCTGATCCATTTTATGTATGCTTCCTTCACTTGCATGTTCATGTTTTTTTGTCATTTAGCCTCTGAGAAAGATCCTGCTAGGATCGAAACGCGTCAGGCCCTCCTAACTTTAAGCTTTTAACTACAGTTACTCTTAACTCTCACTCGCTTCGCTGCACTCAACAGACTGTAACAACTGTCAGTAGATCGCTCGTATGTGAGGCTGAATATCAATCGCCCTTGCTCTAACGTTACGATGCTTCTTCTATGGAGTCTGGAGACGAAGTCCCTAACATTTACCGACTACGCACTATAATTAATGCGACGGACGTCTGGCAACCAGACATGTCCGATTAGACTCGTCAAGTCCACTGGCTGTTTCGCCACACAGGACCCATCTAAACTTAGGCCGTCTCGACCTAACAGCTTACATATTAAAATAAATAAAGAAAGAAACAGTGTTGACCCTTAACCATTTTATACATTCTAACAAACCTCACCATGAGGTTAACTTACACAATCATAATTTTCCAGGGTCCATGAGGTTGACTTAGAACTGAAAAACTCCCCAATTGCTCTCTTAGAATACAATACATGAGGTAGAACAGTTTAAATAGAAAACCATGGAAACAAAATACATTTTCTCTCTCTTTTAAAAAAAGAGGTTCTTCTAGAACTTGTAAAAAAAAATACAAACCGTGTTCATTCTCTTTGGCTCAAACACACATTAAGGTTATAAAACAGTCACAAAACAGTCAAGCAATCAAGGTATCATGTACAAATGTACAAATAATTACGAAATGTCCATTGTCCTTTAACGAGGGTTACCGGCTAATAAGGCGACAAGTCTGCTGAGTCGGGTTCAACTGAAATACGGCTGCTTGCAGCTTAGCACAAAAAATTGCTTAGCCAAAAAATAGCTTGCCCAATAAAACAAACCACCATTGAAAATTCAAATTAATATTCATGGTCAGCAAACAACATCCAAAGAACAACCACAAGCGATACACAACACACGGAAATTTAATTGTTAATCCTGTTTTTATTCAGACAGATATGTCACGCATATCGAATTTTTGTGCTAAGCAGCTCTATGAAATTGACCCCAGGTCAGCGTCCACCGGCTCGTTGTTCAGCTGTGCACTCTCCTCCCGACGCACAATCTGGCCGTCCAGATGGACGAACTTGAAATGACGTTCTTCGGCCCCAGTTATATCAGTGAGCTTCATAAAGTATTAATTAAACTCCCGTCAAGTAACCATTAGGCCGTATACAACCAAGAAATTAGGATCTTTAAGTATATAATACTCTTCTGACTATAACTGTAACTAGTAAACTTGAATCTGCTTAGAGTCAATTACGGTAGTCTAGTACGGAAGCCGTATAGTGCCAGCGAATAAGTGGTGATTGTTATTTATTTATGTATTTTGTTTGGTTTGGTTTTGTGACAAGCGCAAGAATATATTTAGCCATCAGCGGTCGACATCATTATCGGACGTACTGATGCTATTTACGATACACTCTATTGGTTGTCAACTTGGGGTGGCGATTTCACGAAGCCCTACGATCGATCGTAACTAGAGTTACGAAGGATAACCCATCGTATCCTATGTAGGGCTGCAATGCATCATGGGTCATACTATTGATTTTAAGTTACGATGAGTTTGGTGAAATCGACCATAGAAGTCTTAAATTTCCTCAATGCTCCAAAATAATTAAAACAATCTAAGCCATGGATCGCCACCTTACAACATTTTTGTTTCCGAATATGGGCCTCACTTATATAGCTGCTCATCATTTTAAATTGAACAATTATAAATCTGATTTTTTTTTTATCTAAATCGATCAGTGGTAATTTCTTTAGTAGCAAATAAATAGCGAAATAGTTGTGTGGTCAACAGAATAAATCACCCATACTTTGATTTTGATAAGTTGGGGATCAGTTACAGCAAGATATACATGAGGACAAGCCAGTGTCTTCGTGTGGGAAATGGCGGCAGTGGTGCACCCGAAAAAATACATGAAGACGACTTCGCGTTACTTAATGCTCCTTCTTTTCTGATGATCCATTCTCCCGTATTGTATTTTATTCATCTAGTGGCCTGAACATCATATAGGCCTACTGAAAGATATTTACACGAGGTGAGCCGAGTTAGAAGTCTCCAATTTCATTACAGATGAAAATACAGGCTGCATTACGTTTTTAAAGGTACGATACATGATTGGTAAAGAGCACATAGCAGCACACACACTTTGTCTGATCCACCATGTACATGAAACTGTTCACAGATTTACGTGTAACTTCCATGGCATGGAAATGGTGCTGGAAGAAATATACCGTTTTATTTCCGCCAACTGTGAACATTTGAGATCAATTGGACATTTGAGTCACGAGAAAATAGCGAAAACTTGACTCAGTTGTTCTTATGAAACATTATAAAGAATGGTTTTGATCTTACCCTGAGATCAAAACTGTTTTCTGTCTTTATTTGACAAATTTCTGGATAAATACAGCATTTCAGGCGGAAATATAACGGTATAATTCTTCCAGCACCATTTCCTTGCCATGGAAGTTACACGTAAATCTGTGAACATTTCTGTTGGGATATGTTTTACCAATCCTGTACTTACCTTTAAGCAAAAGCACAATCAATTTTCGCTCAGTCTTCATACACGCAGCGCTCTACAGCAGCCACTGCATAGGCCCTGCATCTCGGCGCATTGTAATAACAATGAGAATAATCTTGATGATAATGCGCAGAGGTTGTTTTTTATGCTGAACGATGAACCGTAGTAGATAATGAGGATAACGTGTTAGTCTGTGATGCCTTCATTTAAATCATTATATATTTCTTGTGCTATGGCTAGAAATTAGTAATAATCATACTCTCTCAGCCATAGGAAAAACAAATCAATTGGCACGTCATAATAAGAAGGATATGAAAGGATATCAGGGAGACACGTTAGCGTCTAAAAGTGAACATTTGTGAACATTTGGGAGACATCTGAAAAAAGGGAGATTTTTCGGTGTCTCTTTTTACTGTCCATATTTAAATAAAAGACAGATAATGCTCTCAATATGAACAGTTTCAAGTTCATTGGTTTGGAGGATGTTAAATAATAAGTCAAAATTGTGCACGACCCTATGGGAAAGTCTCCCTTAGGTCCCACCCTCGGGTATACATATTTCTATAATCTGAAACTCAAGAATCGCTATATGGAAAAGCTGAAACAGCATCAGAAAATTTAACAGAGAGTAGGGTGTGGTTAATACTCGGCTGATCTTTTGATGAGATTGCTCCTTCTTTTTGTGTCACGTGGTCTCATGCATCCGACGTGAAATCTTTCTGAAGACAGGTTTGCTTTAAGAAAGTGTGTGCCTGACGACAAACGCCCTGATCACAGCGGAGTGGGACGGATTGCAGACGCTACAGAACTTACCCGACGAGTACTGCATGCGAAGTTAACTCTCCGAGTAGCCGTTCAAAGATAATTAAAAGCACAGAATCCCACAGGCTTGCTCGGCTGGAGTTGGAACCCACGTCCCTCAGTTTACCATTTCAGACACCCTACCAGCTACATCTGACTGTGCTGTAATTACATCATGACCGTATTTGACCTATGACCTTGACTATTATTCAATATTAGACTGGCTTTCCTGATCCTTTCATTACTTTGCTCGGTTACTCGACGTTATAAACTGCTGACTGCTCAAATGTATTTCTCACTACATGTAAATGCAAATGCTTTTCGGTGAATATTTTGATTTTCACACACCATAAAGACCTCAATAGGTTGTGCAAATCGGAGTCTGTACCAAATACGAGGGAAACTAAATAATTATAACCTGACGTACATTAGTATTGAGCGCTTGTCACAAGCCTATACATTGCGACCGACCCCCTCAAAAGCAGGCTATTATGGCTATGTCTATTTTCAGCGTGTCCCAATAAATTTGCAACGGTGTGAATACGTAGACCTAGCTAGCTCTAGCCAACTCGTTTCGGCTAGCCGCCGGGGTGTGTTCCATATACCAACGACTGGAGACGCAGTCTAGCCGTGTTGATGTAGCAGGTGCACAGTCACACGTGACAAGATTAATGATGCAACCTCATGACCAGGGCCAATTTCAAAAAGCTGCTTATCAGCAACAAAAATTGACTAAGCACAAAAAATCTTAGCAAATAAAATCTGTATGCCAGCAAAAACTCCTTGTCAATATTATGCTCAGCAAAAAAATAGCCAAATACAAGCAGTAAACGTATATAATATGGACAGGTCGACAGTCACGGGCCACGTACTAGTCTTGCAAATCCAATCAAACGTATTCCCATGCTTATGAGCAAATTTTGCAGCTCTGTGAAATCGGCCCCAGTTATATCAGTGAGCTTCATAAAGGATTATTTAAACTCCCGTCAAGTAACCATTAGGCCGTACACAACCAGGAAATAGAGATCTATAAGCATATGCATATATACTCTTCTCACTATAACTGTAACTAACAATCTTGAATCTGATTTGAGTCAATTGCGGAAGTTGAGTACGGAAGCTGTATAGTGCCAAGGAATAACAGGTGATTCTTATTTAATGTATTTATTTTGTTTTGTTTGGTTTTTTGACAAGCGCGAGAATTGTTTTTTTAGCCATCAGCGGCCGACATCATTATCGGACGTACTGATGCTACTTACGATACACTCCATTGGTTGTCAACTTGGGTGGCGATTTCACGAAGCCCTACGATCGATCGTAACTAGAGTTACGATGGATAACCCATCGTATCCTATGTAGGGCTGCAATGCATCCTACGATTGATTATAAGTTACGATGAATTGGTGAAATCGACCCTGGAAGTTTAAACATTTCTTCAATGCTCCAAAATAATTAAAACAATCTTAGCCATGGATCGTCACCTTACATGTACAACATTTTTATTTCAGAATATGGGCCTCACTTATAGTGCCGCTCATCATTTTAAATTGAACAATTATAAATCTGATTTGTTTAAATCTAAATTGATCAGTGGTAATTTCTTTAGTAGCAAATAAATAGCGAAATAGTTGTGTGGTCAACAGAATAAAACACAAATACTTTGATTTGATAAGTTGGGGATCAGTTACAGCAAGATATACATGAGGACAAGCCAGTGTCTTTGTGTGGGAAATGGCGGCTGTGTTGCACCCGAAAAAATACATGAAGACGACTTCGCGTTACTTAATGCTCCTTTTTTTCTGATGATCCATTCTCCCGTATTGTATTGTATTGTTTTTTATTCATCTAGTGGCTTGGCCATCATATACTGAAAGATATTTACACGAGGTGCGCCGAGTTAGAAGTCTCCAATTTCATTAGAGATGAAAATACTGGCTGCATTACGTTTTTAAAGGTACGATACATGATTGGTAAAGAGCACATAGCAGCACACACACTTTGTCTGATCCACCATGTACATGAAACTGTTCACAGATTTACGTGTAACTTCCATGGCATGGAAATGGTGCTGGAAGAAATATACCGTTTTATTTCCGCCAACTGTGAACATTTGAGATCAATTGGACATTTGAGTCACGAGAAAATAGCGAAAACCTGACTCAGTTGTTCTTATGAAACATTATAAAGAATGGTTTTGATCTTACCCCGAGATCAAAACTGTTTTCTGTCTTTATTTTACAAATTTCTGGATAAATACAGCATTTCAGGCGGAAATAAAACGGTATATTTCTTCCAGCACCATTTCCATGCCATGGAAGTTACACGTAAATCTGTGAACATTTCTGTTGGGATATTTTTTACCAATCCTGTACTTACCTTTAAGCAAAAGCACAATCAATTTTCGCTCAGTCTTCATACACGCAGCGCTCTACAGTAGCCACTGCATAGGCCCTGCATCTCGGCGCATTGTAATAACAATGAGAATAATCTTGATGATAATGCGCAGAGGTTGTTTTTTATGCTGAACGATGAACCGTAGTAGATAATGAGGATAACGTGTTAGTCTGTGATGCCTTCATTTAAATCATTATATATTTCTTGTGCTATGGCTAGAAATTAGTAATAATCATACTCTCTCAGCCATAGGAAAAACAAATCAATTGGCACGTCATAATAAGAAGGATATGAAAGGATATCAGGGAGACACTTTAGCGTCTAAAAGTGAACATTTGGGAGACATCTGAAAATAGGGAGATTTTTCGGTGTCTCTTTTTACTGTCCGTAATTAAATAGAAGACAAAATGCTCTCAATATGAACATAATGTCAATTATTATGTCAAGTTTATTAGTTTGGAGGATGTTTAGAAATAGATAAGTCAAGTTTGTGCACGACCCTATGGGAAAGTCTTAGGTTCCACCCTCGGGTATACATATTTCTATAATCATTTAACAACCATAAGGGAAACTGAAAGAATTGTCAGTCCTTGAGAAGTGGAGTGGGATTCGAACAAGCGGTCTACGGAATACGGTACAGGCGCTCCACCAACTGAGCTATCCATCTCCAGCCTATAGGTTTGTGGTGTCCAATATTGTGAATTATCTTTGTTCGTTTGGCATTCAGAAGCCAGGAAACCACGCACATACCTCTGTACCAAGGATCATTGTATCGATACGTGCAGCATTATAGCAATCTTCAAACAACCATAAGGTTAACTGACTGAATTGTTTAGCCATTGAAAAGTGAAAAATAATTGACTGGAGCCGGCAGGGGGGTCGGCCGACCACCGAACTCTCGAATGCCATACCGGCGCTCTGTGAGCACTTTGATTTCAAAAGGATTTTATTCTGATTGGCTGATCTTAACTCCATGCCAAGACGGAGCTGTTGTTATTTGGAAGAACATGTAAAGGAAACGTGATATTTTGGGGTTAAACCTGGGGAAATTAGCAACCCTTAACGGGCCACGAAAATTGCAATAAAGGTAACAGTATGAACCATGTCATGTCATGTCATGTTACGTCATGTCATGCCATGTCATGCCATAATTATGTGATGTCATGCCATGTGATGTGTTGTGTCATGTCATGTCATGTCATGTCGTGCCATGCGATGTCATGTCATGTCATGTCATGTCTGTGATGTGATGTGATTTCTTGCGATGTCGTGCGATGTCATGTGTGCTGCCGTGCTATTCAATGCTTTTTGTCTTCGACAGTCTTGATGAATCAGCAAAGCCCTCCATGTGGTAGGTAGCAGTTGGGATGGAAGCGAAAAAACGAAGATAACTTCGCTTCAAGATGTTTTTTTTTCCTTTTGTTTTGATCATCATTTCCCCATTTCCGTTTCTATTTTTCTTTCATCTCTCGCCGAGGGATGCAATCATCGAATTCAGGAACGAAAATCGAGGGGAAGTTAGAAGCCCACGACTCCGTAAAGATGTCAATATTTGCCGCAATCAGGGTGGGAAATGCTCAGCCCGAAATTCTCGTGAGCAATCAAATTTCAATTTCTTCTCAGACTCCATAAAACGCTCTTCTTGTTGTCATAACAGAAGGCGGTTTATTCCACTCGGCGCATTGCAACAACATAAACCACTTTTAATCTTTTCAATGCCTATGATGCAGGTAGCCAACGTCGTTTTGCTATCTTCTATCTTGGCATGGCTAGACATAACAATTATTAAAATTGGAAACTCGGCGGTTTCGGGCTTTTTTTACATGGCCAGTCTTCATAACTATGGACCAGTTATGACATTTGAAGATGATGGGCGGTAGTGAAGTTAGAAGATGCGCATGAATATTAATTATTTATTGAGGCTAACGGGACCGTTTGATTAAGATCCTTCGTTGAATATTGTATCTAGGTATTCGTGCATGCAGCCCGGCCTATAGACTGTCACAAGCTGTCGTCATGTCTGATATCTGAAACTCCTGAATCGCTATATGGAAAAGCTGAAACAGCATCAGAAAACTTAACAAAAAGTGGGGTGTGGTTAAGACTCGGCTGATATTTTGATGAGATTGCTCCTCTTTTTTGTGTCACGTGGTCTCATGCATCCGACGTGAAATCTTTCTGAAGACAGGTTTGCTTTAAGAGACTGTGTGCCTGACCACAAACGCCCTGATCATAGCGGAGTGGGACGGATTGCAGACGCTACAGAACTTACCCGACGAGTACTGCATGCGAAGTTAACTCTCCGCGTAGCCGTTCAAAGAATTCAAAGCACAAAATCCCACAGGTTTGCTCGGCTGGAGTTCGAACCCACGTCCTTCAGTTGACCAGTGCAGACGCCCTACCAGCTACACATTATCTTTGTTTTTGGTTTTCAACTGCGATGTACTCTTTAAGATGACTTCTTTGACGTAGATGAACGGAGATCGGTTTCGAAAAGATCAAAAGAACAGGTATGTGAAGTAATTCATTTATTCTATTAGTTAAAGGTATAATACAGGATTGGTAACTCAGGTGACAGAACAGCTGCAAACAGCTGCTCATGTCATCATCGGAAACTGTACAAAACAGTATTTTCAAATCTATTGGTATGTAAATGATACGAGTTTTGATCTCATCCCGAGATCAAAATTATATTCGGTCGTTGTTTTTACTAGTTTCTGGATTAATACAGCATTTCAGCTGAAAATATTTTAACAGTATGTTTATATACCATCACCATACATACAATCTGTGAAAAATTGTGTTTGGGTATATATGTTACTAATCCTGCGCTGTACCTGGGTACTATCATACTTTTGTAGCATACCGAAACAGAAATCTTCACATATTAATTTAGCTATATAACTTAAGATATAAAGATGGCGATGGTAGAAACATAATATTATTACCATTTGTCTGCCTGACGTGTTGTATTTTATGCATACAACCAGAGACGATAAACAATTTTGATCTCATGAAGATCAAAACTCCTATGAATAGATTTAAAAATACTGTGGCCGCGTTGTCACTGTTTTCTCAAAAAGTGGGCACCGTATTTGACTGGGAATTTCACAGATGACTGTTACCGTATCTTTCTTGATATTTCTGCCCATGAATCTGCATTATATTAATTACAAAAACCAAAGTGTTAAATTACCTTTAATTTGGTGATATTGATGTGTCAAACAACCCACTTTAAGTTACCACAGGGGTAACTGAGATTCTGTATTGATTTCGGTCAGGTGAAAACAGTTGCGAACACGGATTCTTATCAGATTCCTCGAATAGGAGACTGTATTGATAATGTAGGAAAAGCCAAGTATGGCAGTAAAATAGATCTGTTAAAGGTAGTATCATACTTTGGTAGCATACCGAAACAGAAATCTTCACAGATTTATACCTACAACTTACATGATATAAGGGTGTTGGTGGTAGAAACATGCCGTTAAAATGCCTCTACCTGAAATTCTGTCTTTATCAAGAAAAGAGTAAAACCAATGACAATTTTGCTTTTCTTTTAAAGATCAAAGATAAAATAGAAAAGACTTGTGAAATACTGTGACCGTTTTTTGCTATTTTCTCAAAAATCGGGCAACGTATGGATTGAAATTTTCACAGATGGCTGTCACGGTATCTTCCTTTATATTTTTGTCAATGAATCCGAATTTCTTTGAAAAAAAAAATTAAATATGACACTACCTTTAAAGGGATATTGGCCTGTACACAGAGGGAGAGAGAGTGAGCACAGGAAAAACTATTTTTGTGACACCCGATAGTTTGCAACAATGCAAGGTTAGGTCATTTGGTATGAGCGATACCCCAGCTATTCTTTCCAGAGAGGATTATTAAATGTACAGTACAGGATTTGTAACATACCCGGACAAAATATATCACAGATGTACGTATAACTTTCAGGATATGAAGACGGTGCTCAACTGAAATGGTGTATTTTCCCAGGAATTATTCAAACAAAGACCTAAACATTTGTTATCTAAGATCAAAACCATTCTTAGTAATGAATACATGTAAGCACTGACAAACCGACAAACCCAAATTAAGGCAAAGCTTAAAACATATATTATTATTTTACCACATTAAATGCTTCGTTTATTTTAAAATATCCATCATTTTTCAAACAAGTATTTGGGATCATTCTTTTCATATTTTATCTTGGGGTAACAATAAACCATCTTTACAGTTTGAGAAAAACAAAATTATTTTTATTTTTTTTTTTCGAATGGATGTTTAATATCCATTCAAGGGTTTATATAATTACAAAAAAGAGCAGCAACACAAGTGGCAGATGATGTTGCTGTTTTTTCAGGCTGTTAAATATATGCGTGTGATTTCAACATCAAACTTGTTTTCAAATCATGTTGTAAATGAATATTAAGGAATGAATATTAATACCTTCCTCCAACTCAAGACTGGGTAAGGCATGGATTTTTTTAATGGTAACAAGACTATTATCCAAACGTTTTCAGCTTGCAATGGAAAGTTTAATTACTGATATCATTTTCAGCATTTGAATAATTCAACGTATAAAATGCTACTTGTAATACAGTGGTATGGCACATGTCCATATTTCAAGCATTTCCTAACCTCCGTTTCTGGATACTGGACTTGTGGTATTTGTATATGTGAAAAAAAAAAACATTTAACTCCAATTTATTCTCAGACGACACACAAAATACAACTTGAAACAAAGTTTGATTTTTGGGTAGAGCTCTTCGCACCGCATTTGTTTCTTTATTCAATTTTCCAAACACCTTTGAGATAAACTGGCATTTAAAGGTAGTATCGTACTTTGGTTTTTATCAAAGAAATACAGATTCATGGGCACAAATACCAAGACAGATACAGTAACAGTCATCTGTGAAAATTTCAGTCTCATTCGTTGCCCACTTTTTGAGAAAACATTGAAAAACAGCCACAGTATTTCTTAAGTCTTTTCTCTTTTATTTTTGATCTTTTAAAAGATCAAAAAGATTTTCTGTCGTTGTTTTACTAATTTCTGGATAAATACACCATTTCATGCGGAAAATGTTTAACCGTATGTTTCTACAACCACCATCTTCATACCTTGTAAGTTATACGTAAATCTGTGAACATTTCTGTTTTGGTCTCTTACCAAATTGTGGTACTACCTTTAACAGAAAACGTGTGCACGCTTGCCGAAATACTTGCCACGCTTGTTATCAATGGGGCCCGTTTGCCCAAATACTTGCCACGCTTGGCATAAAACTATCCCCATCAGAACAAATGGGCGTATAGTCACAGTGTAAATTACAATGATAATATGAAAATACGCCGATTTGTTTCCACCGTTGGCACATACGGTTGGAATGGGAAGCCCGCCAGAAAAAGCGGGTGCTTGGCGTATAGTTGTAACAATGAACACGAATTAATCTGTAAAAATTTTAAAGGAACATTTCAAGTCTTCTGAACTAATTGTTCATTAATTTGAATTGAGGCACTATTGCTTGTCGCTCCCAGACAATTCCTGCCAAACGCGCTGCGCGCGCCCCAACTGGGACGACAGGCAGCATGCCCGCTAAAACCAGAAAACGTGACCAACAATACAATTAACTAGAACAACTGGAAACACTATGCTGCGCAAGAGAACTTTAACCAAATGCGGCGTCAATAGAGCCGCAGAGGTTGGACCTAAAATTCGTATGTCCGGTTTGCGACAGGGGAACACCGTCGTAGCGGAACAGCCCAAATTCGGAACATTTAAACTGAAAATGGTTAAGAACTGGCACTCCGTTGCGACGGCCAAACGAAAGGGCCCACTGCGTTAATACTGCGCCTCATCATTTTGATTCTTTTCTGATCTGTGGCACCAAAGTAACAGGCACGCGGAAATATATTGGACCAGACAAGCTTGGTTCCCGGGAACGCATATCTATATTCAAGCCCATGAAGCTTAACACGCTGTCGCATACTGCAAACAATCGGTATCTATTAAGTCGTGTGTTCCAATGTGAACAATTAACATGGCCAGCTGTGGCCAACGGCGAGAAGGGTAATTTTTGAGTTTCTCAATGTCGGCGAATCTGGCTCCACCCAGACCATTCTAGCGAACTTGTGGCTTACAACCCAGACTGGTAGCTGCCCTGCGAATAATAGAGTCGCCTATGATCCACTGACGTCCCCTGTAAAAACAAAAATTGTTTTCAGAATTGTCTACCCATGAATACCACAGCATTTTATATGAGAGGTGATGTACCCCATTAAACCCCAGGCCATTGACATTAATTGTACTATGTTCCGAATATAAAGTTTTACAGCCTTTGAACGCCAACGAACCATGGCTTGAATTTGGTCGATCAGGGTGCCCATGGCCGCTGCAGTTGTGGCCGCCCCAATGCGGAAAGATTGCGCCCGAAATGGGCATTCTTCCAAACCCAAGAACAACACCACCTTTTTCAAGATGACATTGAACTGATACTGTGTAAACCCATGACTTCCAAAATGGCAAAAGAAACTACCGTGTAAGCTCCGGCACCATTCCTGAATCCATTATAAATTAACGGGTATCAAAATAGAGGCGTTTGGCTACGGTTCGGAAGTAGATTCTCTGGTTTGAAAAGGAAAACAGAGCTTCAGCTCCAATGAAAAACCACGAACTATATTTGCAGATTATGATGACAGAGCCGAGCCTGAGCCTGAGCCTGAGCCTAAGCCTCCGTTTCGATAGGGCGCAAAAATTCCACGTCAGATGAACGTAGGACCGATTTTTGTATGTGGGTTTTAGAAATTGCGGCAAAATCGCCAATGCGCATAAACTCAACACAACAGTTTCAAATCAACACTTAAAACCCACTTGTTTGATCAACATTATTCATAGTGAAGTTTAATTAGTAGATTCAGTACCGTTGTTGTAATATGTTTGTTCTCCTATGTATTGTAATGTTTATGCGCGTAGAAACTTTGTATTTAGCGCTATATAAATGTAATTTGTTATGTTATGTCATGTTAAACCCCAAAACGACGCCAAGCATAACCGCACGGAAAAGAACAACTTCATAGTGATACAAACATGAGGAAGTGCGTGCATAATTCTGGCCAAGACCGGAATGGTCATGGGCCACCGTTTGTCGCTACCTGCCTTATCCCTACGACAACCGGTTAATAGTTTATTCACTAAAAAAAAAATCATGCATGGGTCATGATGGGTGGGATCTGTCCAACCCCGAATCTTATGATAAAAGCCAGCACCTGCCACGTATGTGGCAATTGTAGATGCTGCTAAGCCTTGTAAGGACAACCATGCAATGAATTTAACAACCTCATCAGGTTTGAATAAGGAAAATTCCCGCCAACCAGTTTTGTGAGTGTTTGAAGCCGAAGCTGCCATCAAAAGGAGGTGCGTCTTACCTTCTAACACGTCCGCTGGATGTTTGGGATTGGGGTCATATTGTTCTCGGCCTGAGGGGCGAGGGCACGGAAGCGATCCCCCTGGAAACGAGAAAGGGAATCGGCTGTGTGTTTTCAAATTCCCGCAATGTGAGCGGCCTCAAACGGGATGTTAAATCGCAGACTATGGCAAATAAACAGGCGCACTATTTGCATGATCATATGGGAATGTGAGGATTGTTTGTTAATAATGTGAACAACAGCCTCGTTATCAGTCCGAAAACGGACCCTGCGGTTAGCCAACTGGTGAGACCAGAAATACACGGCAATCACCAACGGATAGAATTCACAGTAGGCTATTGTTGGCGAACATGCGACTAGCTCAGGAGCCCACTTCCCTTGAAACCACTGACCGTTATTAAAAGTAACCACCAAAGCCAATACTGGCTGCCGCATCGGTATTAAAAACAGTTCTAATGTGTCGGTGTCGAGCCAGCCCTGATCGCGAAACGGAGACACCCCATTGAAATGATCAAGAAATTCCAACCACATTTAATGTGGTTGGAATTTCAAGATGGACTTGATAATATCAAGTCCATCTTTGCGCCAACTGATATGTGTGTTTTACGGTGCGGCTTTGCAAGCCCTCGAGATAGGCTAATTAAACGCCTGGTGAACGCCCGGCCTGGCACGACTGCACGACTAAGGATTGTATTTCCAGCAAGGTCAGCTTCTTTCTGCCCAGTCAAGAGTGATTTTTTTTCCCCAAAGCGTCAGTGCTTTGTTACTTGGCACCAGAATCTCGCGCCTAACTGTATCAATTTCCAAACCCAAATTAGTAATAGTTTGACAAGGGCCCTCCGTCTTTTCGTCCGCCAGTGGTACATGTAGCTGCCTGCAAACATCTAAGAATATACTTAACAGGAACGCACATTGCTCCTTGTTTTCGCCAATGAAGAGGAAATCATCAAGATAATGTGTTACAGTGTTACGCCCGCTTCACGTGAAACTCTTAAACGTACTAAATGTCTCGAATAACGCACACGAAATGGAGCATCCCATTGGCAAACATTTGTCAAAGTAAAATTTATTCGGAAATTGAAAACCTAAAAGCTCGTAATTTAAGGGGGAAACTGGAAGGAGCCTAATGTCACTTTTTGCTGACCAAGCATTGCGGCCAACAGACTTAATTGTCGTAAACAACTATAAGGAGCGTCGTCACTCGTCCATCAATACACGTATACAGATACAGATACATACTCACGATCATGAGAAACACAGAAATGCCAGAGTCTACTAAAGGCCAGCGCGCATATTATGTATGGTTGTGCATATATGGGCGGTGAAAACAGCAAAATGATTGATTTCCTAGCTAGTCTTGTTCCATTCACGTGTACACAATTGGCCCAGTACTATGGATAGCCATATCAGTGGTCCGAAAAGTTCAAAAGCCCATGTTAAGTGTTATGTTTGACTCAAAATGGCAATATTCATTATTAAAAGCTAATACAAAATAAGTTGATGACATAATCGTGACGTCACTTCACATTTAAGATACTAGTGCCATTCCCTACTTAAGTTTTATCATGATCGGATATTCGCTTATGTGCGTTTCTGGAAAAAAAATGGCGAAATCTATTATTAAAAATTCAATAAAAAAAATAAAACATCATCCTGACGTCACTTGACATTTGCAATACCCACCAAGTTACATCACAATCGGATATTGCCTTATATTCGAAAATCGGATTTTTGATGACGTAACACCTTTTTGAAAAATCGTGCAATACTTTGCAATACTAGTGCCATTTCCGACCTAAGCACCAAGTTTCATCACCATGGGATATTCCCTCTTAATGTTTTTGAAAATGTTAAATAAATAAGTTAAATAATTCTTATAAACATCTTATGATGACATCATCAACAAGTGACTGCAATTTTGTGTCTATAACAAGTCCCGATATACTCACGTACCAAGTTTGATTTGCATCGGAATTGCAGTTCCGGAGATAAAGAGAACTAATATTGATTTTTCACTTTTATGATGACGTCATGGTGTACGTAATGACGTCATGATGACGAAAAGTTTCGTCATGGCACCTTGGGGTGGTGATCTTACTATGTACCAAGTATGAAACATACCAAAATAGTTTGTTATCAGGACTTTCCTTATTTCCATGCTACATTCCTTCAAGGAATACCAGATTCCCTTGCAGCAATACCACTGTACACAACGTGGATTCCTTTTGTTAGAATGATAGAGGCATTTTCCCATTGAAGTCAGACTTCAAGCATATATTGAACCACCATGCACCTGCCCCACATTTGTTTGCAAAGTCTCCAACTGACCATGCATCATTGTCCTGGTACTTTGTTGTTAATTTATATGTATTATGCTCTGCCAGTGAAACAACCTCAGTACCGTTAGCATTATTATGAGCCAATATTGAGTGTGAAATTCTCACCAACAATGTTAAAATCATCACACTCAGCTCAGGCAGTTACATTCTCAAAATCTTCCATGTCTACAAACAACGCCCAATGTCCGTTTTGCTTATTTTATTAATATGTTCATTTCAAGTATTAAATAGAGCCATCTTGACGCCTCTAAAAATCTATCCAGCCTCCATCAGCAGTTGTCATGTCACAATAAACATGTACCTGTATGCCATCACACATTCCAAGAGGATATATGGTATAGATACCATTGTCAAACAATTCAGATTTGCAAGGCTACCCTGACCTTTGGGGTTCTTATAGATTTTCGAATTTTGAGCACAGTAATTCTTATTAAGTGCTTTTTGGTCAAATTTCACGGTTTATTTTGGCTTGTAAACCAAGGGGAATTCATTGCTTACTATAGTATAGCTATGCAGGTAACGTAAAAAAATTCCTACGCTATTGTTTGCTGACATAGTTTGGAGCTAAATGAAAAAAAAAGTACAAAAAAGGTGTGTGTTCGGACTACATAACGCCATTCTTAAACTTATTATTTTGATGGACACAACTTGCAGTCACAGAACTTCGGCAATGTTGCTGTTTTGATCCACTATTGGCACACACCGACACACAGCGTGAACTAAAGCAGTCGCTGTGTGCTGACTAGTATCGGCAGCACGGCCACATATAACGTTAACAAAAAATAACATGCTAAAATCATGCTAAAATCAACAACTGGTTTAGATTTTACTGACATGGTTCGGAGCTAGTTTAAAAAGTCAATCAATATAGATGTTCGAACTACATGAAACTAAAAGTCAGTTTTAAAATCCATATTGGAAACAACTTAACTTGTATAGTCACATACCCCCGACAATGTTGTCGTTGTGATCCATTATTCGCGTACACAGAGTAACGTAAAACAGTCAGTCACTAGCACTACGACAGGCGGTGCGTGTAGAATCTTTGAAGCCTTTTTTCTCGAAAGGCATTCTTTAAGTCTGAGCACTGTACTGTTCTCTTTCACGGGTCATAACTTTGGAATGGAATAAGATAAATACAAATCGTTGGAAAGCCAATGGTGTATGCAACTGAAAAGGTCAAATATGGGGATTAACCTCACTTTTCTGCACTGAGTCACAATATTTGTCGAATGATTATGTATACTTTGATGTTTTAGGCATTATTAAACACATTTGTTTCAGCAAGTGACACAAATGTTTAATTTCATCAATTTATGAAACCAATTTTAGCCATATGCCTCAGTGTGTGTGCCGGTCAGTTGTTTATTCAAGGCTAATAAAGCCTTGTAAATTGATATACATGAAGATGCTATACAAGTTGACACCCAAAGTCAAAGTCACTAGTACAAATATTTTGATATTAATGTGCACATAACATGCATTATGCCAGGGTTGATCTGGTTATTAATGACAAAATCATGCCTCACATCATTCATCAGTGCTCCAACATGTGAAAATGATGTCCTTATAGATATGGTTTGATAAACAATCACGAATAAAGACATGATAAAGGAAATTAAGGTAGCACTTAAAGACTAACTAGGAGAAAAACTACATAAGCTTTCGTAGTAACAACTACTTCATCAGATGTAATGAAGTGGAGCATCATCAACATGGGTATATATAAAAAGGTATAAAGCAATGAAGCATGTCCAAACAAAAGGGGCATGATGAGTCATAATTGGGAGTGGTAGTGGGACATGAAACCACGGTCCCTATTGAATCCAGAGTCAATGCAGTCCAGTCTGTGGATTATCTGTTGTTCCTCTGCTTCTCTGTCTATCCTGGTTTTGAAGTTCCTTTGTCTGAGCACAGCCACTCTCAGGTAAGCGATGGAATGGCCAGGGAGATTGAAGTCTTGGGACACAGGCTTCTCCGCATCCTGGTGTCGAATGTCAAACTTGTGGCCATTGACCCGTTGCCGTAGTGACTGAACAGTTTGACCAATGTACAGGGCTCTGGGGCATTGCAGGCAACTGATGTGATAGACCACATTAGAGGAGTTGCAGGTGTGTGATCCCTTGATGGTGAAGATAGCATTGTTAGGGCCAGTTATGGAAGTGGTAGTGTTTATGTGGTGACAGAGTTGGCATCTTGGGGTTCTGCAAGGGGATGTTCCATTGTTGGCAGGAGGTGTGAGGCAGCTCTTGACGAGATGGGCACGAAGATAAGGGGGTTGCTTGTAGGCGATTATGGGTTTTTCCTTGTAGATTTGCCTTAGGGCGTCATCTTCCTGGAGGATAGGGTTCAGTTCATCTATGATTTTCTGGAGTGATTTGAGTTGGGGGACTGTAGGTGACCACAAGGGGTGTTCTGTCTCCATGGTCTCGTGCCTTCTAGTGCAAGAGCTCGTCTCGAGGTGTTTGTTTCGCTTTGGTGATTTGTTCATCCACAGTGCGGTCGCTGTACTTCAAGTCCAGGAATGACTGCTGGAGATTGGTGAGGTGTGCGTCACGGTTCATGGTGTCTGAGCAGATGCGGTTGTACCGTAAGGCTTGACTGTACACAATAGATCGGGTGGTGTGGGAGGATGAAAGCTGGATGCGTGAAGATAGCTTGCACGATCAGTCGGTTTCTTGTAGATAGAAGTCGCGAGCTTGCCATCGTTGATGCTAACGGTTGTATCTAGGAAGTTGACGTGTTGCTCTGAGTGTTCCGGTGTGAGCTTGATAGTAGGATGGAACGCATTCAAGTCTCGGTGTAACTGTTTCAGGGATTCTTCCCCATGCGTCCATATAAGGAAGATGTCGTCAATATACCGGAGGTAGAGTAGAGGTTTCAAGGGTTGAGTTTGGAGGAAGCGCTGTTCAAGATCGGCCATGAATAAAGACATGCGAGAGATAGCTTGAATGTTTTGATATCATGAAGTCATTGAAGTGGAAGCATGTCATGCCCCATCCATAATACAATCTCCAGATTACACAGCAATTATTCATGGTCACATGTAAACAGTGCAACAAAAATGGACGCGAATTAAAACTCATTCAAGAAATCATTGTAATGCTCTCTTATAAATGAATTATTGATGAAAAAACGAAAAACTACACCTGCGTTTGTTGGTCGTATGTTTTATACAATATAACAAATAAACATGTACACAATTTGCGCAGTACAGAGAAATGGCATTATCGGCGGTGTCTTAATTGTCGTAAACAACTGTCAGGAGTGGCCTCACTTGTCCATTAATACACGTATAAATACATGAACATACACACGACCATGAGAAATGCAGAAATGGCCGTGTCTATTATAAGCCGGCGCGAATAGTGTGTATGGTTTGTATTGGCGTTGGAAACAGCAAAATGGCTGATTTTGTAGCTCGTCATGCTCCATTCACGTGTACACAATTGGCCCAATATTATGGATAGCCATATCAGCGGTCCGAAAAGTTCAAAAGCCCATGTTTGGTTTTATGTTTGACTCAAAATGGCAAAATCAATAATTCAAAAACCAATAAAAATCAGTTGATGACGTCATCGTTACGTCGCTTCACATTTAGGATACTAGTGCCATTTCTACCTAACCACCAAGTTTTATCACGATCGCATATTCGCTTATGTGCGTTTCTGGAATAAAAATTGCGATATTAATTATTCCAAATTCAATAAAAATTAGTCGATGACATCATTTTGACGTCTCTTGACATTTGCAATACCCACTAAGTTTCATCACAATCGGATATTCCCTTTTATATGTTTTTGAAAATCGGATTTTTGATGACGCATTCATGAGGAAACACCTTTTTGTTAAATTGTGGCATATGCCTTAAACCTAACTTTATACTCACGTACCAAGTTTGAATTGGACTTGCATGCAGTGTCGAAGATAAAGAGACCTAACATTTTCACTTTTAGGATGACGTCATGGTGCACTTAATGACGTCATGATGACGAAAAGTTTCGTCATGGCACCTTGGGTGGTGGTCTTACTATGCCGGTACTGTGCATGAAGTTCATCGGAATTGACATAAGCGTAGAAGTGACTTGTAGATAACCCCCGTGTAATGTCTGTGGGGAAAAGCGGGAAAAGACAAAACAATTAAGAAAAATCAAAAGCTGTTCCCCCGTATGCGAGACAGCTGCTAAAATTATGTGAGTTCCTTTGATCAGTTTATTCAGCTGGGTAGCTGTGTACAAACTAATGGGATACACTGTGAAACTGTCTCAGGTATTGTTCCAGATAAAGATAAGATAAGATATTATGTTTACAGGACTTCCCTCATTTTAATGCTGCATTCATCAGGGAATACCAGATTCCCGTCCAGTAATACCACTGTACACTATGTGGATTCCTTTTGTTAGAAGGGGAGAGATATTTCCCATTGAAGTCAGACTTGAAGCATATATTGAACCACCATGCACCTCCCCAATATTTATGTGCACAGTTTCCATCTGACCATGCATCATTGTCCTAATCCTATATTGTGAATTGATATGTATTATGCTCTGCCAGTGAATCAATTGCAGTACCGTCATCATTATTATGAGCCAATATTGAGTGTGTAATTCTCACCTACAATTCTAAAATCATTTCACTCATCCCAGGCAGTTATATTCTCCCAGTCTCCCATGTCTACCTATAACTTCCACTGTCCATTTCCCGTAATGTTGTTTATGTGTTAATTTCCAAGCCAGAACTCACCCAATAGATGGCCAAATCCAAATTTGCGGTCAGTCCAGTCACGGTAAAGGTTAATAGAGCCATCTTTAAGCCTCTAAAAAAAACTATCCAGCCTCCATCACCTGTTGTCATATCACAGTATACTGGTATGCCACCATGCATTCCAAGAGGATAGATGGTATAGATACCATTGTAATGGTATCCAGCTTGAAGCAACACCTGACAGCGTTGGTATTTGGCATGTAAAGATGCTGCAAATAGTGGTGTTTCATGATCATATTTATTGTCAAAGTAGGCACTTCCTCGTACTTTAACAATACAAGGATCCATATTCCTGCTAATGTTATTTATCTGCCAGAAGTGGCTACTCTCACGATAGTTGAATGATGCACATTGTGGATCAAAGAAGCAATCTCCCCCACATATCACTGCAGAAGATGTACTCTTTCCTTGTTAAAAAATGAATATGAAAAAGACCACAAAGAAGACTATGAAGAAGACGACAGAGGAAGTGGGAAAGACGACACAGACGACAAAGACTATTGACACACAGTATTACACGCCATATTTACAATTAAAATAATCGAACACAACCAAATTAAGTTTCATGTGTTTTTTTTCTTTTCAGAATTTCCGTTGAATCCAAAATGGGTTCATGTGGACTCAGCATCATATTAATGCTCGGCCTCTGTTGCAGTGTGGCCATTTCACGTGAGTACAATTTATATTCTGCGAAAACGAACAGTGTATGGGGAATAAATAAATCATTAGTGAAAATGAAAGAGTGTAGTGTCCATAAACCTCAAGGAGATGCTTAGTTATACTTCTGTTTGCGTTTGGTATAGTTTTATCATTGACTGGCAAGCCTCGATTTCTGTCCAGTGGAAAGTTGTTGAGTTAAGCAAAACCAAAGTTTTAATACAGCTAAGACGCTCATCACATTGTACTTAACAGAAGTTTTGTCCCAGCAAATCTTCACCAACACCGTGAACTGACACCCAAAACGTGCAAGATCATGTGTCCATATTTTGAAAATATAGCCGTTTGAAGCTTACGACTTTTTAAAACCGGCTTATTTCAAATCAAATTCAAACAGATATACACACAAATAGTTCAAATCGTTAGTAAAACGAAAATCTAAAAAAAAATGCACACAATAGGTACAACTGGTGTCATTCCGTGGTGTCGATGACGAAATGATAGCTTTTTATATTTTAATACCTTTGTACCATAAAACATGCTGGATGCGAATTTTGCCTGCCCCTCATGACCAAGGCACTGATCCACGTGTGGAAGTGGAAATGGTAATTTTTGTATTCATTAGAATATGGCCCGGCGTGCATCGATGTGTTTCTTGCGGACTTCAGCCAGACGCCTGCATTCTCGGCGAGCGACTGGGACGCCATGAACCTCAGCGATTCGTTGGCGATTCGACGGGGCAATTTCCGTGACTACTGCTGGAACATCACGGCTTCTGTGGGAATTGAGATCGAGCTGGATTGTGACATCTCTGCAGAGCATCGAAGTACAACGTACCTGGATCTGTTCACTGAAGACGATTATGTCTCTTACAACAATGACTATCCTGACGAAATTCGTTCAGCATCTAGACCTCTGATATTGAGGTTTCACTCAACCGTTTTCAATCTGTCTGCCTCGTGTGAAGTTAAGCCATTACCAGATATCACGGGTAAGGATACCAACTGTAGGTATTAACTTTCTCGTATTAACGGTTCGTAAACAGTGCAAACAGTCACCATTAGAAATCTTGGTTCATCAGATGCTTGGTTTTTTAAGCAAATCAAGATTAAGTTTACATAAAGTAAACTATTCTTCATGTTTTATAAGAAAAATCGAGTCGGGTTTTCGCTATTTTCTCGTGACTCAGATGTCCGATTGAGCTCAAATTCTCACAGGTTTATTATTTCATGTACATGTTTGATCAGATAATGTATGAGTGCAGTCCTGTGAACTTTACCAATCATGTATTGTACCTTTAACTACGATTTTTGTAATAGGCTATACTGTCTTGGTTTACATTTTTCAGCTCAGATTTGTGGACCTTCCCTCATCAATCTGACCGAGGCCCATCTCATTAGCTCCTCCACTCCAAATAACCGTTTCCAAAAATGCATCTGGCTGGTAACCACCGCTCTGGGCATGACAGCCTACGTTGATCTGTTGAACATCGAGATGAGGGAATACCAGCGTCTTTACCTCGGTACTGGGCAGGACAATAACAACATGTCATCCTTGGCGCACACCATTACCTACTTGGAAACCAAAGATGAGAATGGAACTACGTACATCTTCAATGAGAGGAACATCTGGATCACCTTCATTTCCAGTCCGGATCGCGACTTGAGCAGCAAATTTGAGATGAAACTAGAAATCCTCTTGTGGGCAGAGAACGCAATAGAAGAAGGTAAAATTCCGCATTAAAACACAATTAGGTTCAAATTCAAATCAGCCATAAAAAACGGCACAATCTGTAGAAGACACTGATGAGTTTACCTCTGGCCAAGTATGGTCTCTTGTCTCAAGACCACACAACTCGGTTTTGTTTGGTTTACCATGCCCTTCAGTAGCAAGGCACTGACTCTTAAGATTTTAGATTCTGCGTGGTACATGTACTATAGTGCGGGTCACTATGTAATGCATTATGGAATTCTGTGGGTTTTTAGTTAGTCAATCCCCAGGAACTCTTGAATTTTTAGTTCCTGCCGTCCCATGAAGATGAAAATCATGTATTTACAAATAAATGTTACTATTTTCCCGTCTTTCTTTTAGTTCAGTGCGGGACAGAGCAGATAAGTTGTCCCCGTGACTCCAAGTGCATCCCACAGCAGGCGTTTTGCGACGGTAAGGCGCATTGCTCCAACTACGAGGATGAAGCGGGCCATTGCGGTGAGTAAGAGCCAAGAGTCCTTGAAGAGGACAATGATTATGTCACTTCCTTGACTCAGAGACTGGGTCTTGGAAGATTTGTTCAAGAAGGCAGGAAGGGACTTTGCAACTCGATACAAATACAATAATTACCTCGGAGAGATTCGAACCGCGGACCGTGGGAAGTCAAAGCGCCTCCCCAACCTTGACAAACGATCAGCAAAAGTGGATGCTCATGGGATTTCCGTTGGTGTTTGTATCCATTCAAACTTCTCAATAACTGTGCTTTATTTTGCAGATCGGTGCGGCGTGTCAGAGATATCACTGAGACCACGTGAAGCTCTGACTATAAGTGGCTTGTTCAAATCCAAGGACATGCCACCCTCCGGTCACTTTGCCATCTACCCTGGAGATTCCCCCTCGTCCTCAAATTGGCCCGCCCGAGATGGCATCATCATCACCAACTACACGGAGGAAATAGGACCCCTGGAGTGCATCTGGAAAGTGAGGGAGCCACCCGGAACCAGGATCCGGGTAAAGGTGGTGGATTTCATCGGTGAGGCAATGGTAATGAGCATGGGGAACGGATCGGATCCGGGTGCGAGTGTTCCTGGTAAGGTGCTCTCTGCCAAGCTGGGAGTCACTCAACCCACAGACGTGCTGTCGATGGAGGGATCAGGAATGTGGATAACGCTAAAGCATGACTACCCAAACGGATACTTGGTTAAGCTCAAACTCGTATTCATCACATACAACGTCGCTGGTAAGCCCATGCAAAATGAGCGATCTTAAGAACTGCCATTTGTATACGAAATACGATATTTTAACAGAGAGTCTTTCGTGCAGTCTCCCCAAGGACCGGTATGCTCAATTAAGGCCAGATTACGCTACGTTGAGCCATTGCGATATCACTTCATTCCCTCCATTTATAATGGCTTGCTCAATCTGTATATTATTTTAGGGGCTTTTCTCAAAGTTGGGCTCCGGCTCAGGCTCCGGCTCAGGCTCCGGCTTTGTCTCTTTAATTATTCCGAATGCTGGTAATATAGGTTATGGGTTTTCATTGAAGCTGAAGCTCTGTTTTCTGAATACCCGTAATTTGAAAAATGGAGGCAAAGTCGGATCCTGAACCAGAGCCGAGCATTGAGGAAGGCCCCTGGCTAGGTCTGACATAATATGGCACTGTTTTCCTGTTTGTTGTTTGTTGATGTTGTTGGGGTGTTTGTCTGTTTGAGTTTTTCGATTGGTTTTGAGGCCGAAGTGAAGTACTTTAAATTTGGGATGGCATACTATGAAGCCTATGAGAATGTGTCTATTCCTGGTTCATGTTTCAGGCTGTAGCGAGGATGAGTTCGGCTGTCCAACTGACTTGGAGTGTCTTGAGAATATACCCTGCGTGTGTTCTGGGCACAGTGGAGACGAGTTGGGATGTGGTATGTATTACTTAAGTCATGCAGTGGCAACACTTATATATAGAACATTCTCAAATTATTCACAGGTCGGGGACCGTTTCCATGTTCCAATTTTGTTGTGAAATCAACTTTTTGACATCAGCTGAATTGGTTTTGTACATGCTTCATCGGGGAAATGTTCATCAAATTTCCAATTCAGTTAACAGTCCCCGGTTTTAAATACCGCTTCATGCTTAAAAGAAACTCTTAAAGATCACAGGAAATGAAAATATGACAAAGTCTACTAGTTTGACGAAATGTTTTATGATCAAAGAATGTTATACCCTTGTGTTAATACACTTTCATCCTAGGTTGTCGGTGCTTGACAAGTTAAATACTTAATGTATTTTGCATGATTCAATCATGGATCATTGCACTGCTGTAATTTCACTCACAGGCTGACCGTCCAATCATAAAATATTGAGTATCAAATGACCAAACATTCTGTCACGTTCCTTCCACCATGTACCATTTTTATTCATGATGACCTATCTACGATTATAAATCATGGTTTCAGGTAACTGTTCCACGTCAGAGTTGGCCTGTATGTCAGGACAGTGCGTTTCTACCGATCGGATCTGTGACGGCATCGCAGACTGCGCGGACCTTATGGACGAATCGTACTGCGGTAAGTTTTCCACAGCTATTCGGCCACAATGCAACAATCATGTTGGCTTGTTTCACTGAAAATCACAATTTGTTTATATTAAGTTGAACTTGAGTAAACCTGTCTTTATAAAGTGCCAAATTGGATTCTTTATTGCGTCCCTATCGCACCAAACAGTTGCAGCCATCACAAATCGCATTCCTCATTAAGTTTGACCACATTTTTAAGGTAAGTTTTTAAGTTGCGATATAAATTGCGACAGTAACTAGGTAGGTAGAGGGAAGGCAAAAATCGCAGGTTCACTAAATTCTTCAGACATGTTTTACAATCACTTCGATCACTCCTTAAAACAATATTTCTAACTGACTCTTAAGTTAAGGTGGATTATACAGCACATTCTTGTTAGAAAGCCAATAAATTACAATCCATGACTTGGTTCTGAGGGGCGTGCGAAACAATCAATAAACTCGAGATTGTGGTTATTCTCATCTATCCTTGTATATTCCAGGACATTGCGGAAATGCGTTTATCGACGTTACCTTGAACGCATCATCGGTGATAGCATCGCCTGGATGGCCTAGCAATAACTATCCGAAAAATGAGCAGTGCTTATGGTTAATAGTGGCAGAGGTGGGATACAGAGTGGTTCTCACTTTCTTGGACTTTAAGACGACGCGTAGGGACTACCTGTATTGTTCAAATGGAGACGATTTCAGCGATGCGTTTCTCACATTGGCCGGGTAAACTTTGTTCAATGCTACTCTGTGATTCAATGCGGAATTTTCATTTTATTGTATAATGGTTAAAAACCATAAACATCTATGTTACCTCTGTACCTATGCACTGCATAAACCTTAACAAGTAATCGGCATTTTAAAGGTAATATGTGTTTTTTTTTTTATGGTGATACTTTCTCAAGCGATTTATTCCCCGTCTGGATCGCCTCCAAAAGCAACAAAATGTTCATGAAGTTCACGTCTGTCTACTCTTATACAACGCGTGGCTTTGAGTTTCTTGTTGAACAGAGACTGTCATACATAGGTGAGTGCAGAAAAGGATGAAAATAGAAGAACCGACACGGGGCTTTGCAATTTGGGGATCTTGCATTATGCCGCAAATCTATCTGCAGGTCTGACAAAACTTTTGTTCTGCCTTGAGGTAGTTCCTTATATTAGTGCATGGGTACGTTAATCCTAAGGTTCTTGGTTCATCTCACGAAAATGTCTCACTGCCAAACCAGTGTGGTGGTCTGGGGTTTTCCCAGTTCGAATAGTCTCAATTATAATATTGACCTTTAACCTTCCGGTGCATGTGAACAGTGCGTGGTTATGTGTGGTGCATTGCCCTATGCGTGCACTGAGTGTTCTGGGTCACGCGCTCTTGCGGCCGGAAGTGGCTGACACTTATATACATTTTGGTGGGTCAGATGAGGGTTTTTTTTGGCAACCTTCCCACGCTTTCGCGGGGATTGCAGCTTGGGACATGGTGAAGACAAGACGTGCAATATAGCGTATGTTGGGATCACATAATTATCTCTATTAATTTCCTATGATGAAAGCGTGAAATAAAGTTAATCAAGCCGATCAAGAATCAACTGTCGATGTCCCGCTGGTCCTTTTTCTGCCTGCCTAGCGTTCCTTTTTCCTGGCTGTAACTTTTGCCTCCGTATCCACCTTCAGTGGCGGACGAGCCGCCGCCTCCGAGCGATCGGCCGGGGACCGGACCGCTACACTAGCAAATAACCCAACAGTTCATAACGCTTGTGTCCCATTGTCCAACTAGCAAGGATTCCCGAATTTATTCATAATACTGATTTGTGTACATTTACCGTGTAGTTTCTTGTGGCGAGAACGAAATTGCTTGTCATATGGAGGATCTCGTATGTGTAAGAAACGACATCCCACGGAATGGACGCCACGTTTGTTCACAAGGTAAGAGCGAAAGACATGTCCTGATGCCACTGTATTCTCTTCTGATGTGGGTCTCTCTATGAATATCATTGGGACCTGAAACCACATAATGTAGTTGTTTGTTTGTCTGTCGGTCGGTCGGGTGGTCGAGCTGTTGGGTGGATGTAGAATATATCGATCGAGTGTCTATATGTCGGTATGTTTGAAGACAGGCCCTGTCTTGACCTGTTTGTATTGCTCATTATATATTCATGACATGTAGTGAACATGACAGACGAGTAACAAACGTGTGAATCAGGTCTCGCCTCATTCCTTGTCAAAATACTAAATTAGGTTGCTGGGGTTGATTGTTTGTTTGGACTGTTCATCCAAAATGGAGTTGCTCGGAATTTCTGTAAATTCATATATTTTTAATATTCCAGGATCATGTGGAAAACCGCTTATCAACGTTACGCAGAATGCATCATCGGTGATAGTATCGCCTGGATGGCCCATCGCTGACTATCCAAATAATCGGCAGTGTTTATGGTCAGTGGTGGCAGAGGTGGAATACAGAGTGGTACTCACCTTCGTGGACTTTCAATTGAGAACACGCGACTACCTGTATTGTGGCAGCGAAGACGATTTCAGCAATGCATTTCTCACAGCGACCGGGTAATACTAGTTCAATGCTCCACAAAGCTTCAATTTAGAGGAAATGTCACCTACATAATTAACGCAAATATCTTACAATCAAATGACTCCAGAAAACTGAGTCATTGGATGGTTTGAAAATTGTCTTTGTTCGCATTTCAATAATTTAAACATTATACATCATTACAAGTGATAAACTCCTGCAAACTGCTCATCAGCCTAAATTACCTGAAATAAATCAAATGTTTACAGTTGGGAGGGCCTGACGCGTTTCGCTGCCAGCTAAATCTTTCTCAAAGGCTAAATGACAAGGGGACAAGAACATGCAAGTGAAAGAAACACAAAGGAATGAAATAAAGGATGAGAACAATAGGACGGATGTGAGATTGGTCAGACAAACAGGGGTGAGGTAGGCAAGATCAAAGTTGCCAGACTCCAAAGGTGTGGGGAAGAATGGGGAATAGGGATTAACAAAGATGATAGTTAAAGGATTAGAGATCAAGAAGGAGAAGTCGAGTCCAAAATAAGCTTCATTTGTGTTTCTTTCACTTGCATGTTCTGGTCCCCTTGTTATTTAGCCTTTGATAAAGATCCTGCTAGGATCAAAACACGTCAGGTCCTCTTAACTCTAAGCATTATAAATCGTCCTGAACTATGTTATTTAGTTAAACCATGAACATCTTATGGGACCTCTGTACCTATTCACTGTATAATATTGATATCTTATCTACATTTTAAATGAAATGATTATATCTTTCTTGTTTTTATAACAATTATTTCTCAAGAGATATGTTCCCCGTCTGGATTGCCTCCAAAAGCAACAAAATGTTCTTGAAATTCACGTCTATTTTCTGGGGTACTGATCGTGGCTTTGAACTTCTTGTTGAACAGAGACTATCAGACACAGGTGAGTGCAGAAAATGATGAAAACAGAAGAAAAATACTGAGTGAAAAACGCCGGTGTCAGAGTTTGGGAAACCAAATGCCGCACAGTAAGCGTGCATCATTGTTGGCAAAGCAAGAGCCTATGTTGGGTCAAGGCACTAGTTCTTTGCGCACGGACGCATTTTCAGCAATGTTGATAACAATTTGGGGACCATCCTTTATGCCGCAAATCTATATATTGCTCTAATCAAATTGAAGAGAATTTTAAACAATTGTTTCTCCACTAAGGTGAGAGTAATGGTACGTTTATCGCAAGGTTTTTTGAAAAACACAGAATCTACTGCCAAGCCGTAGCCAGAACCCTCTATTTTCACACCGGTTTCTTTTAAATAAATGTCTGAAATGAAGCAAGATCAGAGCCAAAGCCTGAATCGACGTTGGCAAAAAGCACTAGTTCTCTTTGTGCATTGGCGGATATTTTGGCCATGTTGATAGCAATGTGGGGACCTTCCTTTATGCCGAAAATCTATCTACAGGTCTGACAAAACTGATGGAAATCATTACAACTATTGTTTCTGCATTGAAGTAGTTGCAATATATTACTGCATGGGTGCGCTAATCCTAAGGTTCTTGGTTCATACAGATATTCATAATACTGGTGTCCAATTGTCCATCTAGAAAGGATTCACAAATTTGATCATAACACTGATTTGTGTACATTCACCGTTTAGTTTTTTGCGGTGAGAACGAAATTGCTTGTAATATGGAGGATCTCGTATGTGTAAGAAACGACAGCTCACGGAATGGACGCCAAGTTTGTTCACAAGGTAAGAGCGAAAGACATGTCCCGATGCCACTGTATTCTCTTCTGATGTGGGTCTCTCTATGAATCTCAGTCGGACCTGAAACCACATAATTTGTTTGTTTGTCTGTCTGTCGGTCGAGCTGTTGGGTGGATGTAGAATGTGTCGATCGAGTGTCTATCTGTCGGTCTGTCTGAAGACAGATCGGGATGTTTGTTTATCTGTTTGTTAGGTGTAACATATGTAATAGGGCCCTCTATTGACCTGTTGATATTACTTATCATGTATGCATTAAATGTAGTGAACATGACGGCCGAATTATAAACTTGTGAGTCAGGTCTCGCCTCATTCCTTGTCAAAATACTTAATTAGGTTGCTGGGGTTGATTGTTTGTTTGGACTGTTCATCCAAAATGGAGTTGTTCTGGATTTCGGTAAATTCATATATTTTTAATATTCCAGGATCATGTGGAAAACCGCTTATCAACGTTACGCAGAATGCATCATCGGTGATAGTATCGCCTGGACGGCCCATCGCTGACTATCCAAATAATCGGCAGTGTTTATGGTCTGTGGTGGCAGAGTTGGAATACAGAGTGGTACTCAGCTTCGTGAACTTTCAATTGATAAGCTACGACTACCTGTATTGTAGCAATGGAGACGATTTCAGCAATGCATTTCTCACAACGACCGGGTAAAACTGGTTTCAATGCTACTCAAAGCGTCAATTTAGAGAAAATGTCACCTACATAACTATCGCAATTATCTTACAATCAAATGACTCCAGAAAACTGAGTCATTGGATAGTTTGAAAATTGTGTTTGTTCACATTTCAATTACTTAAACATTATACATCATTACAAGTGATGAACTCCTGCAAATTGCTCATCAGCCTAAATTACCTGAAATAAATCAAATGTTTACAGTTGGGAGGGCTGACGCGTTTCGCTGCCAGCTAAATCTTTCTCAAAGGCTAAATGACAAGGGGACAAGAACATGAAAATGAAAGAAACACAAAGGAATGAATTAAAGGATGAGAACAATAGGAGGGGTGGGAAGTGGGTGAGACTGGGCAGACAAACAGGGGTGAGGTAGGCAAGATCAAAGTTGCCAGACTCCAAAGGTGTGGGGAAGAATGGGGAACAGGGATTAACAAAGATGACAATTATAGGATTAGAGATCAAGCTGGAGAAGTAGAGTACAAAAAGTAGCTTCATTTGTGTTTCTTTCACTTGCATGTTCTGGTCCCCTTGTCATTAAGCCTTTGATAAAGATCCTGCTAGGATCGAAACGCGTCAGGACCTCTTAACTCTAAGCATTATAAATCGTCCTGAACTATGTTAGTTAAACCATGAAAATCTTATGGGACCTCTATACCTATTCACTTCATAATATTGATATCTTATCTACATTTTAAATGAAATGATAATATCTTTCTTGTTTTTATAACAATTATTTCTCAAGAGATATGTTCCCCGTCTGGATTGCCTCCAAAAGCAACAAAATGTTCCTGAAGTTTATGTCTAACAACTATCGTACTAATCGTGGCTTTGAGCTTCTTGTTGAACAGAGACTATCAGACACACGTAAGTGCAGAAAGGATGTTCAAACCTTTGCATCGGCTACGAATCATTCGTTGTCGCCGATATGATGAAAACATAGACTGTGGTTTTTCCCTTGAAAAACAAGGAATCTACTGCCAAACCATAGCCAGAACCCTCTATTTTCACACCAGTTTCTTTTAAATAAATGCCTGAAATGAAGCAAGATCAGAGCGAAAGCCTGAATCGACGTTGGCAAAAAGCACTAGTTCTCTTTGTGCATTGACGCATATTTCGGCCATTTTGATAGCAATTTGGGGACCTTCCTTTATGCCGTAAATCTCTCTACAGGTCTGACAAAACTTTTTTTCTGCATTGAGGTAGTTCCTTATATAGTGCATGGGTACGTTAATCCTAAGGTTCTTGGTTCACCTCACGAAAATGCCTCATTGCCAAACTAGCAAATAACCCAACAGTTCATTATACTGGTGTCCAATTGTCCATCTAGAAAGGATTCACAAATTTGATCATAACACTGATTTGTGTACATTCACCGTTTAGTTTTTTGCGGTGAGAACGAAATTGCTTGTAATATGGAGGATCTCGTATGTGTAAGAAACGACAGCTCACGGAATGGACGCCAAGTTTGTTCACAAGGTAAGAGCGAAAGACATGTCCCGATGCCACTGTATTCTCTTCTGATGTGGGTCTCTCTATGAATCTCAGTCGGACCTGAAACCACATAATTTGTTTGTTTGTCTGTCTGTCGGTCGAGCTGTTGGGTGGATGTAGAATGTGTCGATCGAGTGTCTATCTGTCGGTCTGTCTGAAGACAGATCGGGATGTTTGTTTATCTGTTTGTTAGGTGTAACATATGTAATAGGGCCCTCTATTGACCTGTTGATATTACTTATCATGTATGCATTAAATGTAGTGAACATGACGGCCGAATTATAAACTTGTGAGTCAGGTCTCGCCTCATTCCTTGTCAAAATACTTAATTAGGTTGCTGGGGTTGATTGTTTGTTTGGACTGTTCATCCAAAATGGAGTTGTTCTGGATTTCGGTAAATTCATATATTTTTAATATTCCAGGATCATGTGGAAAACCGCTTATCAACGTTACGCAGAATGCATCATCGGTGATAGTATCGCCTGGACGGCCCATCGCTGACTATCCAAATAATCGGCAGTGTTTATGGTCTGTGGTGGCAGAGTTGGAATACAGAGTGGTACTCAGCTTCGTGAACTTTCAATTGATAAGCTACGACTACCTGTATTGTAGCAATGGAGACGATTTCAGCAATGCATTTCTCACAACGACCGGGTAAAACTGGTTTCAATGCTACTCAAAGCGTCAATTTAGAGAAAATGTCACCTACATAACTATCGCAATTATCTTACAATCAAATGACTCCAGAAAACTGAGTCATTGGATAGTTTGAAAATTGTGTTTGTTCACATTTCAATTACTTAAACATTATACATCATTACAAGTGATGAACTCCTGCAAATTGCTCATCAGCCTAAATTACCTGAAATAAATCAAATGTTTACAGTTGGGAGGGCTGACGCGTTTCGCTGCCAGCTAAATCTTTCTCAAAGGCTAAATGACAAGGGGACAAGAACATGAAAATGAAAGAAACACAAAGGAATGAATTAAAGGATGAGAACAATAGGAGGGGTGGGAAGTGGGTGAGACTGGGCAGACAAACAGGGGTGAGGTAGGCAAGATCAAAGTTGCCAGACTCCAAAGGTGTGGGGAAGAATGGGGAACAGGGATTAACAAAGATGACAATTATAGGATTAGAGATCAAGCTGGAGAAGTAGAGTACAAAAAGTAGCTTCATTTGTGTTTCTTTCACTTGCATGTTCTGGTCCCCTTGTCATTAAGCCTTTGATAAAGATCCTGCTAGGATCGAAACGCGTCAGGACCTCTTAACTCTAAGCATTATAAATCGTCCTGAACTATGTTAGTTAAACCATGAAAATCTTATGGGACCTCTATACCTATTCACTTCATAATATTGATATCTTATCTACATTTTAAATGAAATGATAATATCTTTCTTGTTTTTATAACAATTATTTCTCAAGAGATATGTTCCCCGTCTGGATTGCCTCCAAAAGCAACAAAATGTTCCTGAAGTTTATGTCTAACAACTATCGTACTAATCGTGGCTTTGAGCTTCTTGTTGAACAGAGACTATCAGACACACGTAAGTGCAGAAAGGATGTTCAAACCTTTGCATCGGCTACGAATCATTCGTTGTCGCCGATATGATGAAAACATAGACTGTGGTTTTTCCCTTGAAAAACAAGGAATCTACTGCCAAACCATAGCCAGAACCCTCTATTTTCACACCAGTTTCTTTTAAATAAATGCCTGAAATGAAGCAAGATCAGAGCGAAAGCCTGAATCGACGTTGGCAAAAAGCACTAGTTCTCTTTGTGCATTGACGCATATTTCGGCCATTTTGATAGCAATTTGGGGACCTTCCTTTATGCCGTAAATCTCTCTACAGGTCTGACAAAACTTTTTTTCTGCATTGAGGTAGTTCCTTATATAGTGCATGGGTACGTTAATCCTAAGGTTCTTGGTTCACCTCACGAAAATGCCTCATTGCCAAACTAGCAAATAACCCAACAGTTCATTATACTGGTGTCCAATTGTCCATCTAGAAAGGATTCACACATTTATTCATAACACTGATTTGTGTACATTCATCGTTTAGTTTCTTGCAGTGAGAACGAAATTGCTTGTAATATGGAAGATCTCGTATGTGTAAGAAACGACATCTCACGGAATGGACGCCAAGTTTGTTCACAAGGTAAGAGCGAAATACATGACCTGATGCCACTGTATTCTCTTCTGATGTGGGTCTCTCTATGAATTTCAGTGGGACCTGAAACCATATAATTTGTTTGTTTGTCTGTCGGTCGGGTGGTCGAGCTGTTGGGTGGATGTAGAATATGTCGATCGTGTGTCTATCTGTCGGTCTTTTTGAAGACAGGTCGGGATGTTTGTTTGTCTGTTTATCTGTTTGTTCGGTGTAACATATGTAAAAGGGCCCTCTCTTGACCTGTTGGTATTAATCATCATGTATACAATACATGTAGTGAACATGACAACCGAGTTTAAACTTGTGAGTCAGGTCTCGCCTCATTCCTTGTCAAAATAATAAATTAGGTTGGTGGGGTTGATTGTTTGTTTGGACTGTTCATCAAAAACGGGGTAGCTCGGAATTTTGGTATATTCATATTTTTTAATATTCCAGGATCATGTGGAAAACCGCTTATCAACGTTACGCAGAATGCATCATCGGTGATAGTATCGCCTGGACGGCCCTTCGCTCATTATCCAAATTATCGGCAGTGTTTATGGTCTGTAGTGGCAGAGGTGGAATACAGAGTGGTACTCACCTTCGTGGACTTTCAATTGATGAACTACGACTACCTGTATTGTAGCAATGGAGACGATTTCAGCAATGCATTTCTCACAACGACCGGGTAAAACTGGTTCAATGCTACTCAAAGCTTCAATTTAGAGAAAATGTCACCTACATAATTAACGCAAATATCTTACAATCAAATGACTCCAAAAAACTGAGCCATTTTATGGTTTGAAAACCTCTCCTGTCAAGTTGTCTTTGTTCACATTTCAATAACTTAAACATTATACATCATTACAAGTGATAAACTCCTGCAAACTGCTCATCAGCCTAAATTACCTGAAATAAATCAAATGTTTAGAGTTGGGAGGGGCCTGACGCGTTTCGCTGCCAGCTTAATCTTTCTCAAAGGCTAAATGACAAGGGGACAAGAACATGCAAGTGAAAGAAACACAAAGGAATGAATTAAAGGATGAGAACAATAGGAGGGGTGGGAAGTGGGTGAGACTGGTCAGACAAGCAGGGGTGAGGTAGGCAAGATCAAAGTTGCCAGACTCCAAAGGTGTGGGGAAGAATGGGGAATAGGGATTAACAAAGATGATAATTAGAGGATAAGAGAGATCAAGCTGGAGAAGTAGAGTACAAAAAGCAGCTTCATTAGTGTTTCTTTCACTTGCAATGTTCTGGTCCCCTTGTCATTTAGCCTTTGATACAGATCCTGCTAGGATCGAAACGCGTCATGCCCTCTTAACTCTAAGCATTATAAATCGTCCTGAACTATGTTAATTAGTTAAACCATGAAAATCTTATAGGACCTCAGCCTATTCACATGCATATTATTGATATCTTATCTACATTTTAAATGAAATGATTATATCTTTCTTGTTTTTATGACAATTATTTCTCAAGAGATATGTTCCCCGTCTGGATTGCCTCCAAAAGCAACAAAATGTTCTTGAAATTCACGTCTAACTTATGGGGTACTGATCGTGGCTTTGAACTTCTTGTTGAACAGAGACTATCAGACACACGTAAGTGCAGAAAGGATGAAAACAGAAGCACCGACAAGGGGCCTTGTTCAAACCTTTGCATCGGCTACGAATCATTCGTTGTCGCCGATATGATGAAAACATAGACTTTGTTTTTTTCCCTTGAAAAACAAAAAATCTACTGCCAAGCCGTAGCAAAAACCCTCTATTTTCACACCGGTTTCTTTTAAATAAATGCATGAAATGAAGCAAGATCAGAGCCAAAGCCTGAATCGATGTTGTAAAAAAGAACTAGTTCTCTTTGTGCATTGATGCATATTTGGGCCATGTTGATAGCAATTTGGGGACCTTCCTTTATGCCGTAAATCTCTCTACAGGTCTGACAAAACTTTTTTTTCTGCATTGAGGTAGTTCCTTATATAGTGCATGGGTACGTTAATCCTAAGGTTCTTGGTTCACCTCAGGAAAATGCCTCATTGCCAAACTAGCAAATAACCCAACAGTTCATAATACTGGTGTCCAATTGTCCATCTAGAAAGGATTCACAAATTTATTCATAACACTGATTTGTGTACATTTACCGTTTAGTTTCTTGCAGTGAGAACGAAATTCCTTGTAATATGGAAGATCTCGTATGTGTAAGAAACGACAGCTCACGGAATGGACGCCAAGTTTGTTCACAAGGTAAGAGCGAAAGACATGTCCTGATGCCACTGTATTCTCTTTTGATGTGGGTCTCTCTATGAATCTCAGTCGGACCTGAAACCACATAATTTGTTTGTTTGTCTGTCTGTCGGTCGAGCTGTTGGGTGGATGTAGAATGTGTCGATCGAGTGTCTATCTGTCGGTCTGTCTGAAGACAGATCGGGATGTTTCTTTATCTGTTTGTTAGGTGTAACATATGTAATAGGGCCCTCTATTGACCTGTTGATATTACTTATCATGTATGCATTAAATGTAGTGAACATGACGGCCGAATTATAAACTTGTGAGTCAGGTCTCGCCTCATTCCTTGTCAAAATAATAAATTAGGTTGGTGGGGTTGATTGTTTGTTTGGACTGTTCATCAAAAACGGGGTAGCTCGGAATTTTGGTATATTCATATTTTTTAATATTCTAGGATCATGTGGAAAACCGCTAATCAACGTTACGCAGAATGCATCATCGGTGATAGTTTCGCCTGGATGGCCCATCGCTGACTATCCGAATTATCGTCAGTGCTTATGGTCAGTGGTGGCAGAGGTGGGATACAGAGTGGTACTCACCTTCCTGGACTTTGAGATGGAACACGGCTATGACTACCTGTATTGTGGCAACGGAGACGATTTCAGCAATGCATTTCTCACAACGACCGGGTAATACTAGTTCAATGCTACTCAAAGCTTCAATGTAGAGCAAATGTCAACTACATAATTGAAATTATAAATATCTAACAAGGAACAATACAGAAAACTGAGTCATTGGATGGTTTGAAAACCGCTCAAGTCAAATTGTCTTTGTTCACATTTCAATAACCTAAACAATATATAAATCATCCTGAACTTTGTTATTTATTTAGTTAAACCATAAACAACTTATGGGACCTCTGTACATATTCACTGCATAATATTGATATCTTGTCTACATTTTAAATGAAATAATTATATATTTATTGTTTTTATAACAATTATTTCTCAAGAGATTTGTTCCCCGTCTGGATTGCCTCCAAAAGCAACAAAATGTTCTTGAAATTTACCTCTGACGGCAGTGTTACTTATCGTGGCTTTGAGCTTCTTGTTGAACAGAGACTATCAGACACAGGTGAGTGCAGAAAATGATGAAAACAGAAGAAATACACTGAGTGAAATACGCCGGTGTCAGAGTTTGGGAAACCAAATGCCGCACAGTAAGCGTGCATCATTGTTGGCAAAGCAAGAGCCTATGTTGGGTCAAGGCACTGGTTCTTTGGGCACTGACGCATTTTCAGCAATGTTGATAACAATTTGGGGACCATTCTTTATGCCCCAAATCTATATATTGCTATAATCAAATTGAAGGGAATTTCAAACAATTGTTTCTCCACTAAGGTGGGAGTAATGGTACGTTTATCGCAAGGTTTTTGGTTCAATTGCCGAAAAAGACTAGTGAAAATGCTCCATTGCCCATTCAGTAAATAGCCCAAAATCTATTACATTAACACTAATTTGTATCCATTTACCGTTCAGTTTCTTGCGGTGTAAATGAGGTTGCTTGTACAACAGAGGACCTTGTATGTTTAAGAAATGACAGCTCACGGAATCAACTCCAAATTTGTCCAACAGGTAAGAGCGAAGGCCGTGTTGGGAAGACACTGCATTTTCCATTCACGTGGACCTTTTCATGAAACTCAAAAGGATACGAAAGCCCAACAATAGATTTGTTTCGATTAGAAGTCTTTGTGTTAAAAGGGTTGTCTGTCGAGCTGTCGGCGTTTGTCTGTCGGTCGTGCTGTTGGGCGGGATGGAATGTCAGGCTGTCTAGCTCATTTTTTTTTTATTTTTGATATTTTGGGGCGGTGTTAGGGGGACTTTGTTTGTTTCCATTAAAGTGAAGCTCGATCGTCCACCAGGTTTGGTATCAGGTATCAGGTTTGCTCAAGTTTGTGGTATTTTCCATCTATTGGTAATTTTCCAGAACCTTGCAGTGATACGAAAGTCAACGTTACGCAGAATGCATCATCGGTGATAGCATCGCCTGGATGGCCCTTCGCTGACTATCCCAATGATCAGCAGTGCTTATGGTCAGTGGTGGCAGATGTGAGATACAGAGTGGTTCTCACCTTTGTGACATTTGAGATGAAACAATACGACTACCTGTATTGTGGCAATGGAGACGATTTCAGCAATGCGTTTCTCAAATTGACCGGGTAAAGTGTTTTTAATGTTACTATGTGGTTTAATTATTATTGTTAACCATAAACATTTTGGGCCGAATTCACAAAAGGTGTTTTTCTTCTACACGCGTCTAACTTTCCTTAACGGGTGATCATCTTATGCGTTTAGAAGGTCATCAATTCTAGAAGGGTGTATATGCAGAGGCCGTTTATCATTTAGACACTAGTGTCTAGCGAACAAATTTTAGACGTGCCAAGGGGGTTATTTAAGCCCTGTGTTGATGTCGCAGTGCCGTTAATTTGGTCATGGTCGCGATAAGAATACTGGAACTTGCACTGAAGACAGCTGTATCTCTGATTCTCGTCTGCATCAGTGTTTCCCTTAGATCTTCCTGTTTAGCCCTGTATTCGGCAATGGCCTTAATTTTCATTCCTCGCCACAATTCCTTCAGTTCCTTTTATTTGTGGTACTTTCTCTTCGAATGGGGAAAGTGCCTTCAATGGCTCTTAATTTTATTTAGTTCCAGGATGTTGGTTTCTTTCTGTTAGTGTCTATATCACCTTTCGTGTCCTCAACCCCGGCCTTTTGTCTTTTGATGAGCTGAATGACACCCACTCGCTGATCACAATCATGTGAAATTTTCTATTCCTATTTTCGCTTGTATCCGACTTGTTTCATGTACAAAATGAACATGCATGCGCTTTCGCCACCCCCCCCCCCCCCCCCTGAATCTTGTCCAGGGAAAGGTTACGCAACGTCGCAAACGACCGTTAACAAAGGAACCTGGGTCATCACGATTGCTGCTATTGTATTATCACCACTTAAACACAGCTTACAAGACAAACTGCACACGTGAAGCTAAACGGTTGCAAAACACCCGTCGTGAAATTGGAAAAACAATTGCGTTTAGCTGTCCGCGTGCAAAGTGTGTTTAGACACTATTGAGGATGTAAACAGTGATTAGTAAAACGGAAGAAAAACACCTTTCATGAATATCGGCCCTTTATGTCACCCCGTTTGTATTTACTGCATAAACCTTTATATTCACTCCTAATTTCAAAGAAAACATATCTGTCTTTTCTATGGTGATAATTTCTCAAGCGATATATTCCCCGCCTGGATTGCCTCCAAAAGCAACCAAATGTTCCTGAAGTTCACGTCTAACTACGGTGGTATTAATCGTGGCTTTGAGCTCCCTGTTGAACAGAGACCATCAGACACAGGTGAGTGTAGAAAATGATGAAAACAGAAGAAACATACTGAGTGAAAGACGCCGGTGTCAGACTTTGGGAAACCAAATGCCGCATAGTGAGCGTGCATCATTGTTGGCATCGGCTGCGGCTCCGCCTTCGGCTCTGGCTTCGGCTGTTATTCATATAAAACTAGGCTGTGGAATTGCGTTGTTCAAAACAAAGAATCTACTGTCAAGAAGTAGTGAAAAGCCTTTTTCTCACGTGTTAATTTCAAATGAATGCACGAAATGGATCACGACCGGGAGCCAAAGCCAGAGCCTATGTTGAGTCAAGGCACTAGTTCTTTATGCACTGACGCAATTTCAATCATGTTGCAAACAATTTGGGGACTATCCTTTATGCCGCAAATCTATGTATTGCTCTGACAAGACTGAAAAGAGACTATCAGACACAAGTGAGTACAGAAAAGGGGAGACAACAGAAAAAATATACTGAGTGAAGGACGTAATTGTGAGAGTTTTTGGAGCAAATGCCGTACGGTAAGCGTGTAGAAGCGGATATCGGCCCTGGCTCCGCCTTCATGCTCCGGCTTCGGCTCTGTCAGTCATATAAAAAAGTCTATTTGCTTTTCCTTGACCGAAACAGAGAATCTACCGCCAAGCAGTAGCCAAAAGCCTCTTTTTCACACCTGTTCATTTCAAATGAATGCAAGAAATGGAGCCCGATCTGGAGCGAAAGCCAGTGCCTATCAGCCTCTATGCTATAAATCTATCTACTGCTCTGACCAAAATGAACGGAAGTTAGAACAGTTATTCTTATATGGCGCGTTAATCCTAAGGTTCTTGGTTCAATTGCGGAATATGTGAAAATGCCCTATTGCCCATTCTGTAAATTACCAAACATATATTATTTTATATTAACACTGGTTTTGTATGATTAACGTTTAGTTTATTGCGATGAGAACGAAATTGCTTGTAAAATGGAGGACCTCGTATGTATAAGAAACAACAGCTCAAGGAATCAACGTCAAGTTTGTTCACAAGGTATGAGCAAGGGCCGTGTTCCGATGACACTGCATTTTTCGGTGACGTGGGCCTCTTCATGAGGTTCAGGACACGAAACCTCACAATAGATTTGTTTCGATTGTTTGTCTTTATGTTGAAGGGGTTGTCTATCGAGCTGTCGGTGTTTGTATATCGGTCGGGCTGTCGGATGGGATGGAATGTGAGGTTGTCTAGCTCCTTTAATTATTTGTTTGTTGGATATTTATCGGGGTGTTACGGGGACTTTGTTTGTTTGTTTGTTTGTTTGCATTAAAATAAAGCTCGACTGTCCACCAGGTTTGGTATCAGGTATCAGGTTTGCTCAAGATTGTGGTAAAGTTCATTTATTGATAATTTTCCAGAACCTTGCAGTGATACGTTTGTCAATGTCACGCGGAATGCTTCATCGGTGATAGCATCGCCTGGATGGCCCATCGCTGACTATCCAAATAATCGGCAATGCTTATGGTCAGTGGTGGCAGATGAGGGATGCAGAGTGGTTCTCACCTTCGTGAACTTTGCGATGAAAGTCTTGGACTACGTGTATTGCAGCAATGGAGACGATTTCAGCGATGCGTTTCTCACATTGACCGGGTAAAATCTGCTTCTCTCCGAATTTTCGTTATCACATTTTACTATGGTTAACCATAATCACCTCTCTACCTATAACCTGTAACAACGGGAAATACATTTATGACAATACTTTATCTAGAGATTCGTTCCCCGTCTGGATTGCCTCAAAGGACAACAAAATGTTCCTGAAGTTCACGTCTGACCGCAGAGTTACTAATCGTGGCTTTGTGCTTCTTGTTGAACAGAGACCATCATACACAGGTGAGTGCAGAAAGGATAATATCAGAAGCGACACAGAGTGAAAGGCGCCACTTGGGAACAAATAACTTCCATTGGCACCGGAGCCGGTTTCGTCTCGGTTAACTTATCCTGAGAATCCAAATCTACTTCCAAGTCATATCCAAAAGCGGATCCATTACTTTAAAACGGATGTACAATTAGAGGGCTATATGTATTAAACGTAGCAATTGATTGTAAGCAACTGCTTGAAGCACAAGCAATTGTTGCTTGTCTGGCAAAAGATAAAGTTCAAGCAATTTCTTAAATCCGTATGCATGAACTTTTCCTTGTGCTTGAGGTTTCAACAATAGGGATGCCAAGCCGGTACCAACACCAAATTGCATCATGAACAAAACTGCTACAGCTTAAAATAATACCAATGGTTTAAAGTTTTCCATTTGGTCATCAGTACATAACAAATGAATTGTGTGAATGGGCCCAATGGTAGCAATTTTGTGGACCCTCCTTAATGCTACAACTCTATCAAGAGCACTGGAACCGGAGGGAATTTAGAACTATGGTTTTTGCTCTAAGGTATAGATTATGTATACGTCAGAGAACGTGTAGGTTGATCCTTATGTTCTTGGCTCAACTCCAGAATAAAGGAAAGTACCTCATTGCCAAACTATAGTCATAACACTGATGTGTGTACATTTATCGATTAGTAACTTGCGGTGAGAACGAAATTCCGTGCAATATGGAGGACCTCGTATGTGTAAGAAACGACAGCTCACGGAATGGACGCCAAGTTTGTTCAACAGGTAAGAGCGAAGGGCATGCTCTGGCTTCCCTGTGAAGCACAGTCGGACCTTTACCCTCACAATAGACTGTTATATATGTTGGGTGTAGGCGTATTTGTTCGTTTGTTTGTTTGTATGTATGTTGTGGGTGTTTGTTGGGATGTTTTTTTTCCGGGGTGTTTGTTTCTGTTTGTTGGGGTGTTTGTTGGTGGTGTTGGGGTGTTTGTTTGTTTGTTTGTCCATTTGTTTGTTTGTGTTTGTTAGGGGTGTTTGTTAGGGGTGTTTCTTTGTTTGTTGGTTGGTTGGTCTGTTTGTCTGTCTGCGTTGGTGTTGGTCTGGATGTCTGCTTAGAAGTCGGTCTTTGCTGATTGTTTGTTTGCTTGTGTTTTTCCTTGTTTTTTGGTTTACTTATTAGTAATCGACTGTTCCGGATTAGATAAGTCCCGCCCACCTTAGCAACGCCACATGTTTTACACACCGCACGTGACCTAGTTTGACCGAGGTGCTTGGACGACAACGACTGCAATTAATGCATACAGTTTGATTGACGGGTTTATTTACTGGCTTGCTTGTTTACTTCATGCCCGTAGGTGACTGTGGCGATTACTTGTACGACATTTTGTTTTCACCTGGAGACCTGTACTCTCCCGGATATCCAAATAACTATCCTTCCGATCTAGACTGTGAATGGCTGGTAACCTCCCGACACATCATGACGATCTCAATACTTTCATTTGCAACTGAGACCTCTCGGGATGAGCTCTGGCTCACTGGCGACACTCTCCACGGAGGAGCTGGGATGGTGTTCAGGATGCACGGCATCACTAAAGTAAGAACCATCACCTTTAATCCAAACGAGGTGACGGTACACTTCAGGACGGATTCCACTGTGACCAAAGAAGGCTTCCACCTTAAACTCTCTTCGATGTTTGGTGAGAATGTCAACAATGCATATTAATACGTCAACGGTCTAGGACCTTTAAGTCCACGGTTCAGAATTCATATGTCCAATGTCAAACCTCCACATGTGCAACACGAACATACACATGTGTCATTTCAGAGCCACCGTAGACAAGTACAGTTGTGTGAATCGACCATTATATGGGGAAAAACAGTGAATTGGTGTGAAACCACGAAGTGTGGGAAAGAGACTAGTATATAACTGGTAAACAAAGAGGGGGAGCACGTTAAATGGTTTATTGCACAGTTATCATGACAATACAAGATACTCACAAAAGTGGGCCTCCATGGCGGTTTGCAACGTACGGTTGGCCAATAATAATGCGTGGGATTTGGAAAGATCATTCCAATTTCGACCATTGTTATTGGCCAACGTGTTGCAAACTCTTGGAGGCGCACTATTGTGAAACGCCCGTATTCTCTCTAACCAAAAAATAAGCTGGAGGTAGGAATAGATATTCATCTTGGAGGAAAATATGTTTCAGCCATAGAACTGAATGAAGTATACACATTGGGTGATGATCGAGTTCCTAAGAGATAAAGTAATGAGGAATAGACTACTTTAAAACTTTTCAGAAGAGCCACAGTGTTTCGGCCATACTAGCTTCAAAATGTGTTTCACGTTCAAAAACCACGACGGGACCAACCACGTATAGGAAGGACATTAGGAACAATTATTATACTGAAAACACCTGCTGAAGAAACTATAACAATTTCACTATGAACAATTCAGTAAAATCAAACATGATTTGATTTAGGAGGGCGCTTGATGTTTCGATCCCAGCAGTATCAATGCATCCTTTAAGAAAGATATTGCTTGCTAGGATTGAAACGTCAGGCTCTCTTAATTCTGAGCAGCTTTTGAGAAAGATCCTGCTATGATAGAAACATCCGGTCCTCCTAACTCATGCATTTAATATAATTTAGGTCACTATGTTGGTTGATGAGCAGTTTGTAGCAGGTGATTACTTGTATCAATTCAAGCATGTTTGACATTTTGTGACTCGCTCTGCGAAAGTGAGTCATACGTCACTCAGCATGTTTAAAGGATATAGTTTATGAAACCTGGGAAGAGTTTGTAGAATAATAAGTTCATTCTGTGCTTTAGAACTAGTAGACGTGTAGAATGTAAAATGGTACAAACATGAACCATGTTAAACCTCATGGGGCATTTTTTCTCATCTTACAGATATAACTGAGTTTGCCAAATGTGTGACTTAAGCCTCATTTTTACAGAGCAGGTCACATTTATCAAAATTGCTTTCGCCGATGACTCATTGGTAATCTTTGTCTCTTCCAATATTTGTCCTTGATATATTAGCGCTTACTCCGTGTCCATACTCTGGCCTCTTTGACTGTGGCGATGGCTCCTGTGTGTCAAGTGACGCGCGATGTGATGGTTTTCAAGATTGTCAGACGGATGGCTCAGATGAGCTCGATTGCAGTGAGTGCTGATTTGTAATTTTAGTGCAAAATTTAATTCAGTTCTACAGACAGCACGGTCAAACTTCCACTCTGAAGAATGGTTCGCAATATACACGAGGTGTGCCCAATTGGCACTTTCGCAGATATGCCGAACATGTACAGTGAAAGGCATAATGGAGAAATGAGGCCCACAAATGAAGGGATTGGGCCACCTGACGAAGCCGAAGAAAGGCTCCAGCTTCGCCATGTATCTCAAGCCAATTCACTGCATTTAGAATTGAAAAAAGGCAGTAGCAAAAATCGCCTTGCCTTAAAGGGTCTCTGCAATAGGAATATTATGACTTTAACGCGTGTCAATAAGAAATGGTTATATGGGGCCTGTGATTTAACCCTCCTCCTCACACTGTTTCGGGGTAAACAACAGGTTTTTTGTTTGTATGCTAATTAGGATTTCCATATTCGTTTGCAAAACTGTGATGTCATCTGGGTATTTGAGAGCAGTAATCCAATTGATTTGAGCGCAAAAAGTTGGGGTTGTTTTAGAGGTTTCCTGACAGACCTTTTCCTCCTCAATAGGTTTTACGGTGTGGTGAATATGTTCCTTTCACTCAACAGGCGGTGTTATATTTTTGCAAAACCATTTATGTGGGTCAAGTTTGCCTCTTCATTGTTTATTTTTTTTAATTATATTTTTGCTGTTGGTTCCCCACATGGGTATGCATGAAAATCTCCCATTTTGCAAAGCCATTATAACGAAAACCAAATTGTGGTTTGATACCAAACTAAGACTTGCCATTCATTATCTGTAAGTATATTCTCTGACTGAAAAAAAACTATGCATGAAACATTTAAGCTTTATTTCTTAAAGTATTTCGTGAAGTATTTTGTGGAAACTCAAGGCCATAGTGATGATGAAAGTGATGACAACGTTATTGGGCTTATACTTTGAGCGACTCTAGGTAACCTATAAGCAACCTCGATGACTTATAAAACTTTTAATTAACCATTATATTATACTCTTGTTTTAACATACAGAGAATGTAAATTGTCCAGATTTCTACCACTGTGACAGCTCATTGAAGTGTATCCGTTGGCCAATGGTCTGCGACGGGAAAATTGATTGCCCAAATGGGGACGACGAGAACGACTTGCAATGCGGTACGCATGTCTTAATATAGGCTAAGGCTGGGTCTAGGTGTTCGGCCGTTGCAAATGCATTGAAGCCCGCCGACAATACACCGATCCAGTAGGCCACGCCCACCATAGCAACGTCCTAGCAACAACGCACACGCGCACGCACATCAAGTGTCACGATCGCCCACACGCGACGAATCACATACACCACAAAAACACTTCTCTCTGAGTTGGACTTTGGTTTTGCAAAAGGCCAAAAATGTACCTTTACTTTCAGCCAGGGCATCGAGTGCCAGGAATATAATGGAAATATTTAACACCGCTGGCCATGGTGAAGAATAAAACTCTGGTTTGTAAAAGAATCGCCTTGTACAGACAAAACAAAAGTAAACTCAACAAAAAGTGTGCACTAAAGAATACAAAATTCATGCCGTTATGTCGGACAAAATGGCGGCAATTTGTCGGACCTTAAATAACGCGTTGTGATTGGCCAAATTGTTAAGGGGCGTGGCCTACTGGATCGGTGTATAAATGGAGTACGTAACCGTAGCGGCAGCCCTAGAAGCCTGTATTCCAACATGGCCCTACAAAACTCTATGCACATGACGTCATTATAGTAGGGCGCCCTCAGCGATATATTTCAAAGCATGAGACTGCAACTGACATCATCTTTGTGCACACATTAAAAAAAGGAAATGTATCTTAAACATTCAATTCTTTCACACAAGCACGTGACATATTATTATGACATTTAAAGCTTTAGTAAAGCGAGCCCTCATTAATTTTGGTGAAATTATGCCATGAAATTAAGGTTTTGCAAGATTGCAGACTATCATGTTCTTTCTATTGTTTGGATTAATTTTCAGAGCAGCGATGCTTAAGTGGCTGTAAATGCACGGTTGCCCAAGGGGACGTTCGTGTAGTCTGTGAAGACGGCTGGACCAAGACTACCGTTGCCAATATGGCGAAGGGAACACGGCACCTGTAAGCATACACTGATTAGGTCAGAGGTCAAACTAGCCTTGATATCAAGTTTGAAAGCCTGGCGAAGTCTTAACCACTCAGACAAACAATTTTGTTTTGTTTTTTGGTGATTGATTACTTCGATTTTGTTCGTATTTTTGCAGTACGCTCTCTGGTGGAAACGCGAGTGCGCTTGATGAGGGACTTTTCAAAGATTTCTTATCTTTACAAGCTTTGTAAGTTAATCGTTTTCTGACAGAAACAAAATGGCGGCATAATTAAATTTCAAAGACATTTTCTTGATAACTATTCATCCATAGATGTATTCGGTTATACTGCTTCATAATGTAAGCTCACTTCTTAAAGTGAATGGGTGTACGGTTTATGAAGGGCGGCACTTGCTGATCTTCATGACTTAACAATCAAAGCTAATCTCTAGTAGCAATCAGGGAGAGTCCACATTGCTGTCCCCAACACAGCACTATGGGAAAGCTAAATACTACTTCATTGGGTAGTGATTAGTATCAGGGGGAAAGTTTCTACCTAATCTTCCTAATCGCAAAACCTACTCAGGAACTACATAACTTTCTCAATGAAATCCGATTCCTCACTGCTATGTCTTAAGAATGCCATGCTCAGCAAACAGAATGCTTTTCTAAGACCTTAGCAATAGACATCACATAAGCGTTATCTTGGTGATGCTATCTTAAGCGAGGACGAATTTCCATGCTAAGAGAATTTGTAAGCTTAATGAGCTCCATGGAATTACTCCAACATGATATCCGATCGTTTGCATTCTACTTGCATTAGAATCATCCCACAAACTAAATTAGGGTGCAACAGTAATGTTGCAAATGTTCTTCTGGAAGTTCAGGTCTTTGTTCTGTCTTTCACTTTACGTATTTGTTTTATATCATTAGATGGCTCAATAACAACAGCATGGACAGGATCAGACCAGAGATATTTAACGGTCTGGACAATCTGACTTTCTTGTAAGTTCCCTTCAACAGACAATAAAGAGGCATTAGTAGTTAAAATGAAAGTTTGTTTACAGTTTGACCAGTTAACATCGACATGATATTGGTTTATAATGTTACTCGAATTTAGAAAGAAACCAGTACAGTATTACAGAGTATAACTTTCTTGTAAGTTCCCTTCGACAGACAATAGAGAGGCATTACTCTCTTACGGAATTACGAAGGTCGCAGGCTCGAATCCCTCCTGGCCAATTTTCTTTGGAATTCTAATTTCAAATAACGAGTTGTGGTTACAATAGGCAACTGTTTTGTTCTGGCAATGCAATTATTGAATCCTACAAACAAGGAATGTTTTGTTCTGTCGGTATCGTTACTGAAAGAAAATGAATGCTTTGTTATGTTGGTATTGTTCCTGAAACAATGAATGCTTTTGTTCTGTGGGTTTTGTTTCCCAGGGATATATCAGACAACAACATCAGAAGTATTGAAGGTGTCTACTTCAAAGGATTACAAAATTTAGAAATCATGTAAGTGCTCTTTAATTATAATAATTCAATATAAAGACGTGGTAATCATTGGATAGGTCGAATAAAGAAGATTAAAGATGTTATGGAGACACTGATATTCGTATTTGTCAGCAGTGCTTTATAGAAAACTACTAATAAACACTCCCACCTTGCTCCATCAAGAAACTAATAAAATAGTGAATGAAGCGATGTAGGAAAATGACTCACATGAATTACTCAAGCCTCAAATACATCATTAAAAACTAAAGATGAATTTTTTCTTAGGAAGCAAATGTTGAATTGAGGTCAATAACTGGTCACAGAAAAATGGGCATGCGAACGGTTCCTCACTCAGTATTATGCAGCTTTGTGCATTTTGTATAATGTTAACATCTTTGTACTTGTTTTCCAGGATTGTTCGGAATAATCCCCTTCAAACATTGCAAAATGGCGCCTTCAAAGGATTGAGGAAACTACGAATCTTGTAAGTTCATTCATACATTGAAACCACAATTAGGTGACACAAAAAGAAGCAACAACTCTTTATACAGCAGTGCGTAGAACAATTGTCCAATTACACGAACTGATAGAGCATGAGACAGAAAGTTGGAAAACGTTTCGTTTTCATCAGAAAGACGATTCGTGAACGTTTCTAAATTTGAATTCACATTAACTGTAAGGGTAATGGGCATTCACGGATCATTATCAGGGATGAGATTGACCAATGATGAAAACAGCTGACAAGGAGCATTAAAAGTCTGAAATCTGAAAATCTCCTATACTTTTGTACACAACCTGTGAGGAAAAAAAAATCTGAAATCCAAAACAAAAAAATCTGAAACCCAAAACAAAAAAATCTGAAATCAGATTCTAAACTGAGAAATCTCATCCCTGCATAATGCAAAATGTCATCTGAGCTGTCTCCAGACAAAATGTCATTGGTAAGCAGGAACTGTGGGCTCTGCATGTCTGTTTTGGCTGCAGTACAAAGAGCACATCTGTGGGACTGTCAGAAAGCGCCCTCAACGTGCACAGAGAGTACATAGAGGGCGCTGTTAAGCCCTCAACCTTGACTTATCCTTTACTTCACACGGCTCCGACTCCACTCCCCTCAATTTTGCCGACATTTTCTCAAATGGCAGGAGAGGCTCGGTTATCCATTTCTTTAGCAAGGAGGCAACATGTACAGCACAAAACCACAGAGGTGATTGCCCTTTAAAATTGTTCTGAAATACTTTGTTGTTGTCTTTTCGTCAGGGTTCTGATCAGAGGTAGCGCTTCAAGTTCAACCGATTCACCGGTTCTCGTCAAGGACAATGCATTGGATGATCTCATCAGCTTGGAAATGCTGTAAGTTTACGAATAGACGGGTGTAAATCGACTATGAACAATGACTTGATCAAAAGCAGAATACCAAAATTTGGTAATTATTCTTAGTAAACACTCTTTGCGGCTTGGGTTTATATTCCTGTGGCAGGACGTACAGTGTGTTGCCTTCAAGATGCATGTCGTCAATTCGTGCATCAAGACCAACACCTCAAAATAAGATCGCACCATATATTAATCATCTTTTGGCTTTTAAATGTAGGTACGTTGACGATTATCGTTTGTGCTGTGAGTTTGTGTCATCGATCACGGGCTTCGACATCACCAAATGTCAAACCACGGAGCTGCAGCCGCCTCTGAACCTCTGCGGGAGCCTCATGCGCAACCACTTTCTCCGAATCTCCATGTGGATCCTGGGTCTTAGCGCCCTCATCGGTAACACCGTGGCCATCGTCTGGCGCCTCATGGGCAAGGAGAAAGGCACGAAGAAGACTCACGCGTTCTTCGTGGCCAACCTGGCAATTTCGGACTTCATGATGGGGGTGTACATGCTGATCATTGCCGGCGCTGATTTGTACTTCGGCGAGGATTATTCAAGAGTGGCCAACGAGTGGAGGTCCAGTGTGACTTGCAAGGTAGCGGGGGTCATTTCAGTGATGTCCAGTGAGGCGTCCGTCTTCTTTGTGACTCTGATCAGCCTGGACAGCTTCTTGTCCATCGTGTTCCCTTTCAGCCGCATCAGGATTGAGGAAACATCAGCCAAGGTGTCAGTGGGCCTCATCTGGCTGTGCTCTTTGGGTCTCAGCGCTGGTCCCACTGTCTTCGTGGGGTCCGACTCCAAAGTCTACGGCCTCTCTGATGTCTGCATTGGTCTGCCTTTGATCACCGAACCGACGAGCTACGTGGTGCAGGAGAGCCAGATCGGGAACCCGCTGGGAGGGGAGACGGTCTCCATCCCAGTCGCTCAGGGGAAGCAGCCAGCTTGGATCTACTCCATCGTCCTGTTCCTCGGAGTCAACCTGCTTTGCTTCTTGACGGTCCTGTGCTGTTACATCGGCATCGCTGTTAAGGTCAAACAAACTGTCAGCAAGGTCAAGACCTCATCACACCGCGACCGAGAGATCAAGATGGCCATCAAGATGGCTATGATAGTCGGCACTGACTTCGCTTGCTGGATGCCGGTCATCATCATGGGGATTCTGTCTCAGACAGGAATTGTAGACATCGGTCCAGACATGTACGCCTGGACTGTTGTCTTCATCCTGCCCATCAATTCAGCTCTCAATCCATACCTGTATACATTCTACACGGCTCTGACCGCACGTCGCCAAGAAAAATCAGGCAATTCGACCGAGATGAAGGCAAAGTCTTCTGGAACAACGCTGTCCGTTGTTTCCGGCACTGGTGTCAAGGGATAGATTGTCAGGGGGCATGCTCCGCGGTCTGACTGCGTATGGGGACCAAAGTTGGTCCAATGTCACACAACATCCGGGTAATCCGGACAGCCAGGCACGCTGGTCAGTTGAGCTTGTTGCACTGGCACTAAGTAGGACACTAGATCAAAGGGCCTTCAAAGTTAATAGGGCATCAAAGCATAAACCTCTCACAAACTTGTGAAGGCGTTCTATTCAAAATACGCAACCCTTCTTTGCAACCTTTCCCAATTTAATCGAAGCATTGGACGGGTTTCATATGAAACTATACAAGCATCGGGCAATACAGCTGAAAATACGGTGGACACATCAACCATTCATTTAGTATAGGCATTCCAGCAAATGACAGTTTTCATTACGAGCTTGAAAAAAACTTTCTGGCACTTCTAGAACGGAACGAAACCAGTGCCATGGCAACACGCAGCCCTTTGCAGGAAATGTTACCAGATTCATCACAACTTGTAAAAGTTTTAGGGAGGAAATGTTTAAATTTGGACAATATGATTGTCAATAACGATAGACACTTAGCATGCACTCAAACTATTTAACTACTGCGTAGGAATTCCATAATATAGTACCCAGAGGTCTTGAAGAAAAACTTTAAAGGCATAATACAGGATTGGTATTAAACGTTTACAGAACAATCATGGAATAATACCAAACCTGTGCAATATTCAGCTCATTATGAGCATCGAAAGCTGTAGAAAACAGTGAAAACGCTTACAGTATTTTCAAATCTATTCACAGGAGGTTTGATCTCACCTCGAGATGTTTTACAAATGTCTGGATAAATACATCATTTCAGGCTGAAATATTTTAACGGTACTCAAAGAACGAAATAAGCGGAGTCTGTGGGCGGTTATAAATGTGGCATAAGTGCCAAAAGAAGTAAGTTTGAACATGGAAGTTCAAAAGCTGGACCCAGGGAGGTGGCACAAGGAGGTGCGTAACCTGACTAACATAAAGAAAAGTGACCTCACTTTACATGTGCCAGACATTGATCCGTCAGATCATAAATCTGTTGCTAACGTCATAAATAATCACCTGGCGAGTTTCTCACAAGTACACGAGCCCCTCAATCTTGACAATTTGCCAGCTTACTTACCATCACGTGAGCCACCTCTTCAGGTCCGTCCCTGGGAAGTTTACAATGAATTAAAGAGAATGTCCGTTAGTAAATCTGGAGGACCCGATAATTTACCAGCCAAATTGCTCATAGAATTTGCGTATGAGTTTAGTACACCAGTTACTGAAATAATCAATGCATCGTTTTTTCAATGCAGCGTTCCGGTTCAGTGGAAACAAGCCGACATTGTTCCCATACCTAAGCAACTCCCGCCTACTTTACATAAACTTAGGCCCATATCTTTGACTCCATTACTGGCAAAAATTGCTGAAGGTTTTATTTGTAAATGGATCATGAACTCTATCCATCCCAATGTCGATAAAAGGCAATATGGCAATCAGAAAGGAATTTCCACTACCCATTGCCTGGTTGATGTTTGCCATAACCTAGTCTCTGGTGCTTGTGTTCCAAATAATGTTAGTACCCTGGTACTCACAGATTTTACTAAAGCCTTTGATTTGGTAAACCATGAAATTGCTGTTGACAAACTGTTGGAGTTGGGTGTATCGCCTGCTATTGTGCAATGGATTGTTGGTTTCCTAACTGGTCGTCAACAAAAGGTTAGGTATAAACAAACATTTTCTGATTGGCATACTCTTTCTGGGGGTGTGCCCCAAGAAACTAAACTCGGACCTGTTGTATTCCTTGCCTATATTAATAACGCCGTTGACTGTACTCAGAATAAATGCTTGAAATATGTAGATGATCTCACTCTCAGCGAAAATAGACACATTACTGGTGTAAGCAGGATTCAGGCAGATTTAAACAATCTCAATGACTGGGCAGTGGCAAACAAAATCCAATTGAACCCTTCTAAATGTAACACCATGCAGGTGTACTGTGGGAAAAAAGATCCTCCCTTCGTTCAATATTCCATTTCTAATGTTCATCTTCAACAGGTTCCCAGTGTGAAGTTGTTAGGTGTTACATTGCAAAACAACTTAAAATGGGATGCCCATGTCATGGAGATTGTTAAAAAAGCCAATATGAAACTTTTCATGCTTAGGAAACTCAAAATGACAGGGTTAACTGACAAAGAGCTTGTGACCGTGTATAAAGGTTATTTTAGGCCTGTTATAGAATATGCTGCCCCATTGTGGCACTCGGGCATCACCACAACTCTTTCTAAACTATTGGAATCAGTACAAAGAAGAGTGTGCCACATTATATTGGGTCACAAATATACTGGATATGAATAAGCTTTGACCAGCTTTGGTTTGGAACCCTTGGACATGCGCAGAACTTCCCTTTGTAACAAATTTGCAATGAAATCCTTTAACTCAAGCAAATTCAATGAGTGGTTTGTCAAATCTAAAAGCACCCATACTATGAATCTACGGTCCAAAAGAACACTTCATGTTCCATCTTGTAAAACAACCCGTTTTTATAATAGTCCAGTCCCATATTTCCACAGACTTGTTAATAGCGCACTCATTTCACTCCCACCAGCCCAATGAAATTGCCGGTCCTTTTTAGCATAGTACATGTATTATACTATATTCTTTGTACTTACAATTCTCCTTTGTTTTTACCGTTTACTCTTTGTGATTTTAACCTCAACGAATTTTTATTGAAATTTGTATGTAAACTGACTTGCAATTCAGCCTGTGGGCTGCTATAAGCAGTGTTTTAATAAACCACAAATAATAATAAAAAATAATAGCTCCATGATTGGAAATTATAATCATCAATCCTTATTATTTAGCTAAAAAAATTGTTGCGAGTTGTAGTCCTTTTATATAACCTCTGAAGAAAGGTCAAACTAGATTGATTGTTTTAAGCTGGTTAAGCTCACGTTCAGTGCACAACACACAATCTTACTAATTGTAATTAATTATAGTTGTAATAATAATAATAATAAATTTTCATTCCCAGTTTAAAGTTTTATGATAGTTTAATATTTTAAACAATCATCTCAGTGTTTCAAAATTGATGATTGTAGACAGTGAAATATATCCATTATTCATATTCTGTTCAATTGTTAGATTTAGTCTTTAACATAATTAATATTCAACATCATTCTTTAAATTCATAATCTTAGAACAAAGGTTCAAATTGTTCACTTAAAACATAATTATCAGCTCTTAACAACCTAAATCATTAATACCGATATGAACGATTTTTTCTTGAAGTTATGAAATTGCTTTGCTCTAAATTTTCCAGCTTTCTAGACATCATCGTTACGCAATCCAAAACGCTCATTTCTGTTAGTCAGCACTTAGTTCAAATATTGTGTACTCAACTATTTAAGCTCATGTATTATACTTGTAAGTGTGTATCGGTTATGTGAAACGCGTGGCGTTTAGAAATTAAACGCAGGTTTAGTTTATATCAAATACTTTTGTCGCTGTTCTGAAAGGCGACAGAACAGCCGAAGACTACTCATACTTAGATAAGTCATGGGGAAAAAACAAGCCTGTGAAATATTCAGCTCATATTATCATCAAAAACTGTTGAAAACAGTGAAAACGCTCACAGTATTTTCAATTCTATTCACAGGACTTTTGATCTCACCTCGAGATCAAATCTGTTTTCAGTCGATTCTGGATAAATACACCATTTCAGGCTGAACTATTTTAACGGTACTCAAAGAACGGAATAAGCGGAGTCTGTGGGCAGTTATAACTGTGGCGTACGTGCCAACAGAAGTAAGTTTGAACATGGAGGTATTAATAGCTCCATGATTGGAAATTATAATTATTAATCCTTATTTATTTAGCTAGATCCTAAATCCTTTATTTAGCTAGAAATTGTTTTTGCGAGTTTTATGCTATCACCTCTAAAGAAAGGTAAAACTAGTTCGATAATTATAATGGTTTAAGCTGGTTAAGCTCACGTTCAGTGCACAACACATAATCTTGCGAATTGTAATAAATTATAGTTTATACAATTTCATTCGCTGTTTAATGATAAATTTTATGGTAATTTGATGTTTCAGACAATCATATCGGTGTTTCGTAATTAATTATTGTAGACAATAAGAAATGATATTTATATCCTTTATTCTTATTCTTTCCAATTTTTAGCTTTAGACTCTAACATAATTTATATTCAACATCATTCTTAGAATTCAGAAACGTACAACAAATGTTCAACTTGTTCACTTGAACAATATTAGCTCTTTAAAAATGTAATCACTAATCCCGATTTTAACGGGTTTTTTTCTTGAAGGTACACTTACTTTGCTCTAAATTTTTCCCGTTTTAAATAGAAGTTGTCGTTACGCAATCGAAAACTGTATGTCAGCAATTTGTGAATAAGTTCAAATATTGTGTCAGCATTCAAACATAAAGTGTGTACTAAAGCGCCTGTACGGTATTCAGTAGGTCGCCGGTTCGAATCCCGCTCCAGTCAATTCTTCTTTGTTCACTTTTCAATGACATAATTAATATTACACATAAATAAGACTTGCATGGTGAAAGTACTAAAATGAGGTAGGTACGCGGTGATCTCTACTGTGAGAGTGTGTGGTTCTGAGAAGGACCGTTGGTATTAACTCGACGTTCCGAACAGTGTGCTCTGTTCGTCCTGAAGACGAACAGAGCACACTGATCGAAACGTCGCGATAATAACACCGGTTCTTCTCAACCACACACTCTCACAGAAGAGATTACATGGTGTTAACGCAAACCTACCTTTATTTTCATATTCAACATCTTTCTTAAAATTCAGAAACGTAGAACAAAGATTCATTTTTTTCACTTAAACAATTATTAGCTCTTAAAAAATGGAATCACCAATCCCGATCAAAACGTTTCTTTTTCTTGAAGGTATGTTTGCTTGCACTCTATTTTTACGTTTTATATAGAAGATGTCGTTACGCAATCGAAAACTATATGTCAGCACAAAGTCATCATGAACAAGTTCAAATATTATGTACTTAACTGTTTTATCTTTGAAACATGAAGTGGTTGAAACATAAAGTGTGTATTAGTTGTTTTGAAACGTGTGACGTTTAAAATACGGCCGATTGACAAAAGTGCGCCACCATGAGTTTGCAAGGAGTTGGCCAATCACAATGCGCGGAAATGCGCATGTGGAAAGATGCACAGTTTGTCGACAAATTGGCCAACGCGGTGCAGACTCATGGTGGCGTACTATTGTGAAACGCTCGAAATGGAAGTGCGTTTAGGTCACGGACGTCATAAAAAAAAACCTGGACTGGCAATACTCCCTATATGCCCACATTGTCACTGAAGCCACAAGCATCCGTCTTGGAGGGCCAAATACAAAGGTAATACAAAGACGAGCTCACCATTGTTAGTTTAATCCGCCTGACAACAATAATGACCGCATTGTATCTGGCACGGTAAGATGGTCGCCGGTGGCTTCAGTTGATACAAAATCATTGCAAGTCCAGATTTTTTTATAACGTCCGTGGTTAAGGTTATATCAAACAGTTTTCCAAATATTATTGGAGATATGGGTTCCATTAATTAGCAGCTTTCTTATAGCACACGTTCAAATAAATTATGAATGTATAAAGATTATCAATTTCACCCATTTGGTAAATCGAAAAAGACTTCTGCGTGAGTGGAACATCATTGTTAAAATCATTACTAGAAATATGGAGGACGGACAGACACAATATCAATAGCGATATTAAAAGGTCAAAATGTATCTTTAAAATTACCCGAAAAGACTAACTGATAGAAAAGACTCGTTAAAAACGACAACAAATCCTTAATTCGTTCGAAAATTCCTAAAAATGGAAATACTTATCGCTTACAGACCGGTAAAATAACTTACGAATGAAATAATTATTCTTTCCAATGAAACGCCCTCAGGGTCCGAGATGTTGCCAACGATGATAAGAGAAAAGTATGGGGCGCCAAGAATGCAAAGTGAAAATAGATGAATCTCATTTTGTATCGAAATTTGTTGGAAACAAAACAGACGATAAATGATGCATTTGTGATGGCTAGAAAGTTTGCAAATACAAATTGCATACAGTCACGACATATTGCTGTGTACGTTGTCGTGGACAGGTCCGATGTGACCCCAACCGAAAGGTCATGAAGCATGCGCACTTTGTGAATAAGAAATCAGTTATTTGGCACCGCCAACATTCGGATGGAGGTTCGAATCCCCATTCTGTTCATTGGATTTTCCGCGTCAACGCCGAAAAGCCTTTATTTTTGTTCTGATTTTGTTTTAGTTTTTCTTCCTCTTCTTCTTCTTGTCGTCAAGGCCCATGGACTTTGTACACGTTTTGTTCGGACACCCACTTTGGTCAATTTTAAGCAGTCAATCTTAACTAAACTTGGTCCATGTAAAGTTCTTATAGGGTAGATGCGTGCCCAACACTTACGTCATCATGACGTCATCAGGTGCCTAATTACAAAGAATTTAGTTTTAATAATTACAATCTTTAAAAATCAACAACAAATCAAACATTAGAGATATCAAGTAGATTCTTCCGACAAATGACAATGTGTTAGGGTTAGCTCCTCATTTAAAAGTGGTAAGAGCTAGGATCACGATTCTTTCACCAAATGTCAATATAAGGGAAGTACTTTCGTTGTGACACATTAATATTAGTACGTTGGGAAGCAATTTATATCATATGCGGAAAAGCCTTATGTGCTGTTTACAACAGCCATAAATGTCTAGTTTTTTGTCCTTTTCCCTTCTAAAAAAAGCTACATTGAATAAATACCCAAACAAAAACTCACACAAACAAAAACCATTAAATAGTTATAAACAATAGAACAATTACATCTTAAAATTACATTTACATTTTGAAGTGTTATTTAGAAGTAAAGATAAAATATCACCTTGTATAAGTTTATAATATTTGCACCAAATTAAAACTGCGTATGATGTAATGAAAACGCCTTTAAAAACGGCGTATGGTATTTGTGTTCGAATAAAGAGCTTGAATCGTGTGTGGAAGAATATGAATTAAAAATCTGCATCGTTTTTTTCAAGGAAGCACGGAGTACGGTGTAAAATGGACGAGAAGGTTATAAAAAATACTTTAATTTAAAAATATTCTCTTACGCCCATATATCACTGAATGTCTTAGGTATTGTGTAGTTGAATAGTACAAATTCTTCTCTGTAGCGGTAGATGATTTTCGGTAAAAGTTCAGCAGGGAGTTGAGAGTAAAACAGTTTCAGTACATCCTTGGCAGAGCTGAATTTATGGTGAAGGGGAGGTCTCGACTTTATCGATGCCGATCTTCTTAAAGATGTACCTGGCATCCTCGGAAGCCGTCTGCAGCTCGCACGGGTGGTACCAGTCGAAGAGCGGCCTCCAGTGATAGTCGCCAGTGCGGTCGTCTGGGTTCTTGACCAAAAACCGCACGAACTCATCGAAAGAGGGCTTCCCGCTGGCAATCTCCCGCTTGGAGTCACCCTTCCTGAACTCTTGGATGATCTTGGATCCGATGGGCTTGTAGTAAGGGAAGTGTCGCAGCTCCACGTATTTGTCCCTGTATCCGGACAGCAGCCTGGCGAATGGCTCCCTGACGTAGAGGATCTTGGTGTAGTTCGGCAGCTCTCGAAGGAAGGTCTCGTTGTCGTAGTCCCTCATGGGATAGTCACCCATCGCCTGCTTCTTCATGAAAGCAGCACTGCCCTTGATATTAAGTGACCTGATGACCTTACGCCAACTGAAGGAACCCACTTTTAACACCCTGCAGATGATGAATCGGTAGTCATCGTTGGCGTAGGCGTGCTCGTACAGAAATTTCCAAGACAGGATCTTCTCCCGGTCTTTGTCGAAGTCTACCAGCCGGGTGATGTCTTCGCATCTCCTACAGATGAGGTCGTGTCGACTCTTCTGAACCTCTTCCATTCGCAGAAAGAACTCTGTCTCTTCATCTCGACTTTCCTAAAAAAAAAAGATACCATAAAGGGTTAAAGAATATAACGGAGCTCCACGAGTGCCATTCCACTTATCCAGATAACCAGATAATTCTTTTCTCAATAATTATCTCCATAATATGACTTTAAGGGAAAACGAAAAGTCGACGGATCCTGATAATCTGGTCAAGTCAACGAAGTGCATCTAAAAAATTGGTCTTATCCTGATAAAATAACCTCACTTTCATTAAGTCGTCTTTACAAGGTAAACTATCAGAACAAGTTGACTTCCTTCTTTCATATAAAATACAAAAATACAAGTAGCACTATATTGACTAACTAGAGTTTAAAAAGAGCATGAACTTTCGTAGCAACAACTACTTCATCAGATGAAATGAAGTGGCATCATCAAGCAAGGTATATATATGGAGGCCAAGTCTGTGGTCTAGACAGAAGGTAATGATGAGTCACTGATGTAAGTGTGACAAGAGTCCCTGTTTAATCCTCTATTGATACAGTCTAGTCTTTGGATGATCTTTTGTTCAGCCGCTTCTCTCTCCATCCAGTTCTTGAATCCCCTTTGTTGTGTAGTGGGTACATGTATATATTAAAAGGCACTGAAGCATGACGCGGTTGGGCGTTGCCGCCGGCTGCTCAACCGGCATGCGTGCCCCAGTCAGTCTTGTAAACAGCATCCAGCGAGTCAACATCGTGTCATCATTTTGTCCGTGTACTCGCTGGGACTCCGAGACTCAGCACTTCGGCCCCTTGTCGGAAACCCGGTAAGGGCAAATACAACATTGGCGACGGAGAAAATTTATTTTCTCGTATTTCCACAATTTATTTCCTCGTATGTACAATATTTATAGTAATCAACTTGCATAATCTCGGCTTTCGCTGAGAGAATTCTTGCTAAGATTATATCTCTTTACAATAATTATCGACAACCATATACATGTATATTATTTACTTTGTTAGATAAGAAAATAATTTGTGAGAACTGCCTGATAATTTCTTCGTTTTTACACTGAGAAAACTGTGTGGTTCTCAACCGAAACTCTGCAGCTAACCGCAGGGAAATGTATTGACTGCAGTATAATCTACTTCTTTTTGGGTACTAACGTTTAACGAAACATTACCGACAGTTTTGCAAAACTTTCTTGAGGAATAAGAATTTAATCAATGCTTCAACAATTTACTGATAAATATAATTCAGAACAGTCAAATTTTGCGTCTCTAACCAAAACTTTCATGAACATGTACTCACAGTAATAGACAACTTGTTATTTTATTGTACTTGTATTGTGGATAAGAAGCTGTTATTTGCAAACTCGCATAGTCTTCATTGCTGCTGGTTGCAACGATTCAGCACACTTGTATTTAAACAAAAAAGAAACACGAGAATTGTCTGCGCAAAAATTGCGATACTGTCAATCAGGTCAATCTATTGGGGCGTCACTCCCAACAGAGGCGTTGACAGTATTCTAAGTGACTTGCTGCACTTTAAGCACACTGCAAACAACAGCTTCTCACATTAATAGTATTATTATTAACCGTATATGTAAGTAACCCCGGTCCCCGAATCTCCAAACATGGCAATTAACCTAAACAAAGCTTCAGCTAAAGAGCTCGTTACGCTTCCAGGAATAGGGACAAAATTTGCCCAGATTATAACGACTATAAGGGCCCAAAAAGGGAAATGTTACAATTGACGATTTTCATGAGACCCCACCCCTACAATCAAAACTACACGAACTAGCCGAAAATGGGCTTCTAACAATATCTTACACTGAAATTACGTCTGAGTACCCGACTAGTGAGGAATATGGCCAAGATAATCCAAAACCAACTGAAACCAAGGTTGATCCAATAACATTTTTAGCTTCACAAATGAGTATGCTAATAAAAACGGTAGAGGCCAACACGCACCAGGTTACTAAAACCTTACATGAGCTATGCAAACGGAATGAGAATTTCGACGCTAAGGTTGAAGTCCTTTTGCAAGGTAAAAAACCTAACGTGGTCGAATCAGGAAAACAGGCCCTTGCGTCCCCACAAACAAAAGATCTAACTGGAGACGCAACTATTGACGCAACTCTGAAAGTCATAGGAGACAAAGCTCCCCCAATACCTGCTCACATTCTCAATACCACGCATACCGGCACTGTTGTAATAACATACCCAGTACATGGTGCAACTGGATATTCAAGTCCCCAAACAGAGCAAAAGCCATACATTCAGCACCCAGAACAAAAAACCATTCACTGGCCCAATAGCACATACTTCACCCACAGAAAAAAAGATGCCCACTTCGCCACAACAAAACCAAGGCACTGCTCAAGGAAGCGCAAGTAAAGAACAACACAAAGGCCCGAATCAAAACCCAAATACTCCACAAATACCGATTTCGGCAACCGCGCCTAGCCCACAACCACAATACGCCACGCAAGCAATGCTAACTAACCAACATCACGCAACACGTCCACCAAATCTATCAATACCCAAGCTGAGTCTGTATGACGGCACAACTGATTTCCACGCATTTATCACGAAATTCGAGATAATTGCTGATTGCTGCCACTGGAACGAGGACACCAAACTTTTGCAGTTAGTTGGTGCCCTCACCGGTAAGGCTTTAGATAGCTATGCTTGGCAAAAACCTGAGACTAGGCGAAGCTACACCGGTTCAAAAGACCAACTTCTCAAAATGTTTGGGAAAATGAAAGACCCAATAATTCAGAGAGCGGAACTTGCTTCGATACGTCAAAAGGAAGACGAGTCTCTTGAGGAATTTGGCCAGAGAGTTAGGCAGACAACAACTCGTGCATATTCATCTGCTAATCCTGATGTATTTGAAACTTTGGCCAGAGAGGCATTTTTGAAAGGTTGTAACGATGTAGAAGCTGCCGAATTTGCATTATATCGTGACCCGCAAACCCTTAATCAAGCCGTGCAATATACCCAGACAGCAGCATATAATCATAAATTACTCTCACGTACGGGACGACAAAGAGTTAGGCACGTCTCGTTTAACGACCAAAATCTGTTTGTGGACATTCAAACTGTCCAAAGGGTCCAAATTAACCAACCGGGGGAGGACAAAGTCAACATTCATCTTGATTGGTCGGAAATAAACCAAAACATGCGCGCAATCCTGGCACTCTTGAAACAACCCAAAGTCAATCCCCCTTCTACGACCTCAAATAATGGAGGGTTCCAAACAAATAGGCAGATAAATAAGACCAACGTACAAAACACACCAACGCAGATTCCCTCTCCCGGGTCCCTTGCAGGGTCGATTTATGTAACTGTTACTGGGCTGGGTGCGACATCGCTAATCTACCTTGCGGTGGATGCAAATACTGCTCGCGTATACATTCTCAATGGAGAAAGTTTGAGGAAGACGTTGACGATGTCATTCCCCTGGCAGTACGTAAAATATGTTGCAGGCCTAACACAACTAAGGACACAATAACAGTCAGGAGTGCCGCTTTAGGTGACGGGGAGCCCATCCCAGAATTCCGGCGTTTGCTGGGAGAAGGGCTGGCTCCCCCTCCCATGGAACTCACACTTACCAACAGTGACAGGGGGCCCACCCTAGAATTCCGGGATTCGCTGGATGACGGGGAAGTACCCTATGCCACTGGACCAAACAACACACAACAGCAAACTGCAACTAATTACATGGACCCCATACTCTTTAGCAGTGACAAGAGGCCTATCCCATAAATCCGGCGTTCTCTGGATAATGGGGAGGTTCCCTGTGCCACTGAAACCAACCACATCTCACTTGATAACCAAGGATGCACTGATTCCGCCCCCATGTTACGGAGTTTAACGGGAGGACAAACAGCAAAGACGGAGGAACGGCCTTTGTTCACAAAATATTCCCATCGGCAATTAAGGGAATTTCAAATTGAGGACTCTGACTTAAAACATCTGCTTGAATGGAGTGAAAAGTCGGAACAAAAAGGCAGCAGGTATACACCCCCGCAAGACAAGCTAAGTCTGTGTTCGCCTGTGGTGAAATATTTTTGGTCAAACGCCTCACTTCTACAGATATCAGACGGCATCCTCTACTACTATTGGGCCGATAACTATTCCGATAAATTGCTTTTCCTAGTCCCTACTGCTTTGCGGCAGGAGGCACTTGCCCTTTGCCATGACTCAAAAATGTCGGGGCACCCAGGAATAACAAAAACCCTACAGAAATTACAACAGACGGTTTATTGGCACCACATGAAGGAGGATGTCGTTCTTTATGTTAAATCATGTAAGGAGTGCAATACATACAAGAAGCCATCAAGGAAAGCTCGAGCCCCTTTAACCAAATACCACGCTGGAGCGCCAGCCGAACATAAACATTTAGATATCTTGGGTCCTTTTACACCATCAGTGTCTGGCAACCGATACATATTAATGTTAGTCTGCCAGTTTACCAAGTGGGTCGAAGCATATCCACTGGCCGACCAAACAGCAGAATTAGTCGCAAAAACGACCATAGATAACTTTGTGTCTAGGTTCGGCTGCCCAATGTATATAAACACTGATCAGGGAAGTAATTTTACAAGTTCATTGTTCACAGCAGTTTGTAACCTCCTTGAAATTGCCAAAACTAGGACAACACCTTACCGACCTGCCTCGAATGGCCAAGTAGAAAGATACAATCGAACCCTGTTACAAGCAATGCGATGTCATTTAAAGGGAAAAGTCTTGAATTGGGATGACGACCTGCCATTATTAACTGGAGCTATTCGCTCCCTCCCAAATCGTAGCACGGGGATGACTCCAAACTTAATTATGTTGGGGAGAGAGGTTCACCAACCAATTAATTTGGTTTTTGGGTTGGAATCAAACACTCCAGAAAAAGACCAGCCGCATCCATACGTCAAGGATCTGAAAACAAGGATAAATAGGGTTCACTCCTTGGCGAGGGAAAATATTGGGGCTGCTCAAAAGTACCAAAAGAAAAACTATGACCTCACTCAGAACTTTGCTCCTTTTGAGGAAGGGGACATTGTCTATAAGTTAAATAAGGCCACTAAACTTGGGCAGTCCCGCAAGTTGCAACCTATATGGATTGGGCCACTGTTGGTCGTAGAGTCACTCTCCCCAATATTATATAAGGTTCGGGATAGAAAGAGAAGCACCGTCGTCCATCACGACCTTCTCAAGAAATGTGGAGACCGAGTAGTCCCACTTTGGCTCAGACGACTAAGAAATAGGCTGTTCAAACCTGGAGGCTCGGTAGGTGGTGAAGGAAATGTCGAGGACAAACAGTACGATTTGTCTTCAATATTTGGTGCAGATCAGGTCCCTGATTCCCCCAAAAAGACATCTAGAAGTGGGAGGGAGGTTAAATGTCCTATTCGCTTCAGGGATTATCACAAGTATTAATCAGTACAATTGTACTTATTACTACACACTTGATCCCCAGGGATTATTGCAAATAGATTATTGTAAATATTGATTAAAGTTGGAAAACCTAACCAACGTTAAAGCATTTTAACGAGCTAGATGAAATGTTTGGTCCCTAGCCCAATTTTTGAGGAATATTTTCCCCAAATTTTACTTTAAAAAAATGTTTTCAAGTATTCTACCACAAAGTTATGGATGAGGAGGCGAGCTTTGTACCTGACTACAGTGAGGAGGGACAGGATGTGCCCAATGATGAACTGCCCCCCTCGAGCTCTCCTCCACGAGAAGACGCAGCCCGGAAGAGGAGCACCCAGGTTTGTCCCCACCCGGACTGCGGCTTCACAACAAACCAAATGAAACGTCATGTTGTGCGACGACACATCTCCGAGAGAGGATGGTGGTTCCTCTATCCTCTACAAGCATGCTGGGTGTGCCGGAAGTCGGAGATTGGGAGACATTGTCGTCTTCACGGTCCTTACAATCCGGACCAGCACCTCCCGGAACTGACACGCTTGATTAATGAATTTATTGATCTTGTGTGTCGAACCTTGAACACTGACGAGCTGCTGCAACTGGTTACTGCCGGACACCTTGCTGATGGCAACTTAAAATACAGCCCCGAGGAAGTTGAGGTATGGGATACATATGACAGCTCCATCGGTCTCCCCTGGCTTCAAGAAAGGGACCTCGCTTCCCCTTCCCGTATGAGCTCCATCTTCCACTGGATGGTGCTGTCACGCCTGATTGTACTCGTTGACAAGTCAACAACCACCTTGGCCAAACAACAGCAAGAGTACTTCATCGACTCCCATTGTCATATCGATCGGATGCTACGAGCAGCCTCCTTCGAGGGGACCCTCAGTGAGTTTCTCCAGGAGCCGACTTCACCCAACCTGAACGGATTCCTCGGCTGCATTGCAGTATTCTGCGATCCTGCCACCTACCTCCAGAAAGAAAAATGGTCGGAACTGGTTTCCGACCCTCTAGTCTATGGCGCCACTGTAGGCCTACATCCGAAGGAAGCCGACTCTTTCTCGCAGAACACAGTGGGGGAAATCCGGCGTTTGCTGGAGCACCCTAAAGTCACCGGAGGGTGGCAGGAGGCGCGGAGATGGCTGGAAGCGTTCTCCAACCTCTACATCGGTCTGACACCACTGATCACAGCAGGTAGTCCAGAGCTGCAAGAGGTGGCGAGGAACGTCCCACTCAACCGACTCCTCATAGAAACCGATGCCCCGTACTTCGTCCCAAGGGCCATGAGGGGTCAAGTCAAAATCAGCAATCCTACACTGGCACGGGAGGTGGCACGTGAAGTCGCAACTCTCCGCTCAATGGACGAGCAACGCATCCTGGGACACTGCCTCCAAAACACCAAGGATATGTATATGAACAGTTCTTGCGAAACATGATTAGATAATGTAAGCTGGCGAGTCTGTGGTCCTCCGTGTAGTGGGTCCCGTTAGATTCCATCACGGGTTCTGCAGATAAACACACAAATAAAATTCACATAAGAAGTATCTATTAACGAGTTAACGTTGCAATATGATCTGGAATTGATGGGAAATAGTTTCATATCACTACTGGTCAATATAAAAACAACTATATAAATCAATTCACGTGAAAGAGCTAAACGGTAAAACCTTATACCGAGTCATATTCCTATTCTAAATTATTAAAAGTAGCACTCACCGTTAACTGTGTACGCACGGGAAGCCAATGGTTGTCTGGAATTGAATACAATCAATTAGCACTAGCAGTAAACCTAAAATTAATGTCTACTGATTGTGTCGAAGCTAGAAGCTTCTAGAAATACAATGTGGAAATTACCTTCTATAGATCTTGTCAAGAGAGGGCGCTATCACACATTACGAGATTTAGCACAACTGTAATGATCGGAATTAACCCATCATGATTTTGTAATTGGCAACGGCAATCCTTCCGTTGGCCCAATGATAGTGACAGGATTATATTGTTTAAGAGAAGATTAAGTTTGTAAAAGTTGATTAATTACCTTGAAGCATGTATGAAGGATCCAAACTTTCAAGAAGAAAGTTTAAGTTAAGAAAATTAGATGTGTGTAAAATACCATTAAGAATAAATAAGCATTTAAAAAAACATTCGTCAATACGAAGGCTTTTAAAGTTTCAAGTCGAAACTTAAATCTAAGAGTTTGAGCAAAAGTATGAGTTTGCAAAATAAAACATATTTAGCCTCATTATAACGAGGAAAATACGTCCCCAAGCCAAAAAATATTACGGGGAGGAATGTAGTGGGTACATGTATATATTAAAAGGCACTGAAGCATGACGCGGTTGGGCGTTGCCGCCGGCTGCTCAACCGGCATGCGTGCCCCCAGTCAGTCTTGTAAACAGCATCCAGCGAGTCAACATCGTGTCATCATTTTGTCCGTGTACTCGCTGGGACTCCGAGACTCAGCACTTCGGCCCCTTGTCGGAAACCCGGTAAGGGCAAATACAACAGTTGTAGTACTGCAACTGACAATGGGCTGAGTGAGTGACCTGGAAGGTTGAAGTTTTCCGCCACAGGTTTTTCGGTGTTCCTGTTCCTGATGTCAAACTTGAGGTTGTTCATGCGTTGCCTTAGTGACTGTCCAGTCTGTCCAATGTACACAGCGGTGGGGCACAGTCTGCAAGTTATGGCATAAACAACATTGCTGGATGTGCAGTTGAATGATCCCTTGATTGAGTACATTGTTAGGTTCAGTGATATCCTTGCTGGTGTTTATGTGTGGGCAAAGTTGACATCTGGGCCTGTTGCATGGGGTGGTCACGGACGTATATAAAAAAAACCTGGACCCTCAATGCATCCAATTTAACACATGTCTCGCGGTGAAGTCGGCACGCCAGAGTGGCAGCCATCTTGGCGTGCTCTAAACTGTGGGAAAAATGTGCACAAACATATGGGAGAATGCGGATGTGCGGCCACATTTTCAGTTTTTTTGTCTGTAAACTCAATAATTTCGGAATCCACATACCGGAGGGTTTGAGTCACAAATGAATGCGTTCATATGATGCTAGTTTCTCTTTCAGAGAATTGCCAATTTGAGCACAATGTTTTTATTTGCAACGGCAGCGCGAAATTTGAAAGCCCAAACAAAATGGCAGCGGTCGTTCCAATTACATGTACAGTGTAGGCCTACGTAAACGTTACGTGCTCGTCACCATGGTCACTCGTCGTTCGTTATTATTGCTCAGAGAAACTATTCTGTGGAATACCTTAATAAAGGGGTTGCGTGACTTCGACGATGCTGTATATAAGCTCTGAGGATGCATCGGAGCGGAAACGGCTGGATGCATAGAATCCTACTGGATGAATGGATACTCAGTGTGAGCATTGGAGCGTGACAGTGGGGAACTAGGAGTGGTTGGGTGAGGAGCTAGAAGCCGTGGGTATCTAGGTAACCCATTGGCTTGTCGTAGTAGGGGATGCCAGATGCTGCTGATGTGGAAGCCAATGTCTTGGGGGACTGTGTTGTGTTTGTATATTTCCACTGCTTCCCTGATGCGTCTTGGGTACCATCTGTTGAGTGGGACGACTAGTTCCGCTGCTTGCCAGTTGATGATGTTGTCTTTCTCGTTGGAGTTTTTGATGATTGCTGATTTCTCGTAGTCTCCCCTGCGTCCATGGGCAATGTTTTCTTTGAAGTCTTTTCTCTTTTATTTTGGATCTTTTATTAAAGATCAAAAGGATTTTCGGTCGTTGTTTAACTAATTTCTGGATAAATTCATCATTTCAAGCGGAAGAATTTTAACGGTATGTTTCTATCACCACCATCTTCATACCCTGTACGTTATACATAAATCTGTGAATATTTCTGTTTTGGTGTCTTACCAAAATATGATACTACCTTTAAGTATTCCACGCAATAGCTATTACCTTCGTAAGTACGTATTTGTACATGTATTGTGAAAACTTCCATATGGGAGTTACCAGTGCTGTAAGGTTTATCATGGAAGGATAAATACCATTTAAAAGATGTAATAGTACGCATCCTTAATCAATATAATTATTATAATAAACCTCATATAACCACAAGGGAAACTGACTGAATTTAAAGTCATTGAAAGTGAACAAAGAAAAATTGACTGGAGCGGGATTCGAACCGGCGATCTCCTGAATGAATACCGTACAGGCGCTCTACGTACAACTGAGCCATCCAGTCCTACGTTGATGGTGATAGGTGATGGTGATAGTCATATATTTGTTCGTTGGGCAGTCTGAAGCCATTAAACCACGCACAAACGAACATAGATAGTTGACCATTGGGTCACCACCAACGTAGGGCTGGATGGCTCAGTTGGTAGAGCGCATGTACGGTATTCATGAGGTTCGAATCTTACTCCAGTAAATTTTTCTTTGTTCAATTTTCAGTATAATTGTTATTACAAATTGGGTAATAGGGGCAGGTTGTGAAAGTGAACATTCTGGAGAATTGCTGATCAATTAGAGATACTCCTTTTGGTGGCGCAGTATTTTGACCAAATAATTGTTGGGAAATTTACTTGTTCAAAAGGTCAGTTGGACACGACATAATAAAAAACTCCACAAGTAATATTCCATTTTGTTTAGTTTAAAAATGTCCATGGAAACGCAAGTAAGAAGACGACATGAGAAAGGCTTAAGCTTAATTTGACGACTCGTTTATTTTATATTCTAACACCAATTATCGACATTAGTGAATACAAGGAGTAAAAGCTACTACTTTAACAATTTCTTATGTAAATAAAGCATTGAACAGTGAACAAAGAAACATTTACTGGAGCGGGATTCGCGTAACCTAAATAGAGCAGATTATTTTCATTCCACAATCAAAATGGTTCTCTAGTTCTTTCTATCTTACACAATTTCTTTTTAGAACTGAATCTAGTTATTGTTTCGTACGAATTCTAAATATAACAATTGGTCAAGAATAAAAATTACCCAAATAGCTTTAAGAATCAAACGTTTCAAAAATATCTTGACATTATCTAATGCAAAAACTAAGGCAATCTAGAAAAAAAAACAAATAGACGATTTACACTTTGGTATCATAATTTACATACAGTGGCCCAGTCTCTTTTCTGAAATTTAAACGATTTTTATATTTTATTAACAAATTTTACAGTTTTGAAACGATACCACTATCAACCGAACTATAAATGTATCTTTAAAACATCAATTTCTTAATATTAAAATACAAATACGACGGGAAAAAACGCCAAAGCGAAACTAAACAAAATATCTGATAAATGATGAAAATCTTTTTCTTGAAAAACCTGCCAACCTACCCTAGAATAATTTATGTAAGGCAATCTTAAAATCTTTAACAAGCCAATGGTACTTTGGTGCATTACTAAAAATAAGCTTTATACATATATTTATACATATATATTATTTTCGAAATAATATCTTTCTTATACACACAAATTAATTTCATGCTATATTTCACATCTTTAATTATTGTTTTACTTAATTATTTAATTATTTGTTTTATTATCAGTCGTCCAAAACAAACAGGATTATAAATAATGAAATATTTCGACAGAGTGAAATTTTTTACATTTTCTAACTTTTCTTTAGTCAGCATGCCTTCAAAATGTCAGATTATTCTCACTTTTTGGTCAAGTCAACACATAACAAATAAGCCACTATCCAGTTTATTATCCATTTTTTTCTATACATAAATAAGCAGTTATTTTAAAATTTTAACGTACATCATAATTGTATTTCTTTTAGAGTTGTGCACTATCTTCCTTAATTCTTATGAATGAGCAAACTATTCTTCCCATAGCAGAGTAATGCGTTTTTTCCTAAAGAAAAGATCCATGTCGAATACAATGATAATTTTTCACATGTTCTAAATATTCAATTTATGGTTTTTTTTCTCGATCCTTTTTAGAAGCGTGATTTGGGTTATCAGGTTCAATTACGAAGTTTACGTATTTTCATGGTGGTTCCTTTCAGGGAATAATCTTTCCCCTTCCATGTATCCAAGCGTATGGGTGTCCCAGTGTATTGAGCATTCAGATGGCTAATGCAACATTTCTTAAACCACCAGGCGCCTTTATATTTTCCTGCACAGGACCGACCAATTTTATCGTTGTCAACATCCTTGGTTGAGAACCCATACCCATTATGAAAAGACAGAGAATCACCAGCAGTGCTACTGGCATCGTATTTGCCAATATCCAGAGTGTACATACCCGGATATATTTTGAAATTCTCGTACTTTGCCCATGCTGTGTTGTTATCCCAGTCCTCCAAATCAACTCGTAGCTCCCATGTTCCTCGTGAATCATCAGACGTCAGAGTCACTAAGTTATCATTGCCAAGCCAGAACTCACCGGTCAGATTACCAAAGCCAGACTGGTAGTCGGCCCAGTAACGGTAGAAGTCCACACTGCCGTCTTGTCGCCTCTGAAAGACCGTCCAACCACCGCCATCAGATTCCATGTCACAGTAGACCGAGATACCACTATCAAAAATTCCACATGGGTAGATTGTGTACACACCGCTTGAATTATAACCGGCATCTAAGAGCATCTTGCAACTCCTCTTTCGATCCAAGGAGCTATCACGTAATGATAAAAGATGTGTGTCTTCATCTCCATCAAAGTAAAAACTGCCGGGAGATCTGTTAAGGCTTTCACAGTGATTCTTCCGAGTCATATTGTTCAATTCGCAGAGATTACTACCTTTATAGTAATTGAATGATTTGCAAGTCACATCCATGCTGCATTCCCTTCCACAGATGACATGAGAACGCACTATGTAGTTCGCATAGGCAAACCCTTCCAAAGCTCTGTTCTCAGCGACATGAAATCTCATTGCGCGCTGCTGACAATTATTCACAAACGCAGTTTCGGCGGCTATACAAAGTCCAAAGTATGTGAAGATACTCAAAAGCGCCGCGCAATCCATGGTCAGATTTAAACGTTGCAAAATGATCGTTCAACTGACAACTCAGGATGATTCAGATGTCCTTAATGTAAAATACTGACTTTAAATTACTTGTTGAGTGATTCACCGCTATTGTCTTAAGGTATAGCATTGAATAAACAGCGTCGTACGGCTTTCGAGGTTAGATGCAGTTTAAAATATCAAACCCAGACTTGTTGCAAATGGTTCCAAGCCCAGCACCGGTTTCAAAATGTGCCCCTAGAATATACAGGCTTATTTGGATACGTCCCCCATGCACTGTGCTGCTGAATAAGGGGCCTAAAATGATTACGCCAATATGTCACCGTTTAAGGTTAAATGCATATTCATTTAGGGACGAATTCAATTGGCCAAATGAGGGCCAAATAATTTCCATTTGCTTCTTGCACCCTCAATAACCTAACTGCGTGTGTATGCAACATATGAATTTTACCTCTCAAAGGACTGAAATCGATACACTGACCGTGTATCTGTATCGCTGTTTTCTAGAAGAAAGCAAGCATAAAATTAATAACCAACCAGGCGCAGTGGTGCACTTAGCGAAAGGAAAAACGGATCGAAACAAATAATTAGCTGTTTCGCATGCAGCGGAACAGCTTTTGTTTTTGTTATTTTTTTTTTCTTCTTTTTTTTTTTTGGCTTTTCCGTGATAGCGGAAAAGCCTTTGTTTCTGTTCTGTTATTTTTGGCTTTTCCATGTTCAATGGAAAAGGTATTGTTTTTGTTCTGATTTTTTTTTTACTTTCTTCTTCTTCTTGTCGTCGTTTTTTCTAGGTGGCACTTTGGCTACTTTTAAAGTGCCGATTTTGACCAAACTTTGTCAAAACAAAGTCCCTGTAGGGTAGTTGTATGCGCAACATTTACGTCATCATGACGTCATCAGGTGTCACGTGACAGTGTCTTAAAGAGGCAAACTTCAGACATCAATTATGAACGAACCCTATGTCTGATTGAGTTGAAACTTGGTATGTATCTAAGTCGGGAAGTGTTATATCGAAAAATTGCAATGACGTCATCATGACGTCATTCCCTGATTTTTTATGATTTATTGAAATTTTGGGTCATTAAAGTTCTTTTAATGATATCTAGTAAATGAAACAAGATATCTTTGAATTTCTTTTTGATAATTCTTCAGCATACACCATAGATGAACACTGCATAGACAAAAATTCAGTGACGTCATCATGACGTCATAAAAAATGTGATTTTTATAACACATAGTAGGAACGGCCGATGGCCTTGAAAATTGGTACATTGGTGAATTGGAGGTTCGGGGTTGTAATTATGAAGTTACATCAAGACAGCGTCATTTTTTTATTTTTTAAGATTTTTTGAATATTTTTCACGCTATAGCCCATTGACTTGTACAGGGCAAACAGGAAGTAGCTCCTCATTTAAAAGTGGTAAGAGCTAGGATCATGATTCTTTCACCAAATATCAATGTTAGGCAAGGTCTTTCTTTGTGACACATTGCTTGACCTCTGTGACCTCTACTTCCGGTCAAACAGGAAGTAGCTCCTCATTTAAAAGTGGTTACAGCTATGATCATGATTCTTTCACCAAAAGTGAATGTTAGGCAATTTCCTTCATTTGTGTCACATTGCTTGACCTCTGTGACCTCTACTTCCGGTCAAACAGGAAGTAGCTCCTCATTTAAAAGTTGTAAGAGCTAGGATCATGATTCTTTCAGCAAAAGTAAATGTTAGGCAAGGTCTTTCCCTGTGACACAAACATGACCAAGTCAAGTGACTTCAGATTAAAGGTGCACTCTTCAAAAGTATAAAGTTTAATATCTTAATCAAATGTTTTTTTGTGTATAATGTTTAGAAAAAAATTTAATATCATAAAACGGAAAAGCCATGTGTTCTGTTTTCAACAGACACAATATCTAGTTTTTTCTTCTTCCTCTTCTTGTCGCTCGAGTTACCATAGACTTTTTCTACACGCCACTTTGGTCACTTTTAAGCAATCAATTTTAACCAAACTTGGTCCAAGTAAAGTCCCTATAGCGTAGATGTATGCCGAACAATGACGTCATCATGACGTCAACAGGTGTCAAATTACAAGCGATTTAAATTTAATAATCAAAATCTTTAAAAATCAACAAAAAATCAACCGTTTGAGATATTAAGTTGATTCCTTCGCCAAATGTCAATGTTAGGTGAGGTCTTTCTTTACGACACATTGTTTGACCTCTGTGACCTCTACTTCCGGTCAAACAGGAAGTAGCTCTTCATTTAAAAGTGGTAAGAGCTAGGATAATGATTCTTTCACCAAAAGTGATTGTTATGCAATGTCTTTCTTTGTGACACATTGTTTGACCCCTGTGACTTCTACTTCCGGTCAAACAGGAAGTAGCTCCTCATTTAAAAGTGGTAAGAGCTTTGATCATGATTCTTTTACCAAAAGTGTTTGTTAGGCAAGGTCTTTCTTTGTGACAAAATGCTTGACCTCTGTGACCTCTACTTCCGGTTAAACAGGAAGTAGCTCGTCATTTAAAAGTGGTAAGAGCTATGATCATGATTCTTGTTTTTAAATGTCCATTAAGGGGTCCCTTTGCTTTCTTTGTATAACAGTTTACATATATGTGTATATCAATTTATAATATCATTTCCGGAAAAGCCCTATGTGCTGTTTGCAACAGCCATAGATCTCTAGTTTTCTTTTTTCTTTTTCCACTTTTTTCCCATAGACTTAACACAGGGATTTTCTACAAGTCACTTCTACCATTATGCCAATTCCGATCAACTTCATGCTTGGCACATAGTTAGACCATCACCCCGAATAGTGTCCCGCGTAAGTACGTCATCGTGACGTCATCACGTGCACAATTACGTCATCATACAAGTGCACATTTTAGGGCTCTTTATCTCCGGAACGGCATGTCCGATGCAACTCAAACTTGGTATGTAAGTATATGGGGACGTGTTATAGACAAAAATTGCAGTCACGTGTTGATGACGTCATCATGCGATTTTATACGAATTATTCAATTTTTGGACCTTTTCTTTATATCTCATGAACGACAAATCGTATTTTCGAAATTCTTTCGGTTAAATGTTTGTTAGGTTATAGGCATATGCCACAATTTACCAAAAACGTGTGACGTCATGATGACGTCATCAAAAAGCCGATTTCTAGTTTCATATATAAGGGAATATCCGATGGTGATGAAACTTGGTGGGTAGGTAGGGAATGGTACTAGTATACTAAATGTGAAGTGACGTCATGATGACGTCATCGGCTGATTTTTTATTGATTTTTGAATATTTAATTTTGCTAGTTTTTCCCAGAAACACATATAAGCGAGTATCTGATCGAAATGAAACTTAGTGGGTAGGTAGGAAATGGTACTAGTATCCTTAATATGAAGTGACGTCACGATGACGTCATTGATTGAATTTTTATTGATTTTTTTGAATCATTAATTTTGCCATTTACAGTCAAACATAACACAAAACACGGGCCTTGGAAATTCTTGGACCGCCGATATGGCTATCCATAGTAGTGGGCCAATTGTGTACATGTAAATGTAGTACGACGAGCTAGAAAATCAGTCGTTTTGCTGTTTCCACCGCCCATGCACAACCATACATACTTTGCGCGCTGGCCTATAGTACACTCTCCCATTTCTGTGTTTCTCATGGTCTTGTGTATGTACATGTATCTATATGTATATTAATGGACGAGTGACGACACTCCTTATAGTTGTTTACGACAATTAAAACGCCGCAATTTCTCTGTACTGGGACAATTGCGTTCATGTTTGTTTTTTATATTATTTATAAAAACATACGCGAAACAGCTCAGTGTTTGTCAACAAACACATCTAGTTTTTTTTGTTCCTGTTCCATGGCATGAATTTTCAAAATGGCAAAGCAAGGGAGGGAACTGACCTGAAACAAGTTGTTTTTTCCTGAGTGCTTCACACTGCTTTTGCAATAACACTGAGCAACCAAAACGTTTTATCTACTGCGTGTGTATGTACATGTGGACGTGACCTCTAAGAGGAAGGTAATCGATACAGGGATAGCGTACGTGTCGTATCGTGTTTTACCAGATTCGAAGCATAAGTACCTAACCAGGGGTCGATTTCATCAAACTCATCGTAACTTACTATCGCTCGTAGGACTCATGATACATTGCAGTCCTATATGTAGTATAAGCTCCCTACCCACGTTTAACTATATCTAAAATATTGAAAAGTGAACAAAGAAAAATTGACTGGAGCGGGACTCGAACCGGCGACCTCCTGAATACCGCACAGGCGCTCCACCAACCGAGCCATCCAGCCCTATGTTGGTGGAGCGCCTGTGCGGTATTCAGGAGGTCGCCGGTTCGAGTCCCGCTCCAGTCAATTTTTCTTTGTTCACTTTTCAATGACTTAAAATTACTCAGTCAGTTTCCCTTGTGGTTATTTCACGAATATATATCTAAAATAAACATGTTTCTATACACCAAAATGACATGCACAAGAATACCAAATTTACCTTCATACCTCACACAAATGGTTGCTTAACCAATTTAATCAAGATATAACTCAATATACGTTGACAATGGACGAGACTGCATTCATTACAGTAATATAATTAAACGGACTGAATCTTGTAGTATTTCACAGTAAAGATTTGGGCAATTTTACAAAGATGACATAAACACATTTTAATCACAACAATTACTTATTTACCTAACCATATCTATTCAGACTACAACAGCTTTTATATGATGATCCGTTTATTTTAAATTACAATTACAGTAGCACATAAATAGTAGATTCAAACTGAAATGCAAAATACGGGATTTCATTTACACAGCATATTACCATTTGCTCAACAATTTAGATCATTTTAAGATATACAAGTAATAAACAACTGCAATTTGCCCAACAGCCAAAAATTTATAAAAATGCGTGGAGTTGGGAGGACCTGACGCGTTTCGATCCTAGCAGGATCTTTATGATATATTATAGCCTTCGATAAAGATCCTGCTAGGATCGAAACGTCGAAGGCATCAGGCCCTCCCAACTCCAAAAATTTTAAGATATATTGAAATCGGTAAGACATACATTGGAATTGTTTTAATTACAGATTCGAGGCAAGAATCTAATAATCGCGCACTTGTGAAGTGATCCAGAACTAGAGTGAAGTGTGATTCGGTCGGTAGGTTTATCAGATGATAATGTGCATGGCCGATTATTGGGGGCGTGTTTGGGTAATTTGAAAAGGATCTTAGAGTAGAAAGTGTGAGTGGTATATGGTGCGAATCTGACTCGACAGTGGCTAGAGGAGGTGGATATATTAGTGGGTACGACTGGGTGAATAGATTTCTGTTTGAATGTGAAAAACCAACGGACGTTTGTAGTATCATGAATGACTGGTGGTCTGATTTATGAAAGGCGGTTGAAAACTGGGTGGAACTTCCTTTAATAAATATGGTTTGTAATGTGACTATTATAGTTGTGGTTTTGCATATAATTACAAATGGGGTATTAGGGAGATACGTAAAGCATCTAAAAGTGGACATTAGGGAGACAACGGGACTTAAGGTGACATTTCGATGTCTCCCTAAGGTACCAGGGGCCAATTTCAAAGAGCTGCTTAAGCACCAAAATTTGCTTCAGCACCAAAAACCTTGGTAAATAAAATCAGTATGCCAGCCAAAACTTCGTGTGAATTTTATGCTCAGCAAACAATGGCCGAATACAAGTCAAAAGCAGTAAACACTGCATGAAAATTTGGTTGGTAATCCTGTTTGATCAAAGAAGACTTTTCGTGCTTAAGCAATTTGTTGTGCTTAAGCAGGTCTATAAAACTGGCCCCTGCTACCTTGGACACAGTTTTGCTGTCCATATGTTAATAGAAGACAGATAATGTTCTCAATATGAATATAATTATGTTAATTTCAAGTTCATTGGTTTGGAAGATGTTTAGATAAATAATAGGTAAGTAAAGTTTGTACACGACACTGTGGGAATGTCTCCCTAAGGTCCAATACTCGGTTATTACTACCACATAAATTATTTGTACACGAGAAGGTTACACTTTGTCTCAATAATATCCCTATAATTATTTTCGTTTGTGCATTAGATATTTCTTAAGTCGGACGCCTTCTTACTCAATCTTGTATTAGGTTTTTACATTAAAGTACCGGTCTAATATGACAGTACATTCATCCTTGCAATAAACATATTTTATACATGTACGTGATTCACAGTGGCCATTTGTCAGGTCGTTAATACACAGATACGCCATACGCTACACTAGTAAATCATCAGAATGGGAGAGTGGACAACAGCGCACGCGCACACACGCACGTGCAAAACAACGCGCGCATGCTCATAATGGGAGACTTTTGGGCCCTTTTCCAAACCTCGGCTCCGGCTCATGCTCCGGCTTCGTCTCTGTCATCCATATGCTGAAAATATAGGTTGTTGCTTTTTATTGAACCTGAATCTCTGTTTTCTTGTTCAAAATAGAGTATCTACTTCCAAGCCGTATGCAAAAGCCTGTATTTTGATAACCGTTATTTTAGAATGGATTCACGAAATGGAGCATGAGCCGGAGCCGAGGTTTGGAAAAGGGCCTTGGAGAGTCGGTCTTGAGTCAACAGCGCACGCGTAAACCATGCTTGCGCAATTGTGAGCATGCGCGCGTTGTATTGCGCG